>VZRM01006285.1:325452-339587 GCA_013397955.1 Grantiella picta | reverse complement strand
GCTGGTTGCCTGGGGAAAAGAGGCCGAACCCCAGCTGGCCGCAACCCCCTTTCAGGGAATTGCAGACAGCGATAAGGTCACCCCTGAGTCTCCATTTCTCCAGACGAAACAATCTCCAGCACCCTCGGCCACTCAGCCATGGCACCCACTGGGAAATATCGTGTCCTGCCCATTCACCCTCCCGCTTGATGCACTGCTTACCGCCAGCTACCCATTCCCAGTACCTGCCAGGGCGGTGGAATCCCTCTTCTCCAGCAGCATCCATACCTGGTACCCACTCGTATCCACTGCAGGAAATCAGCATTCCAGACACTTTGTGTTCTGACATGGCATTCACAGTGCTGGTAAAGCATCCCCGACTGCCCAACAGCTGTGGATGTAATCCCTAGATTTCTGGGTCAAGACAAAATCAGTCAAAGAAATAAGCAGTGTTCCAGTGATGCCAGGTGCTGCTCCAAACACACAAGTATTGATGCAGATACCCTACCTGCTAGGAGAACATGGAACAGTGCCATGGCTGCACACCAGCCTTCGGTGAGATGAACTTGGCCATCTCTTCCAGATCCTTGCCTGCTGAGCTTTCCTGACCAGCTCTCTTCTACAGGTACATCATCTGCCTGTTTGACGTCTGCGGCTGCTCAGTTGTGCAGTTGTACAGTTTACTGCTTAACAGTTCCCGTTGTCATCCAATTAATAAATGAGCAGTTGTACACAGTTTACTGTGTAACTGTTTCCACTGCCATCCAATTAATAAATTGGTCACAGCCCCAAGCCTGCCAGAGTTCAAGAAGCATTTGGACAGGCACATGGTGTGACTCTAGGGGCTGTCCTGTGCAGGGCCAGGAGTTGGGGCTCGATTATCCTTCTGGGTCCCTTTCAACTCAGGATATTCTATGACTCTATGATTTTACTAATTTATTTTCCCTGTGTTACCAGTACGATATTTTTCCCCAATGCAAAATCTTGTAGCTTGAGGCGGTTAAACCTTTTATACGAAAAATGGTGAAAACAGGATTTCCCTGCATTATTTACTGGGCAAACTATACCCAACAAGAGTCAAAAACGCTGCTTTCATTTTGAGACAGGCACAGGTCATTTGCTGGTTTTCATTTATTTTTTTGTTGTATGATGGAGAGGTTAAAAAACAAGGGTAGCAGGGGAGTGATTTTATCTGTAATTACATTTCTATTTGTATGACAAGCAGCTCTAGTTTCTATAACACCAGTTTTTAGTTCTAATTTCTATGACACTTCTCTAAAAAGAATAAAAATTTTGAGGGAGCTACTAAAATAATGTAAGTGCTTATTATTAGAGCAGTATTATAATATTTCTGGAAAAAAAATTAAAACTTTTTAGTAGAAAAATCATGTACACATCATTCAAAATCACTCCTGTTTCTCAATAATAATTTTGTCTATCATCTTGAGACCCCAGAAAAAATTCTTAAGACAAATGACAAAAGACGACAAATAGAAATTATTTTTTACTCCAGCTCACTTCAGATATGCTGCAGATAATGCAGTGATGCTGTTAAAAGATGTAATGATCCAGGAAAAACTTAAACGTCATCAGAAAATATTAACATCTGTTTGCAATAGGGGAGATAGAGGCAGGAATCTCTGCTTTGAAAGAGAATCAGAGCTCTGATTACCTATCTCCTACCCAAGGATAGTGCTCCATTGTGATTTGCAGCACAGCCCCAGCATCATGTACCAGAGAGCATAGCATTTGAAAGGCAGTGCAAATTCTGGTGACTGAAGTGTTGATTAGTCACAGTATCAGAATTGTTTAGGAAGCAATCTTTAAGATCATTGAGTCTAATCATGAACCCAGCACTGCCAAGCCCACCACTAAACCATGTCCACAAGTGCCACATCTACACATCTAAATACCTCCTGGGATAGTGACTTCACCCCTGCCCTGGGGAGCCTGTTCCAATACTTGACAATGCTCTCAGTGAAGAAATTTTTACTGATATCCAATCTAAACCTCTCCTCGTACAACTTCCATTTCCTTTTGTTCTGTCCCTTATTTCCTGGGAGTAGACACCGACTCCCACCTGGCTGCAACATCCTTTCAGGTAGTTGCAGTTGTTGGTCCCCCTGAGACTCCCTTTCTCCAGGCTAAGCAACTCCACCTGCCTCATAAAACTTGTGCTTCAGACCCTTTAGCAGCTTTGTTGTCCTTCTTTGGGCACGTTCCATAATGGTATTAATGTACTTGAAAATTAGGGTAGTCAGACAATGATTCTGTTTAGTCCTTCTACATTTTCTGTAATACGAAGAATGCCTTCAGGTTCTGGTTACTCATAATTCCTCTTGCTTCTTTGTCTGTGTCCATTTTAGTATTCTATAACCTTTTCCTTTAGTTCCCTTTCTCCCCTGACTTAAACTCAGGCTTTGAATCTTAGCTTGTATTGCTGGAGTGTGCCACGTAAGACTTCATGGTTTGAATTCCTGTTTATGTCCAGGCATATCAGTCTGCATCTTGATCTGCTTTAGTTTATAATCGCCTATGCATGCTGAGTCTCTGCTGGGAGAAAAATCTTTCTGCCTATATACAGCAGTTATAGTTAAGGTGTTCAAGTCAAGATTCCTGTATCTAAGGACAGATTTGAGGGTTTTTTCAGGACAGTATTCCTGTCTTTTTGGCCCAGGGAAATAAATCACCTGCCTATCCTTCTCCCTTCACCAAATGTGCAAGAAATACTTGTGAAGAAGCAGGGTTGAGGAAGAATTTATTTTAATCCAAAGAGTAGATTTAGTTTTCTACTGAAAAATGGGCAAACATTATATATATATTTCCTTAGATGCCATGTAACCTTTTTAGAATGTTAGGAAATATTATTTATGTATTAGAACGACATGAAGGAAAAATGAGGCACAAAAATTACCTTTCTTGGTCTTTGAAGCTAACAGCCTTGGTTGCATTTAACAGCATGTTGGATAGATTACACAAAACTCTCCCACTCCCACCAGTAACAACATCCCACAGCCCTTAAAAACACATTCTGATTTGTAGTAAGTTTCAGTTTTCCACTAGCTGCATCAGGAAGACAACACTGCCTTTCCAAACAAGCATTTTGGTTCAATCTGTAAGGAGATGGCAGTGTTGCAGTACTGCATTTCTAGGCAAACCACTAGTGATGATAAGCCTCAGGGATGCATTGCCTAAGAAAGCTCCCCCCCAAGCCTGTTCCCTGTTCACAGGGAGATTTGGGTAAATACAGCACATCCGTACTGTACACGCCCTATCCAGGGATTTTCAGGCTGGGGGCAGCCTCATCCACTAAACAACTATGGTGTGGTGCAATAGTGCATGCACAAACTAGCTCAGACTTGAAACTACCTTCCACATGTACTTGCAATATTTGCTACACTGAACTAAAGCTTTTTGTTCCCCTCTCTTTGAGACACCTCTTTTTTTGTGGGGGAAAAGTCTTAGATGCAGCAGTCCTGCTTTCCAGGGTACAAACCACTAAGCTGATGTGTTTGAAGGAGTCTAATATCTATTTTAATGGGATTATGTGTCTTTGTATAGTCTGTAGGAAAACGGTCTAAGTATTAAGCTCATACCTAAAGCTAGACAGTTTCTGTTCTGACACTGTCTTGCATGGGGCCCATCAGGGAAGGTGCCCCCCGTGGGTGGTCTGTGGTGGGACAACACCGACTTTGAGGTTCTGCTCTGAGACTGAACTGTGCTCATAACACAAACCCACAAATCTAGGCAAAACCACTAAGGCTCTCAGATGTAAGTAAGTATTTGTTTTAGGAACCAGGAAAATCTTGGTCATGTGATTTCCTTTCGGGGAATTTAGCTGTTGCATTGCTATTTTATACACAACTCATCTTCATCAATCTTTCTGAGTTCAGGATATTCTCAAAGACATGGGGGAACTTTCAAGAGGTTAATTGTTTTCTTCCACCAAATCTGTAGAAATCTGTAAATTAAACTGGTTAACACCAACTATTAGTGACCAGTACTGTAGGACATTGTTTTTTACTGTATGCTGTAAAACCAATGATATCAACATAAGCGTTCTAATCACTTTTGCGACGTTTATCAAATCGCTCCAGTAAAGCCTTCCATATGCTGCCTGGGATTGTTTGGTGCTTGCTTATGAGAGCCTGGACAGCAGTCTTTGTCTGAAAAGAGAAGAGAAATTTGCCTTTACAGACCTATCTATGCATAGAAGGACAGTACAATCACTGACTTCTCAGAAGTTCAGGAGGGACAATTCACACATAGGTCTGCTGTAAGAAAAAAAATTGGTTTTCGTATTAGCTAGTTGCCCTAACAACCCCTTTCTTGGAAAACAAAGGAACAAAAACAATGACTGCAGTTTGTGTAGGCTTAAATTATTGAGATTTATCCAACCTGGTCATTACTAAGTCAAAGTAGCCTTTAACACATGCAAATGTTAAGTTTCTGCAATGTCCCATCCCTGAAAATTTTAATCAAAAGTTATGGATAAAGCCTGACTCACCTCGCCTGATCTTATAGCTGACCTTGCTTGAACTAGGAATTTGGAGTAGGAACCTCTGTCTGTCCTTCCCAACATGAATTATCCCATAATGTTATCATATACAGCATGCACATAATAAGAAAATTCATAACATCATTTACATGAGATTGAGATGTAATTTTAGGGTGAGAATGAATACAATATCCTATCTTTCTAAAATAAATAAGAAATTATCTCCTTTTGGTTTCCCTCATGTATTTAAACTTGAAATAAGGGTAGCTACATACTCCACAGATCTACTCCAGAGTTATAGTAGAATATTACGGTGAACTTAGGAAAAAAGTAGCAAAACCCTTCCTGATAGATTCATGTCCTAACTCCTTTCCAGGACAAGATCAGACAGAGGACAGCCAGGCCACTGCTCACCTCAAACCTCATTTAAGTTGCTTTAAGTAATATCAGCCACAAAAGACCTAACTGCACTCCCACCAAAGTGGGTAGTGGCCAAAGAGGTTGGCCAAAGGCTTGACTTAGTAAAATAAATCAGTATAATGAGAAATTTCAATTTCACTTTCACAGGTACACAAAATATTGTTCCTCCAAAATACAAGAATATGAATAACCGTAATGCCAGTCATACTGCTTCCAGACTCCTAAAGCTGCTAAGACCAAACTCCACAGCTTGCTGGGGCTGCTCCCTTGTAACAGACCAAACCTGTCTTTCTGGTTTCACTTTTATGAAGCTCAGAACAACCTGCAGTAGGCCATTAAAAAAAGAAAAAAGAAAACAAAAGAAAGAGAAGCTAGCCTTGCTGCATCTTTTTGGGGGCAGCAAAGCGATTTTTTGTAAGTGATTTTGTTTTGATCCATGTATTCCTAGGTCATAGCAGATTTTCAAATTTTTTTTGCGTAAAATCCTCCTATCAACTTCCACAAAAAATTTTAAAAGCTGTATTTTCGGTTTAGCTTAGTACTTTGAAAAATGCCTAAACTCTGGACCTATAAACACCTTTATGTTCCTGGGCACAACTGATTTCACCAAGCTGTAGATAATCCAACTATTTTCATATTTTGGATGAAACTTTTTTTTTTAAGTTTTCATTTTGACACTGAGACTGAAGCTCTTGTGGAACTTTGCTTCTAGAGCCCTATGCTCTTTGGTGAAGATTCTCAATGTTATTTGTTATTTATTAAATTTATTTTCATAGTTACCAAAAACCACACTTAAAGCATATTTTACATCATTTCAGTTATCATAATTATTATCAAAGTTATCAAAGGCATGGGAGAAACAACGTTACCATGACAAGAAGACAGAGCTCACACATTTCAAAAGGATGAGGGCATCCCAAT
Source organism: Grantiella picta (assembly GCA_013397955.1). NCBI lineage: Eukaryota > Metazoa > Chordata > Aves > Passeriformes > Meliphagidae > Grantiella > Grantiella picta. The sequence goes on along the minus strand of VZRM01006285.1, from coordinate 333,769 downwards.
CAAGTATTACTATGTCAATATTTACTTGTAGGTATTTGTACATTAAATAATACCAGAACTCAATGGCCCATAGCTTTAACAAGATAGAAAAAGTGTATTTGCCTTTATTCAAGCATGCAAAAAACTGGTTTCGAGTGCATATATAATAGAGCAAAGTATGTAGTTTAATATTGCAAGGAGAGAGAACTTACCTTTTCAACTAATTCCTCTGTAGTTATATTTGGATCATAAGGGATTGGCTTCCCAATGTATGTGCGAAATTTAACTGGAAGTCCTCCATATGGAGGAGTAAAAGGCAATCGAGTGCTTTCATATAAATGTCTAAAAAATCCTGAAACAGTTCACGGGAAGAATAAGTGAGATTATAATCACGGAAAACACAATCCAAGCATGACACCTGATTAATGTAGAAGACTTCTTTAAAATGCATGCTTTATTTGACAGTCAGGAAGTTGTTACAGGATTGAGGTAACTGTCCACCAAAACAAAGCTTGACAGACTTAGTAAATCATAGAAATAAGACTGCGTTAAAGAACCAAATCCCACACACAAACCAGTTATGCACAAAGTACTTCCATATTGGAGCTACCTCTGACCCACAGCAAATGTTAGAGAATCTAAAGTTAGCAAAAGTCTGAGAAGCAAAATCTAAGATTGAAGCAAGAGAAATCTGAGAGAAAAGAGATAAAATATTCTAAATACATAAAATATATTTTTTAATTCTTACTTCTTTCTTTAAACGTCCTATAGCCTTCACGGACATTTTGGGTATACATTGGAATGATGGGCTAAGGAAGCACAAAAAAAAAAAAGGTGGAAATGTTATACCAGGTTTGAATTTCTGTTTTAGTGCCTGTTAATGCAGCTAAGAAAATTGTTCAAATATAGAGGGTAATTATAAGTCAGTTAAGTAGCAAATAAGGAATCTTGATATAAAAAACTCCAGAATGGAAATAAAATCCTATTTCTCAGCTCCCACAAGCATGTTTTTAAGTCACGATCTGTAAATAAAACGATTGACATTGTATTAGGGTTTATATAACTTCAATGTTATGTTTTTATTGCTATATCACTGACTGGAACATAAAACAAATTCCCATAGTTTCTCTGTCTAAAGCTTTCACCATGAGTGGTGAATAGGAAAGCATTCAGTTTGTGAAGTCTTGCAGAAAGCAAGCAGACATTCACGCTTGGCCCATCTCATCTGCTTCTCAAATAGACTCTCACTGAAGCTGTAATGTTTGGATAAAACTTCACTGGAAAAGACTTCTGCAGATCCCTGAGACAAAAAAGGCAATTGCGTGTCCTCACTGACCTGGACTACACACCTTCTGGAGGGTGGATCCCTAAGCACTTACAGAACAAGTTCACATCACTATTGTGACTGAAAAGAAACACGCTTGAGATACCTGCACTTGAAATAGTCACGTCTGACAGCCTGAGGTAAGATTTCATAGTTTGTAGACAAAGTGACAGTAATTGTATCCATACATGCAAAGACCTTTTCCTCCACTATTGTCCCTTTTCCTTTTTCTGAAACTCTAATTTGAACATGTTGTCAGAACAACTTGTCCAGAATGTAATGAAAGAAAACTTTTGTACTGTTGAGAATCACTACCACAGAACAGAATCTGCAGAATGAGAAAAAAACAAGCAAGAAAAAGAAGTAACTAGAACTTAACTCATAGAGACAGAAACCATTAAAAGGAAAAAAATACCTGAGAGAGAACAAAAATATCAAACATACATAAAGTTGTAATAGTAAATCCCTCAGAATGAGAAATTAAAGGAAATTATTAGAAATAAACCCTTAAAAAGCAATCAGGAATATCTTTTAAAAAATATAAGTACTGGACACTAAAGATACCACACTTTGCTTCAGCTATTAATTTAATGCTGTACATCTAACAAGTAAAATGTTTCAAACCTATCAGTCATACAGACAAAACACTTCAAATTTTAGAAATAGCGCAATAGAAATATCTGTTAGGCTATAAAGGTCTGGCAACTAAAAGGTTACCCCCCTACAATGATCATCCATTGAGATTCAGAGTAGGCAGCAATGTTCAGTCCCTGAGCTGGAAAAAACAGGTACACACATAGAATCTTACTTTTGTGAAGCAGCACAACCAGATCTGCAGTAACCTACAGATTGATTTATATTTGCTGGAACTGAGCTGGATCCCACCCAGCCAGCTTGAAAATCACAGAATTTTCAAAAATCACTACAGGATAGTTGAAGCTGGAAGAGACCTCTGGATATCACGTAGTCCAAACCCATATATGAGAATTTCGTAAATCATAGTTCCTGTTTGTTTCTTACCTAAATTGACTTGAACAAATTTTTTGGCACAGGTAAAATTCAGGGATCTTCAGAAACAATTATCCATCCCCATTAGCCTGTCAAAACCAAGCCAATAGACAGAGGGTATTTCTGAAGGTCATGGATGAATTTGACTGAGACAAATAAATGTCCCAGGGGCACACGGAGTCATTAAATAGTAACACTCTCTGACTCCAGTTAAGCAGAGTAGTAACACAAAATGAAGTAGAAACCAACTGTGGAAACTTTGCAGGCAAGGGCTGAGGCTACAAGTACCTTCCTTGTTTGCTTTTCTTCAACTTTTTCAGTAGAAGAACTATTGAACTTCTGTAATATTATATGATGGATGAGGATGTCTATTCATATATAAAGTAGGTTTTGTCTTGAAATCCCCACTGAAGTAATCTGTGGCAGGTTATTAACCACCATGCAGTCATTTTGATAAAGTGTGTGTGGTTCTTTGGTTGATGGCTACAGTGTATGTAGAAAAAATTTTAAGAAGACCCTTATAATTCTATCTTGCCTTCATTCACAATATCTGACTAAGTGTTAGCAAATTTATATTAATTGCTACATAATAGAACAACTTGTGATAGCTGGATGAGTCTATCCCCAGTGTATTTGGTTTTTGTGGCCAGGTTTTGGTAGCAGCGGGGCTACGGGGATGGCTTCTGTGAGAAGCTGCCAGAAGCTTCCCCCATGTCTGGCAGAGCCAATGCCAGCGAGCTCCAGGACAGAAGTGCTGCATGCCAAGGCCAAGCCTTCAGGAAGGATAATAACACCTCTGGGATAACATATTTAAGGAGGAAAAAAAATTATTGCACAGATGTAATTGCAGCCAGAGAAGAGCATAGTGAGAATATGTGAGAGGAACAGCCCTGCAGACACCAAGGTCAGTGCAGAAGGAGGAGGTGCTCCAGGCACCAGAGCTGAGATTCCTCTGCAGCCTGTGGTGCAGACAGTGGTGAGGCAGCTGTGCCCCTGCAGCCCATGGAAGTCCAGGGAGTTCCAAGATCCACCTGCAGCCCATGGAGGAGACCCACACTGGACTTTGAATGCCCAAAAGAGGGCTGTGAACCCATGGGAAACCAGTGGTGGAGGAGGCTCCTGGCAGGGACCTGCAGATCTACAGAGAGAGGAGCCCACACTGGAGCAGGTTTCCGGGTAGAACTTGTGACCCTGTGGGGAGCTGACACTGGGGCAAGCTGTGCCTGAAGGACTGCACCCTGTTGAAGAGTGATCCACATTGCAGCAGTTCATGGAGAGCTGCTGCCCATGCAATGGACTCAAGTTGAAGAAGTTTGTCTCCTGTGGGATGGATCCCACACTAGAGCAGGAGGAGAACTGTTCTCTCTGAGCAGTGGCAGAAACAGTGTGTGATGAACTGGTAATAACCCCTATTCCCCATCTCCCTGCGCCACAGTAGGGAAGGAGGGAGATTCAAGGATCTGGGCGGGGGGCCGGCAAAAGGTGTTTTTAAGATTTTACGTTACTTTACTTCTTTAGTCAGGAAGATAACCTCTCATTATCTTGCTCTGATTTTGTTCGTAATAAATGCAATTACTATCCCCAAGTAGAGTCAGGTTTGCCCATGATGGTATACATTGAGTGATCTCTCCCAGTCCTTATCTCAACTCATAAATCTTTTGCTTTATTTTCTCTCTCCTGTCCATTTGTGGACAGAAGTGATAGAGAGGCTTTGATGACGGAAGTGATAGAGAGGCTGCCTGGCATCCAGCCAGGGTTAAACCACTACACCCCAGTCTTTGGTCAACAAGCAAGATTAGTCTGTCCAGTATTGAAAAGGCTACAGCAAGAAGAAACAATCAAATTTGAAATGTGTCAAAAGATGGGATCCAGTGACTACTACGGGCCTAGCTTCATATAAGAAGTGATACATAGGGTTAATATTGTTCTCTATTGTTAAATGCACAGCACTTCTTTTTTTATGTGTTTAGTTATCTAAGGTTTGTCTGATTACAGATTTCCAGAGAAATATCAAACATGCTCAAGGTTCAGTGAAGCTTGCCAGCCAACTACAGTGATGCTCACAAAGAGGTATCCAGTCAGACTTCTGATCATAAAAAACCCACAAAACTGAATGAGGGTAACAATAAGAGATGTAAGAAGCAGCAGCACTGTAGAGGTAAGCCCAGGCTAGTAGCTGTCAAAGGATAAAATTCTCTCTCTGCCCTCCTAGTAACAGTCCTACATAGTGCCTGTTTTAGCAAACACTATGCAAAGGACGACATGACCCTTTCACACTGCAAGAACCTTATCCTCCATGAATATCCAATTCATTAAATAAAACTTAAAAACCCAAACAAACAAACAAAAACCCCACAAATTCTGTCAATAGAAGGTGCTAACAATTTTAGGTATTACAATTCAGCTATTTCCATCTGCTCCTAAATTATGGAAGACTGGTAGAATTAGGAGGATTACTGGCACGAATTCTTGTGATGTGTTTTGATCAGGGTGGCAGTTTGTAAGGGCACTCAGTTTTTCAATTCAATTTCTATTTAAAAAATACACAACCTATTACATTGCATTACTGTAAGGCTACAGGTGGACAGAGAACATCTGGCAAAAGATTGTCCAGATGTATGGAGTAGGTTGAAAGACAGATATGAAATCAAAATCAATAGAAATCTTTCAAGTTTTTACAGTGACAAGTCTTTCTACCTGCTTGAGCAGTTATACATAAATTAAGAAGACTATTAGGGAGCTCAAAATGCCCATACAAATTTGACTGAGTTTATCCCATTCACATTCCGGTATTTTCCTATAGTACAGGCCCACTCAATATATGAAGTATTGTGACTAACATTTACAAGCCCACACTTTTGAGAAAAAGGACAGGAAAGGGAACAGAAGGACATAAAACATGACTTTTAAAAGGCCAAGATGTAGAAACAAGACACTAGGCCAAAAATTATTTTATCCATTGGGTAAGTGCCCCTAAGTTTATTCTCACCACAATAATTCAGAGATAGAGTTATGAAGACGTATTAACCTGAAGCATGCATTTTGCAGCTTCAGGTACTTTGTAATAGCAGCTATAGCACGAGAGACCAAAACAAAGTTTGAGAAGCAACAAATTGGATGAGGTGCAAACGGGATATAACTGCACAAAAATCTGAAAGGGATGTTAAGAAATTAAAGTTTCATGGGAAGAACTCAAATCCCTGTACAGCTTCTCCTATATAGACAGAAAACTTTATATGGAAGGTCAAAAAGCACTGCAATTGATGAGATATTCATAAGAATGTGAAGAAGAAGTGATGGTTATGCAATTCATGAGAGAGCAGCAGCAAGTGCATGGTAGAACAGATAAAGCCGGGATTCGCACCAGTATTGACAGACACAAAAAGCACTAGGTATGCTAAATCTAAATTAAGGCAGAAAATTTGTGTCCTAGAGGTGATAAGCGGCAGTTAGGAAAAAGACGGGACTGCTACTCTTTCAGCTGCAGGCCATCCCAAATAACAAAATTTCCCAGAGACTGTATCAGAAAAGCAGTCTTACACATGGATTTAGATGGAAGAAGTCAGAGCTAGTGGTAGAAGGTTGTATTTGTAGACCATCATCCATATGGAAACTAACTGAAATATTGGCCATGTGCACATTGGTGGAATGCAAATCATGAGAAGCACATCTCTAGAGGATGCTGAGGATCTGACATCTACACTGAACATGTTCCAGTGCTATGTTTTTATGTAGAACTAATTCTTGTTTGGCACCATTGAGTGAATGACCATTTGACACTGGAGAGTATTAGGTCCCAATTTTTGTTTAGTTTCAGCCAAAAGGAATGCAGCTCAGGTATTCTAGCACATTCCTTGATGTGAATCCAAGCATGATATGACAGGGAGATACAAAATCTGCTTCAAAAGTGCACACATGATTCAAACCCAGACACTGATGAAGACACATCTTGGGTTAGTTGATGTGATCTTTCACAAACATGAAGAGAAGTAAAGGTAAGGACAAAGTCCTAGACCCTCCCAGAATAAATGAGAAGAAAGAAAGATGAGGATATTACATTAACGAGCCATAAAAAAGTGACTGGGTATGCAGAAGTAAGATAAAGATGTAAGCCTACTAGGATAAGCAAAAAGAATGAAACCTTAGGGCAATATGGAGAAGGAACACAGTGAAGATTACTGAAATACAGTCAAGATGAGACACTGGATGCCTGCATGATGGAACTTTAGGCATGGAACCACAGAGATGGATGCTTTGAAACAGTCAGGAAAATGTCTGACAGTTCCACAAAATCCTTGATGCCTATGCATTAATGTGCTTCAGGAAAGTGAAGGGAAAAGGTAATGAAATCTCTACTTCCCAACCATTTCTTCTGGAAGATTTTCCAACAAATATTTCTAAACTGCACTTTATAATGAAGCATAGATGCAGAAAGCATAAACTGGGATTGGTAACGTATGGTACTCACCACTTTTGCATCTAGAGCAACCTGAGCAAAGCCTTTTCGATTTCCCCACATGAGCTGGTAACTTTCATCACTGAACAGCGCTTCCCGAACTCCACCTGGTGAGATGGACACCAAGTACCCATTCTTCAGGGCACCCAAACACTCCTCCCTTGTACCTGGTATAACACCAGTCACTCCCAACAATAATTTAAGTCCTGAAATAAATAAGTAGAAAATGCACATTAATATGACAACATAACAACATAGCCCCAATTCTGCTTGCGTGTAGGAGCCAGATTACAGCTAAATTATAATCTAGTAGCTATATATTTAGACTAAGACAAATTTTTATGGAGGAAGTAGGACACCTACAGGGAAAATGTTGGCAAAATGACAAATACGTGACAATATTTTTGACTAAATATTATGAAGAGGAACCATCTTATCAGGAACATCTCAATTAAAAAAAAAGCTTCCACATGCTATCTTCCATAATTATCAACCAAATTATGTAACTAAAACTTGTGGGTCATAACTAGAAATCTGAAAATAAGCATCTATTCATCTCTCCTTCTTTTTACATATTTTAACACAGAAAAAAATCAGTACAATGAAGATTACTACAAAAAGAAACACCTGACAAGTAGCTATTTTTAGTTTTCTTTTAAAATGTCATGTTTAACATTTTAAACATTGAGGTTTTGAGTTATCTAATTGAGTATTTTGTGGTTAAATTGCAAACTATGTTCATCAAACTGAGCTGCTGTAAGACTCTTGAGATGCATAAATGACAGAAGCTAGCAGGGCAATTTCAGCACCATATGAACAGTTCAGTGAATCTCCTTTCTCTGTTTCCATAACTGGGATTTTTCTAAAAACATATTGAGAACCATGGAAGTACTCTATGCTTTCTAATATTACCTTCATATTTTAAATATATCAGTTTGGAACTCTGACAGAAAGCAAACAAGCATTTTCACAGTCTTCAAATTCCCTGTTCAAGCAGCATAGTTTGAAAATAATTTTTTTATATTACCAAATGGAAGCAACAACTATCACAGAATCACAGAATCACCAGGTTGGAAGAGATCTTCAAGATCATCGAGTCCAACCTATGTCCCAACACCTCAACTAAACTAAATCATGGCACTGAGTGCCACATCCAATCTCTTTTTAAACACGTCCAGGGATGGTGATTCCACCACCTCCCCGGGTAGACCATTCCAATATTTTATCACTCTTTCTGTAAAAAATTTTTTCCTAATATCCAACCTGTATTTTCCTTGGCGCAACTTAAGACTGTGTCCTCTTGTTCTGCCAGTTGTTGCCTGGAAAAAGAGACCAACCCCCACCTGACTACAAACACCTTTCAGGAAGTTGTAGAGAGTGATAAGGTCACCTCTGAGTCTCCTTTTCTCCAGGCTAAACAACCCCAGCTCCCTCAGCCGTTCCTCATAGGGCTTGTGTTCCAAGCCCTTCACCAGCCTTGTTGCCCTCCTCTGGACACGCTCAAGTGTCTCCTGAGCTGAGGGGCCCAGAACTGGATACAGTACTCAAGG
>VZRM01006285.1:283782-324735 GCA_013397955.1 Grantiella picta | reverse complement strand
GTTGTCCTGAGCACCATGTGTCTTTCCAATAAAGACCGAGGCAAAGAAGTCATTAAGCATTTCCGCCTTCTTCTCATCTGCAGTTACTAAATTCCCTTCCACATCCAATAGACAACAAAGGTCGGTCTTGCCCTTCCTTTTGTCATTAATATATTTGTAAAAACATTTTTTATTGTCCTTTACAAAGGTTGCCAAATTGAGTTCAAACTGAGCTTTGGCCTCCCTAATTTTTTTCCTACATGCCCTAGCAGCCTCCTTAAATACTTCCTGAGAGACCTGACCCTCCTTCCAAAGATGATATATCCTCTTTTTGTTCCTAAGTTCCTTCAAGACCTCGTTGTCCATCCAGGATGGACGTTTGCCTCGCTGACTCATCTTTCATCGCACTGGAACAGTCTGCTCCTGTGCCCTCAGGATCTCTTTTTGACAGAGGTCTGCAACAGAAACTTTGGAAGACAGTGGATAACACAGTGCTGAATCCTGTAATTTAATTGTATTTAATATTATTCAAGGTATCACGTATGATAGATCTTTCTGTCAAAGACACACGTTGACATTGTTAAATCCATTTGTGAACTCAGATATATTTGTTTTATCCTAAAGTTAGGAATGCTATATCCTTATTAAGCAGAGAGGCTCATCCTTTTCTTGGCTTTAAAACTTTTGAAAATTATAACGTATCACATGAAAATATTACCACTCCTTATTCCCCTTTTCCAGGTCTCAGAGAATTTTTTTATCCTCTGGCCATGCAAGGCTTCTGTCGAACGTCCTAGCTCTTCAAAGCCATGCAACACCTCTAAATCATCCTTGTCCTTTTTTTGTAACTTTATTACTTTGCAGCTATTCTGTGATGGAGAGACTTTTTAATTCACCAGGAGAATTCTCCTGTAACTGTAATTAATCCTGCAGATACACTGAACTGAGGTTCAGCATATGCTCATGAGCATTCTTTAAGAACCAATCTGTGAAGTGCAACATTTCTTTGCAAAAAGTAAATAAGCATGGAAGAGCAAGAGAAGATTAGGGAGAAATTTCACTCAGCCTAATACTTTTAGCCACATTTTCTACTAATGCAATGGGGAGGTCTAACCTCAATTATCTGTAGTCTTTCTTACCAGATGTCTTTTCATAGCCTTTTTACAGGTTGACACAACATTTGCCACCTTCTGTTGCTCTAGCATGAACATAATGCAAGCAATATGTTATGTACACACCAGTAGTCCAGGAACTGCACAGCTGAGAATGTTGCTTAGTCCTAACAATAATGTACTACATATTTGTAATAAAAATCTGTGCTATGGATACTTCAATTTGAAGCAGTTACCTCTTATTTATCCCTTAAAAAAGGAGTCTCCTTTGCAACATTTTGTGAAACTTTCTCTTTTTTTGAAGGTACTCTTAAAAGCAAATCATCTCATGACAACGTCATACTTCTGGCATGCTCAGTACTACACAGTATTTACTAAGTATGCTGTAGAAAATTCTAGGGGTACCTGAATACAATTTTTGCATCAAATTCACTTGAGTATGCTACTTGTTTTCAGTGTTTTCAGGGAAACTTCCATTTTGAAGAGTGTCCTTCTAAAATAGCTTCCTTTATTCTCTATTATTAAAACAGCTTTCAGTGTAAGTGGTACAAAGGTGCCTTTAAATAATCTCCTTGCTATTCCTTCTGGATGCTCTTCTTTATGCCTTGTTTTTTAAAATTGAATTATCTTTGCTTCTCTGTATCTTCTCCTGGACAGTCATCACTATCAGAAGATACAGAAAAGGAATAGTAGAGTACTATCCAGCACTTTCTACTGAGGGATGACATTTCATCCCAAAAGGATCCTATGTCTATTTATTGGCTTTGGAGGGTTTACCAGTGTTTTCACTGAAAAGACAGGATATTCTGCCCTGTTTGTCCTCTTTCATCTACCAACTTTTAGTTTAAAAGTCTAAAAGCAGTGTTTCAATTTAAAAGATCTCTTTCTAGTGTAGTAAATGTAAAGTTCACCAAAACCAGAACAGGTCAGGTGAATCCAGGAAGCTTAAATACAAGAAAACATGTTCTTACCTGGTAAACGAAACACGAAATTATCAGCTACTGAGAGGCAAAGTCTTTTCTTCCAGAGAAACAGCCTAGACAAAAAGTAAAGGTAGTCTATAGGAATAGCTCCATGGTAATACACAAGGATGGCTGGTCCTTCTGGGAGGTTTTCCACACCATGAAGCTCATAACCTGTTTGGGATGAAAAGCAACACAATTACAACGATATCTGTAAATCATCTGGCAGTTTAAAGAAAAGCATTTACAGTCATTTGTTAAATGACTTGCAGAGAGTTATGAAAGCTTCTGCAGTAGCTTTCAAAATAATTATGTTCTGGATGGAACTTTTGGTCAAAAGCAGAGAGAAAGTCCCTCACACACCACAGCTTATCACTGGACTGATTTGTTGGTCAGCTTAATCATGAGATCACACCTGAACCTGACATCTTCCCCAGTGAGGGGACTAAAGTAATTATTTCCCATTAGGAACTTTTTGTACATAGCACAAAAGTAATGATTTTTTTTAAAAAATTAGTAACTGGTCTGAAAATGCTTCATTTTCAGAATTAGAGGCAAACAGTCTAGATGCTTCCCTGAAATCTAGACGTATGAATCTCCATTTTGTGTCAAGGAGAATGAAGAGTTTTCTGTAATATAATGTTTATCTTTTTGAGAAGGTGAGATGTTCAAGTAGAAACCATAATCTGTAAGAATCCCAAAGAGAGGTTCTCTCCACGAGAGTTATATGAATTCACTTCACAGTGGGAGGGAATTTCCTCACTCACATGGACTTCTATGAAACCTTGTCATGATTCTTCCTACGTTTGATTTAGATTTCAGGTGGAGCCAGACTAGAAGGCTAATGTATACAAAGGCTTGAGAAAGCCACAACTTCTGCCAGCTAAGAGCTCCATTCCACCTTGTCTGCCTTCATTTCCATCCCTGCTATAGCTTCTGTCATGAGCTGTTTGGATGGGGTTGGAATAGGCAGAGTCCTAGAAAGACGTGGAGAAAGCTTTACCCTGCTGAATGTTCAAAGATGCCATACAAAGTATAATAAATGTAACTTATTTGCATCCATTTGGAAGAAAAAAAAAATTAAAACTTTTGTGTATTTATCACTTATGGTAATTCAAAGCTTCAGACAAGTCATGTAGTACTTACCATGCCATACTCTTGCATATATATCCCAAAAGCTTGCTATAGTTTTTCTTGCACTGTCCCAAACATCACTCAAGGGATCTGCTTTTACCTCATTGCCCCTCTGATATATTAAAAGCAAAATATTAGTAAGGTAAATGAAAAAGACAATTGTTAAAGGAACTATAAAAAAAACTAATATTGCACTAATTGTCAGTGAGGCGATGATCACATAAAAAAGGTATTTCTTCAGGAGCTCCACAATCGTCCATTCTTCCAGTGCATAGACAAGGCAGCTGAGGTTGGTCATCAGTATCTGTCCTGAAGCACAGGATTCTTTTCTACTTATCATGTCCTGCATGGAGAAGGAAAAAAAAACCCTCAGTCGTAGTTTCTCTAATCATGGAAGTTTCTCAATTTAGGAAGAAAATTTTCTGTAGATACACCTGATGCCTATTTTGGTACAGCGCAGGTTCAAACATTTTGTGTCCCTCTGTCATGCTAAGATAGCTGCTGGCTATGAGATAATCTATGTGTTTATGGAACAGGAGCTGAAAGGAGAAGGGCTGGAGTTCAAGGAAGCCTCAGGATCCCTGCAACATGGCTGATCAGACGATTTCTCTCAAAAGAGGGTAAGTGGACACTATTTTTAGCAGCATTAGCCAAGAAGACTGCTGCCAGAGGTGTGGGCTCTCCCTGTCCTCTGTAGAGCATCCAGCCTGGGCTTCTCCCTCTGTTAGGCAGTAAGGGGATCAGACAGTAGAGTGAACAGCTGAAGGGCCAGCAAGCAAAACCAAGGAAGTCATGGCTCCTTCACAAGGCCTGGAGGTGCCTGGACAGCACTTGGTACTGCTGTTAGCACTGGGAAAAGCAGCTTTTCACCTCTCATCCATACAACACACCTTTCCTTCAAATCTTCCAGCCCTAGCAAAAGCCAAGAGAGCTCTGGGGCCCTACTGATATGTTTTCCACATGCAGCTCCCTAGTTTGTCTGTTCCTACAGCTGACCCTGCCTGCCTGGCAGCAAGTGGTGGTTACACTGGAATGCAAGAGCACTCAGCATCACTGGCTGCTTTTAAGATTCTTGAGCATTAGCCAGAGATTTAAACATTGCAATCCAGTTCAGTAATCCGTAACTGAATAAACACTGCAATCCAGCTCAGTAATCCATTACTGAATACCAATTTTATTTGCTTCAATCAGGCTGCTACTTGTTTAATGAGGAGATTTTTCTGCTCCAGCACCAGAACAAGTACCTACAAGAAACAAATCATAAGTGCCAGTCAGTGTCAGGATCATAAAATACAGCAAGCCCAGACTTCTCTGACTTTGTGTCTTCAGCTGTGTACTTGTATTAGCAAACCTGCTGTGCACTACCCACCTCACTTTTGTTTTCCTTCTTTGAAGCCTTGGGTAGAATATAGGGGTGGACTGGTGTAAAGCACAGCTCCCTTCAGAATCATGGGTGACAAGGAGTACAGCAAACAGCAAAAGTGGAAAGCAGCCATGAGCAAGCACTACAGTCTAATGCTCAGTAAGGCAAGCAAGCCCCATGGCAAGCCCTGCAGAATGAGTAGCTGCAGAAGCTATAAACTTGGTCTTGCACATGCCAATGAAATTTGTCCCTATCTCAAACCCTTTGAATTCCACATTGGGCACTTTCAACAAGGACCACTTAGTTTAACCCCAATAGGAAGCTAAGCACCACACAGCTGCTCGCTCACTCCCCACTGCAGTGAGACGGGTGAGATAATCAGGAGATCAAAAGTGCAAAAACTCTTGATTTCAGATAAAGGGAGTTTCATAGGTAGTGGACAAGCAGACAGGATAGTGAACTAGCAGCTCAAAGGAAGCAAGCATTGTGTTAAAAGATGCTTGACATGGTGAAAACAAATTAAATCAGTGTGACAAAGAAAGCCACAAGAAAGAATATAGAATTGTTTATATTCTGATGACTGGTGCCTAAGATATAGGAAGATCTGGACTTTTCACTGAAAAGAGAAATACTGTTTATCAATAATATGAAAGCAAAAAAGGAATAGTTGCATGATTCAGATATTAAAATATCTGTTTAGACAGTGTTTAAGAAGGATAAAGCTGATGGTGTGGTGCTGCTCTATAGTAATTTATTGTTTATAAAGTTCTGCTAAAAGCAAGGACTACAAATCCTCAAAGTGTGCAAAGCATGCTGTGCTGACAAGAGCCCAGGAGAAAGCCATGTCAGGGGGGCTTGCCTCAGGCGTCTGAGTCAGAAATACTGAACAGTACTTGGAATAACTCGTTCAGCCTGCAATATAGGGTGAAGGAAGTGAGTGGATCTTTCCTCGTTACAGGGAATTCAGATCTAGAACACAGACTACTACAGCCAGAATCTAAAGTGTCTTAAAATCACAGATAAAATATCCATATTCATAGCAAGTGCATCAACAATAACCCCTATATGATATGGGGATTAATATGGATAAACAAGAGATCCTATAATCTACCAACAAGATTTAAGAGTATTCCAAAGTCCCCAAGCACAAATAATTGCAGAGTCAGCAGACAGATAAACCTCTGGCAAGATAAGTGAGAAGCTGGTAAGTGATGAAGGTAACTGATGGCACTCATTATAATTTTGTGGGAAACACACCATGTAAACAAATTCACCCTCATTCTTTCAGGAAATTCGAGGTTTAATAGCTTGTGCAGGTGTCATGCACTTTCAGTTTTAACAGGGGCTTTTTAAAGAGTCACTTTAAGCCACACATGAGCTGCTACTTGAAAGTTCTCCTTCCACCACTCCTTTGCTCCATGTTCTCACTCCCAGCCTGGTCTCCAGCAGGATCGTCCAGCTCCCTGCTAACAGGATGCCAGTGAAAATGCTGGCACAAGCAAAATCACTCTTGGGAACAGCCAAGACTTAGACTGGAATACAGGTATTATGCAAGTATATTACCAATGCCACTTGGCATTTTTATTAAAAAATAAATCTTTTTTAAATGGAGCACACATGCAGTGAATTTCATCATCAACTAGCATGACAAAAAAGTATCCATCAGTGGTGGAGTATCTACCAAATGAGAACTGAATCTATGTCCCAAATTATTCAACATTTTCATAATTTTCTTCTAATATGTAATAGGATGATTACATTGTTCAGTTTTAACAGTGTAACATTCCACTGATTCCTCTTCCTCCATCCCAATTTCTATGTAGCAGAAAACAACTTGCTGGCTGAAAAACCACTACCCTTAACTTCATTAGCTCACAGACTACAGTATAAACTAACATCTTAATGATTTCTGATTTTAAGTTCAATATAGACATTTGGAAAAAAGCTTTATAAATAAGATAAAACAAAATAAAATAAATAAAATAAATGTGTGCAAAATAGTCTGGGAGTTTTTTAACCTACAAAACAGATTTTAACAGTACAGATTTGACCAAAGACATCTGAAAGTAGTTGGGTGGACACAGAGTGAGTTCACCTTCCACCAGCTAACTGGGTGTGTGAGATACAAGCTAATTAACATCATTCCAGCTGAATCCAAGAGTAGAAAAAGAATAAATGATAAATTGAGGAAAAGCTAGAGGCAGCATGGCTTTTTCTGGAAATTGGGTACTCAGTCATGGTTCAGTTTCTTCTCTCACAGTTCAATTGTACACTTCCTCCAATATTTCATAAGAAAAGAATGAACTCTTGATCACTGAGACCTGGACCCTGGGTTTTGGACCATATGATGTGAGTCCAACAGGGTAAGTGCATCCCTCTTTATTGTCAGTATAACATCAAAAGGCTACAATAGGTCAGGACTTCTATTTTCCCATGTTCTACTGGCTATCTCTCACCAGTCCCCTGCTGAAACCACAAACACAATTTTGAAGCATTGTTTCTATGAAACACCACATAGGAAATTATTACATAACTATTTGAGTGCTTATCGGAAGCCTATTACTAACCACGTCCTTGATCATGCACTAGGAGATAATGCAGGAGTGTTACCACAACACATTTACCTGTAACTGTTTTGGTTTGTCCTAAATGTCAAAATTCAAGAGAGAAACTTCTCTTCTGCTTTTATCAAATCTGAGCCAGGAGCAGCTCCAATGTAGCAGCTCAATACCGAATATCCTATAAAAGGTTAACAACTGGGTATAGTGTTGTATTATTTAACAAAAAAAAAACACCAAACAAACATTTTTTAAATTGTCTACATTTTTCTCTTCTTATCAAGTGATGGATTTGAAGCTTCTGTTCTGAGTGATTTCGTTGTTTTTATAGAGAACAACATGAGTGTTGACACGCAAGGTACTTGTTTGGGCTCCACCTATAAAGCATATTGAATTCCAGAGTAATCACTGTATATACAATGTAAAATTACAGGTGATGTCAGAGAAAGGCAGAACTACTGTCTCCCTACTTAGAGAGGAGCTCCCCTTTCAACAAAAGTCTCCTGTACTAGAAGTCGATCAGATCCTAAGCTCTTGCTGAAGCATCATTTGCTGATAAGGATAATCTTACCAACACTATAATCCCAGGGAAGAACAAAGCTGTCACAAGAGGCCTATTACATTAAAATTAAAACCTTGTAACTGGCTTTCAACCATGACTGAAGAGTCATAATCTTGGTCTTGCTGCTCACTAGTTTGCTCTTGGCAATAAGTTTAGCAGAGCATAGTGAGAAGATGCATTATACAGAAGTGTAAAGTAACTGCAGACTCTTCGAGAGAGAATTTTTTGACATCTGCTTCCTTGTGGAAGGCTTCTACTCTTCAGTCAAACTCAATTGCTCTGTTTCACATGGGGAGTCATCTAACAGTTACAGTTCTGTCTCCTGCTTTTCAGTGTAAATGAAATTCCAGTTTTCTATTTCCTGGATGTTTTGTGTCAGTTCCATGGAAAGTAACTCTCTTATTGGTCTCACCCTGCCACCACCCACTTTATTTGTCTCCATAAACCCACCCATCCTCTACCCTCCTTCTCCCACCTTCAGCGCATCCACCCCAAAAATGAAGGGCCTATCCCCTCCAGAAAGAAACTATCAGCAATTAAAGTGCTCAATCCCCTAGGTTTTTGCAGCCATTCTACCTTTTTCACACACTGAGGATACAAAACCCAGAACACTGTTTCCCATTTACAGCCTCAGCAAATATGAATAACTGAATTCAAACTGGGTTTGATTAAACATGTGGGATTTAGGCACTGTTGCTGGTTGAGCATCCTTGCTCAGCTTAGTTCTGAGAAATGTGGCAGGTAAGAGCTAGAAGATTAATAAAATCATAGAATGGCTTGGGTTGGAAGGGACCTTAAAGAGCATCTGGTTCCAGCCCCCCTGCTACGTACAGTGACATCTTCTACTAGACCAGGTTGCTCAAAGCCC
This sequence comes from Grantiella picta, assembly GCA_013397955.1. Taxonomy (NCBI): domain Eukaryota; kingdom Metazoa; phylum Chordata; class Aves; order Passeriformes; family Meliphagidae; genus Grantiella; species Grantiella picta. The sequence continues at coordinate 316,197 of VZRM01006285.1, read as the reverse complement.
AGTCCAACCTGACCTTCAACACTGCCAGTGATGGGGCATCCACAACTTCTCTGAGCAACCTGGTCCAGTGTCTCAACATTCTCACAGTAAATTTCTTCCTGATATCTAATTTAAACTGCCCTTTTTCAGGTCAAAGGCATTCCCTCTTGTCCTTTTTTTACATGCCTGTGTAAAAAGTCCCTCTCCAGCCCTCTTGTAGGTCCTCTTCACACACTAAAAGGCTGAAATGAGATCTCCCTGGCACTTTATCAGACTGAACAATCCCAATTCTCTCAACCTGTCTTTGCAGGAGCGTCCTCTGATCATCTTTGTGATCCTTCTCTATACCTGTTCCAACAGGTCCATGTTTTTACCATGCTGAGAACACCAGAGCTGGATGCAGCACTCCAGGTGATGTCTCACACGTGGAGCAGAGCAGAGGCGCAGAATCACCTCCCTCTCCATGCTAGCCACACTTCTTGTGATCCAGCCCAGGATATGGTTGGCTTGCCCGAGCTGTGAGCACACACATCCCTTTTCTCCACCTGGAAATGTCATTTAACGTTTCCAAACGCCAACACTGTGAAGACTCGGGGGCTTCCCCAGTGCCAGGCGCTAAGGGCTCCTAAGAGCAGATCGTTGCTGAAGCACGGGAGTACTGGAACACCGCCGGACCTTTCCCCGGCGCCGGACCTCTCGGGGCGGCACAGCCTCCCCTCGCCGCCCTCCATCCTGTCCCGTCCTGTCCCGTCCCGTTCCGAGCCCCCGCCCCACTCACCTGCCCGCGGCTGCTGCACCGTCCCCAGTCCCGCGGATGAGCTCCGTCCCGGGATAAGCGCACCGCCACCCCCGCACCCGAGACGAGGAGGTGGAGCTGCGCCTGGCAGCCCCGGTAGGCTCCGCGCCCAAATCTCCAGTGAATTCTTCAACGATAGAAATGCCGGGACGGGTGCTGGGTGCCCCGCCCGGGCGTGCTGGGATGGAGGAGCCGCTTCCCATCGCAGGGAAGCTGGGGATGAGCGGAACCCTCGGCGCCCTTCCCTGTTTGGAAGAAAGAAGCATGCCCGGGACGTGCTTCCCGTCAATTCATGTCTACGTTGATTAAGGAAATTTTCCGACAGTGTCGTTGATTGCTAAGTTAAGATCAAGCGCTGGTTTTGCAAGGGAAAGAATCTCTTTCAAAAGCCTAGGAGACCTGGGTGTCATACAGACTTGCGGTATAATTGAAGCAGAGCATAGCTCGGCCATGCTAATTTGGCTCAATTCAGCGACAGAAACCTGAAATACAATAAATACCCTTATGTTGAACTGTTATTCACCCTATTCGTTATATGGTGAAGCTCTTATTTAGACTGATATGACCGACAGGTACCAGTTATGAAGTTCAGAAAATGGTTAATCCAACCTGTTTGAGGCAGGTGATTGAATTTCATTGATTTGCTTTGATGCAGAACAAGAAAGTGGCTCCCATGAAGTAAAATGCATGACTGCAGTACATTTCTTCCCACGCGTGCTGTGCTGTAGCTGTGGTTCAGGGGAAGCAGACACAGACCTGCTAAAAAAGCATCCACCAGTGATGCTTTTCTGTTGGCTTCTGCCTTTTGTGGCACAAGACAGGCTTGTTCAATAACAGCTTTCCTTGTGAGGGAAGAAAAAACATGATATTCCTTGCCTAGCATGAAGCAGCAAATCATTGGGAAAGTGGTTTGGCTAGTAGAGAGTTTGGTGAAATGTGGATAGAAAGTATTTAAGAGGCAAAAGTACCTTTAGATGGTCAGTGCAGAGAGAAAAAGTGTTGTACAAAACATTTACCAGCCAACATCAAATGTAGCTGAAATTACTTTGTTTTGCTTGCATGTGGTTTTTTTCCTTGTATTTGCATGATTGTGTACTAACATGCAAACAGTCTGGATAGAAATGCAAGAACTAAAACTACTACTGAAGAACAGATCTGGCATGAAACAACAATGTAATAGTATGGATACTGAAAAATGCATTGGAATGAAGAGTATTGAATAGCATTGTTTGATTTTTTTAAAAAAATTGCATTGCTATCTTTGCTTTTCCTTCTTACTTTTTTTTCTTGAGAGTCATCTTAAAGAAAAGTGGTATGAGGTTTTTCAGAGTATTCTTAGGAATCTGGTATGGGCCTCTATCAGCAGATTTGGATGTGAAGGGACATTTCCAATGATAGACTAAAACTACTCTGAGGAATCATTTCATTACATTAAATCAGAGTTTAGGCATCTGGATCTCAGGGCATGGGAAAATATAATAAAGAGATGCAACATTTCAACAGTCTGGAATTTTTAGGTGAAAAAATGGTCGAATTTTTTTAGAAAGTTTCCAAAATTCCTACCGATACCTAGTGTACAATGTGTACATTGTACACATCATGACTATAAAGATTCTTTGAGAAATGAAGCAAAAGGAACTTTTGGTATAATAAACTGTGCCATGGGAATCAGAAGCATATGTTAAACTTCAGCTAAAAATAAAAGTAGCAACCAAGGTGAGATAGATATAAAAAATTAATAGGGCTGAAAAAGTACTTTGCTCTCATTTTGCATTAAGGTAATGAGACGAAGAATTGGCAGATTGATAATAAAGGTGAAGGAGAAGTAATAAAACGGGAATGAAAAATCACATTTCTGACATGGAAAGAATAGAACCAGTAAGTTTTCTCAATCTATGCAAGAACAATGTCTAGGTGTAATTCGAGGCCCAGTAGTAAGGAATTTCTAGTATTTTGGTGGAGTTTAGAATACCATATAAAAAAGAATATCAAATCTAACACCTATATTTGAGAAATTAAGAATAATTCGAAGTCTCCTGTATTCCGCACTACTCAGCCTGTTCCAGACCAACATGTGTTAAAACACTGGTGTTCAAGATGTGAATAAATGGTGAACTCATATTTTCTTTTCTAATTGTTAGTGCTGCCAGGCAGTCTTGCCAATGGCATGAAGCTATGGAAAGGGTAAATATAACCTTAGGGTTTGTCTCACAAAGTTCCGGGTAGGATTAGTGAAGTGTTACAGCTAACAGCTATTTTATTTAATTCTATTTCCTCCTTGTTAATATCGATTATTTTAGATTGAAACAAGGACAGAAAAGAGATCGAAGGTAAGGCAGAGGCATGTGGCTTTTTTTAACCTATCAAAATGAAATTTCAAATGAGATATACCTATTGCTGTTAAGTAATTTTGGAAGTAAGAAGGTGGAAAAGTAACTCAGTTAAGGGTCAGTCAAAGCACAGAATAAATGGGAGTTAATGGCAGTAACACTTTGCCACATTTTATATTCCAGTAAATTTTCCATCAAGAAAAATACAAATTATGAATCTGTTTACAAGAAAAATATTAGAGTTTCTATTGGTACTTGGAAGTTGAAAATAAACAGATTACAGAATTTGGCAGTCCCAGTCTGGTGTTTCTTGAATGATGCTGCAGGTGAGTTGAGCTTGGAGCTGGCTCACCTTAATCAAAGATGATTCCAGTAGAACATGGAATGATTAATCCTGTTGTAAGCTGGTCACAAGTGCTGTTCCTCAGAGCTCAGTACTGAGGGTCCTGTCCTCTTTAATATCTTTACAGATGACCTTGATGGGAGGATTGAGCGCACCTTCAGTCAGTTCACATATGACACTAAATTGGGCAGGAGTGTTGGTCTGCTGGATAGTTGCAAGGCTCTGTAGCAGGATCTGGACTGGCTGGATCAATGGGCCAAGGCAAATGATATGAGGTTGGACAAGGCCAAATTCTGGGTCCTGCCCTTGGGCCACGACAACCCCAATGCAGCTCTACAGGCTGGGGCAGAGTGGCTGGAATGCTGCCCAAGGGAAAAGCACCTGGGGATGCTGGTTGACAGCGGCTGAACATGAGCCAGCTGTGCCCAGGTGGCCAAGAAGGCCAATGGCATCCTGGCCTGGATCAGCAATAGTGTGACCAGCAGGACCAGGGCAGGGATTGTCCCACTGTACTCGGCACTGGTGAGGTCTCACCTCAATTCCTGTGATCCCTCTTCTCTCAAGCAGCAAACAAGACGAAATCGTGTCAAGTTACACCAGGGGAGGTTTAGATTAAATATTAGGAAAAATTTCTTCACTGAAAGGTTTTTTAGGCATTGGAACACGATGCCCAGGGCAGTAGTGGAGGCACCATCCCTGGAGGTATTTAACAGATGTGTAAATGTGCTGCATAGGGACATGGTTCAGTGGTGGACTTGGCAGTGTTAGGTTAATGCTCGGACTAGATCATAAAGGTCATTTCTACTCTACGTGATTCTATGCTTAACATAAAATGACAGTTTATGCTTGGAGGCTATAAAGTCTCTTACAAAAAGAAACTGATTACTTGGTTCTAAAAGAAGTGCCTCAGTCTTGCCTCCTGTCTCTTAATACTTGTTTGAGCATATATGCCAGGATCTAGACAGGATTAGCAATTGCTACTCACCCCATTCTGGAGCAATGGTGGCCTTTGTGGATTCTTAGGATTGGATCCTAGTTCAGCCAGTAATGTTGCAGAGTGATAGGAAGAGATGACTGTCTTGGAGGTCTCAATAAACTCGAATGCTTTTTTCTTCTTTCAACATTGACATTCTAGATACACCAATCACTGATGCTAAAATGTGGGAATTAGGGTAGCACCACAGATGTGGGATTGTTTGCAGGCAGGCTTGGAAGCTTTAGAGGTGGGTGCCAAGGCAAAGAATAATTAGTTTTTATTTTCTTGGAGAGATGTTTCACTGATAAAGATTAAGAAAATGTGCTTTTCCTTTAGATCCTGAAGGAAACATCCCCCAATAACGTTCTTGGAAAGCTGCTATGTAGATTGAATTTGCTGACTGTAGATGTGGTAAGGATCTATATCGCTGCGGCAAGGGAATCCAGACATGAATTGTGAAAACTTGTTCTGTTCTTGCCTATGTAAAATCAGCAGAATAAAGCAAAGCTCTGCCGAGGCTGATGGTAGCCTGTGCTTGCAAGAATCACTGCTGTCCTGAAGGAAAACAAAAAGTCACTTGACATTAAGATTTAGTGGTCTAAGAACTAACTCATTTCATTTGTCTTGAAGCAGAAGATGTTAATCTGAGCAACATCACAGAGTACTTACTCCTAGCTCCAGGAAGAGCTCCTTCATCTAGTATTCTGTGTAAACCATCCCTCTTACATATGCAAGATCCTGAGAGCCAAGGCTATTCTGCTGCACAAGTCTCCCCATTTCTTTTTCATATTTTCAATTTAATTCTTCTCTTCCACAGCTGTCAGTGTGGGCCAGCTGGCTCCAGATTCAGTTTCTAACTACTGGCAGGGACAGTGGTGTCGTCAGCCTGCAGGGCTGGAGAACTCCTACCATTGCAGCTGGAAGCTTGACAGGAGGGAATCCGTTCACTATACCACACATTCCCATCCTGCCTTCTTGTCATGCATACTTTACTAATGGTTTTCAGCTGATAGCAGAGATGCGATGAATCATCAGGAATTTTTGGGTCTCATCCAATTTATAAGGAAACATGATCTCTGGCAGGTATTGTTATCTCTCTTTTCTATACACCTTAATATTCTGAGTGTCCTCTGCATTCTTTTCCAACATATCTCCACTCTACTGACATTCATATACTTTTCCTGCCTTCCCTTTCTTTCTTACCTAATTTCAGTCACCATCATTCTCACTCCCTATTTTTTTCTCAGCACCAGTTCTTGGGCTGAGATTCTCCATTCTACATCTCTTTTTCTATTCTCAACATTAATCCATCTTACTTGAACAAGTCTTGCCTTATCTCCATCACCTTTGTTCCTAGTTTCCTTGCCCAGTTGATCACCATGTCACCGAAGAAATCTCCCTACTCTCGTTAGGCACACCATTCCCAGCATCCTTTCATTGACTCCAAACTATTGAATCTCCACAGCCTCATTATCTGGAAATGCCACTGTCATTCCCAGCTTTTTTATACACCATGGCTTTTTTGAAGAAAAGGCTGTTTCCCAGCTTCTTACCCACACTCATATCTGTCAAACCCCACTGATGTTTCACAATCCCCACCCTTTCTTCACACAACCTTCACTACTCCCTTGCACTTCTCTTTCCTTCCAATCTCCTGGAATTTAGCAGTTGCCATAAAATTTCATTGCCTGCACTGATAGTCTTGCACTGTTTATGTTCCTAGTGGTAGGGGAAGTAGGATGAGTTTTTCTTTAATTATAATATTAGTTTAATTAATGCTATATATTGAGAAAAATATAGCATATAGAGGAGAGAGGCTTTGCAGATCACAGATTCATAGAATGGTTTGTGTTGGAAGGAACCTTAAATATCATCTACTTACAACTCACCTGCGATTTAGATATTTAGATACTAAATGGTGACATTTTCTGAACATAATCACACACCATTTTTTATGCTTCATAGCACGTCAGCCTAGGTTCAGGTCAGAAATATGTCTGGTGATTTCCATCCATTCAGTCCGGTGTCAGAGTGAACTATTTAGCCTTTGAGTCAATGGCTCAAAGCTCAATAAGCAGTTGGTAAAGTAAACAAGAGCAACATATGGTTCATAGCATCAAAATATTTAAATTTGCCTCTAGACCATAACAATTGCGTCACACACAACCTGCTATCTAAAGACTAGAGAAGAGGGAGGAAAAAACAATTTATCCCAAATACAAACAGAGGTTCAGGAATGTTTGCAGTAGTTGCACGCTATTTCCGGGGTTGCAACACCCACAATACCTCAGCAAAACCACGCATACATAGTTTCTCTGAAAACTTAGTGCCATTCTGAGCGCAATTAACCAAGCCCAGTGCGGTGTGAGCAGTCAAGATACTACTGATGGCCAAAAGTGTACATCTTTTAGCAGGACTGAAATGTATTTAATGTACTTGCCCGGTGGCGATGTTACTGAGAGATACATATACAAATAATATGACTATTAATTATTGCTTACACCTAAATACATGGTGATTTTCTAGACTCAAGTACATGTAGATACAGTAGCATATGGCCTTATCTCTTTAGACATTTTCCATTATGTAGGGTTGCAAGGCTCATGCCATGGCTGGGCTACAGTCAGGTCTTCCCTTCAGAATGGTATGATTGCTGGTCCCACTCCTCCTGACTGATTGTGCATCACTTCAAACATTATAAACAGCATTCACCATCAAATCCCAAAATAAATATTGTGATATAATTTAGGGTCCGGATTGTCAAGAGGTTAGATGGCTTTGCTCTACTTATTACTTCAGTTAAATACTGTAATAATAGCATTCTTTCTATTGCGAGCAGTTGAGTGGGTGTATATGTAGCAATTGTCTAAGTGGGCAGAATTTGCACAGATGAAAATGAAGTAGATGAGCTGTAATATCGAGTGTGGGTGACATGCCTCCCTTTATACACCCTTTTGCCTTGTCCACGGAAGAGGTACACACCAAACAGGGCAGCCGTCTGAAGGGCTGGAAGGTCATAAAACCTTACAGAAGCATGGGTTTTGCTGAATGGATCTGTCTAGGAGGCTTTATGCTTCAAAGTACTTGTTTTGGACATTTATGAAACTGTAACTTCAAATATTCTGCCTAAAATTAAAATTTCATGGATGTTTTCTTCTGCATCATTAAGAAATGGTTGTGTGAATTATAATCTTGACTAAGCCACACAAATAGAAAATGCTAAAACCTATTTGAAGAGTTTTTTTGTTCGGATTTTTTGTTGGGTTTTTTTGGGGGGTGGGGTTTTTTTTGGGTTTTTGTTTGTTTGGTTTTTGGGTGGTTTTCATTGTTGTTGTTGGTTGGTTGGTTTGGTTTTGGTTTTTGAGTGAAACTACAGTTTTTCTCATAGGAGAATATATTTAAAGACAAATGAGAAAATACTGTAACATCATTTCAGATTGCAGGAGCATTTGATTCTTAAATAAAACCAGAAAACCCATCCAGAAAGGTGACAAATGTCACCTGTAGTTTGATGAGGAGTCAGAAAGGACTGAAGTCAGCTTTCTTACTGGGGCGGTTTGTCTTATAGTACAACAGATTAATGCCTCAATGACATGCTTGGTCCAGTGTCACTAAGGCATTTGAACCATCTCTTCAGTAAGCCACCCATTCATAGATAATGGCAACATTTTTGGACTATTTTATATTTTCTTGTATTTGAGACCAGGTTTTACCATCACAGGTAGGCCAGACTTTCCTGTGTCTAGTCCTGGTAACAGAGAGAAGTGAATTGAAGTATATTGGATGGATTTGAACATGGAAGAGCTGTGACAATCATCTCTGTCATCGCTCTACAGACAAAAATGTTGCCCCACTCTTCTATTCAACCCTCCATGGCCACAGTAGAACTGGAAGAAACTGGATAACCTCAAGAGTGGATCAGATCTATCCCCTTGCTCAAGACAGTGCTGCCTGCGCCTCTGTCTTCACAGATTGTTTGTCTGTAACAATCTAAAAAAAAAAAGCCACCTATTGAGAGAGATTACCCCACAACACTCCAACATGATAATTATTATTTTTTTTTAATGATATTATTTTGTTTGTTTGTCTTCTGTAAAGCAAATAGACATTTCAGGAGATAGAGGTTTGTTTGTTGGAAGGGATTGAAAGATGATAAATTAAAGCACTTTGATAGTCCAATAAAATTAGTAGTAATCCCAGATACACATCCATTTTCTTGGTTGCAATTTTAGATGTTCAATGCATGACAACAAAATATTTAGGAGCTCATCAGGAGTACGTAAAATAAAGTAATCATCACAATTAAACAATAATAAATCATTATTTCTAGTAATTTTGCAAAGGCAATGCTATTAGCTGAAAGGAACCTGAAAAATGGGGAAAATACTAAATCTTGTATTTTACTAATAAGTGAATCAAAACCATAATTCTTTCTCAATTAGACTGCCTTAAACCATTTATCTCCCCTGCATGTTTTTCAGTCTTCTTTTCCTTTTAAAAAAAGTACCAAAGTGCTTCATTTTTTCTGAATTTTCAATTTTTAGATTTTCAGCGATCAGCCATACCTTGTACCAAATCAAATGAGGATTTTTCAATACCTCTATCTCTAGTAATGAATTAAATAGCTGATTGACAGCACAGGGACTTTATTCTGTCTTAAATGTAGTGGTATCTAAGGTTACATTGTGTCATGGTTTAACCCCAGATGGCAACTAAGCACCAGGTTACTGCTGTTCACTCCAGTCCCCAGACCTACAGGTGGAATAGAGAGGAGAATCAGAAAAAGTTAAAACCTGTGGGTTGAGATAAGAACAGTTTAATAATTTAAATAAAGTAAATAATAATAATAATAATATTAACTAAAATAATAGCCATGAAAAGGGAGATAACAAGAAGAGACAGCGGAATAAGACCAGAGAGAGACAAGTGATGCTCAATACAGTTGCTCACCAGCTGTTGACCAATGCCCAACCCATCCCTGAGCTGTGATCAGCCCCTTTCTGCCAAGTGCCCCCAGTTTATACGCTCAACATGACAATATTTGCTGTGGAACATCCCCTTGGCCAGTTCAGGTCAGTTGTTTCGGCCATTCTCCCTCCTGGCTTCTTGTGCTGCTCACCAGCAGAGCACAGGAAACTGCGAAGTCCTCGACTCAGGGTTAGCCCTGCTTAGCAACAGCTAAACCATCAGTGTGTATCAACATCATGGTCATACTAAACCAGAAATACAGCACTGTACCAGCAACTAGGAAGAAAATGAGCTCTATCCCAGCCAAACCCATATGTAACTGCAGTGGCTACTAATGAAAACATGTTAAAACTCCGGGTTTTTTACTTTGTTTTAAAATTAATTCAATATGATTCTAAACTAGAGTTATCCAAGAAGGAAAAAATATGATCTTTTACATGTTTCAGAATAAAATCTGAATGTACTAGACCTGCTGCAATGTGTTCACTTCACTCAGTCTGCCACAGATATATTTAGTAACGCAGCTGATTCATCAGAGCAGGATCATTGGTTCTCATCCACATTTGAGCTCTTTTTACACTGCTCTAGCAGAGTGAGAACACCTGAAAAATCTACTTACTATTCATATATCTCTAGGGCTTCTTTACAATTGTGGAATCTAAAATAAGATTTCTGTAAAAATATGTCGTTTATATTTAAAATGCCATTCATTTAATGAAAACGGAATTCATTTTAGATGCAGTTCATTTTGAAAACATGTATTGTATTTTCACACATCTTCATTCCCATGTCCAACATATGAATGTGCCTAGGCTTGGCCACCTCAGATCAAATAATTTGAATCACAAAAATCGTCCTTCTCGTACTTTGTTCTGAGAGTATTTTGTAAGAAGTACTGCTTCCCTTTGTTTAAGGATTTAACTAATTTCCTTTTCCTGTCTGGAAAACCAGAGGTTTTTTCCCAAAGTTCTTTCCTAGAAGATACTTTTCAATAAGGAGTCTGAGCCACAGAACAGTCCATTCAAGTCACTGACCAGCAGGACATAAGATGGTGTTTCCAGTTAAGATGCTGGCCTTGATCTGGACAAATCACTTTGATATAGTTGTTTCTTTCGCCCCCTAAAAAATTTATAGTACATTATTATACTAATACAATATACAGTAATACCGATAGGAGGTAAAAAGTTCAGCCCAAAGATGCTCTCATCACTAATTGCTGGCTTTGCCTATGAGAAAATTATGGAATCTTTGTCAATCCAACATGTTCTTTTATGTTGTGATTAAAATTTATTTGATAATTTAGCTCTCATCTGAATGAAAGAGAAACTGAGTAAATGGGGTTTGTACAAATTTCCCTGTCTTTTTTAGTGAGAAATCCCAAGAGTTTGCCTTTTTCTTCCCAGCTTAGCACGGAACTCTGTGGTGCTCTTCTATTCCAACCAAGGGATGCCTGACATATTGATTCATCTGCATTCATAGAATGCTTATTCTTTCCTTGTGAAACCAAGTTTTCTGTGTTCTTGCTAACTATAAAAATGGATCATGAAATCTATTTGACAAAATAAATTAGATTATCAGTGTAATGTGTTCTTGCCACTTTCTACCTGCTGATTTTTGATCATTCTGAACTCTCAGTTAGAACTGAAGGAGTCTACAATATTTTTGGGTCAGTCAAGAACTGTATCATTTGGTAGCTAATCTGGTAATTAATTTTGGGCACTGCATGGCATTTCTATATTTCAATATTTCCACAAATATATATATTCCAATATTTTCATATCAAGTTATACACAACTGTTTAAAGGGATTGGCCAACTTGTTCCCATCTGCAGAAGCCTGTCACTAAATAAAGGCCTGATGTCATATTTGCAGCCTTACTGTGTTCACCTATTGAGCCCCTGGTAAGTTATTCATCATTACATATATTCAGGAAGGTGTTTTTCCCAACGGGAACAGTTTCCATGAGGTTGAAAGAGATCAAAACCAGTGTGTCTGCTTTTTCAAATGCAGTATTCTTTTTTTGGTTGGGTACCTCTGAGACAAATTTTTCCCAGATGTTAAAATTTAATCAGAGAAATTACCTGTGCTCCTTCTTAAACCTTACAACTCTGAGATTGAGGTGTATGCTACAGACACCAAGAAGGACATCTCTTTTCCTGCTGCAACACTATTTTTTCCCATATGGACTGTGCAACTACAGAGCAGATTGTATCAAGGCTCATTATGACACTGCTGAGGTAGATAGAAGTCTATTCTGTTATCACAGCCCACACCACCAGCGTTCAAGTGGTGTCTGTGGCCTCTGTGTCCTGAGGATGTAGTGCCATTCTCACATTGCCCACTTGCCAGCTGTAACTTTCTGTAACTACATCCATACTGCTTCCGACCACTCTGCCACTACTGAGCCTTCCAAAAGGACTTCCTCCAGGGATAAAACCTTCCACATTTCTTATTTGCCTCCATGATTACGAAACCCATAACTCAGTAACTGCAAACAACTCCTGAAAGTCTCCCACAAAGTTTTAATATGCACATAAACAGCCACATGAAATTAAAAGAGCGAGTGACTTCTCCCAGCTGCAGTCCTTTAAAGTGCATTGCCTTTGTGCATATTTGCTTCTTGCCATTCATTTTTTCTCTTTCAGAATCTGCTAAGAATCTGGATTCTGGGATTTTGGCATCAGGAGGGAGTTTGATTGATGCCAGACATTTTCCATCCCACAAACTCATGCATTGGACATGAAGGGAGCAGGAGAAATCACAGTCCACATAATTTAATAGTGAAAACTCTCCAAGCTCTGCAGACTGGGCATGCCAGCATGCAAACCTGGATCACACACCTTCAAGACTCCAGTTGCTTTGCTGCTCAGAATACCTAAGAGTTGACATAGTCTGGATAGTTCTTAAAGCAACAGCAGCTTTGATACAGGACAGACTCAGGCTTGTCTCCTGCTGGAAATAGTCTTAGCCTACTGACCTTTGATGGCCAAGGACCAAATCCCTAAGGAGTGAAATAATTAATTCTGGTGGGAGATTATAAAAATAGCTGTATGTTTTTAAATGCTCTGTTATTACCTCTAATTGTTAGGTAAAAGCAAGTGCACTCCCTGATGATTTGGTCGTGGTATTACAGATTTAATCTTGAATTAATGTCCTCTGTCATCTGCTGCCCTAGGCCTTGTGATTGCCTGTGTGCTATGTGACTCAGAGAACAGCTGAGATCACTCTTGTTTCCAGCCATCAAGGGTACTAGTTATCCACATAGCTCCAAACTTGACAACCGAAATTGCAAACAAAATACCATTGCTCCTGGTAGGATGTACTTACTCCTGCCAACCTCAGCTAGGAAGCTAATGAAATTTTTACCATTTTTATTTGAAAATGTGTGGTTGAATTAGTGAGTTACACAGTACCTGAAAAAAAATCTCTCCTTTTTAAGTTTCTCTTAAAAACAAAGGATATTTCTTAAGCAGTGAAGTGCAGTTGTCATTACATTGACGTTTTCTACAGCATCATAAGCTATAGGTAAATTGCTAGATAGCCTACTCAGTTAACAGGACTTTCAGAAGTTCTGTCTTCTATTAATAAAGTCCAAGGATCCCTAACAAAATACTTGTCTCCTATACCCCATAGGAGGTATCATTCACCCAACAAGGCATTCATCCAACAAGGTTTGAATCATTCACCTAACAAGGCAGTTCTGCTAAACGTAAAGCTGAAATGAGTCAATAAGGAAAAATCTCAATATTTGTGTAGATTTTTCTTTTCTTGGTTTTCTCGCCCCAGTGATGTGCCTCCATGTCATGCTGCCTCAGTGTAAAAGAATGTCCTAACCTTCACAAATGTGGTCAGTTTGAGAAGCTCCTAAAAGTCAGGGAGTTCTTCAAGATTCAAGATCCCATTTCATCCTGCTCAGAACTGACCAAGCTCATTAGAGTAAAAGTGAGAGAACAAACCACTAACTGGTCTCTCATCTGTGCATCAAGATGCGCTTTAAAACCAGTAGAGGTGTCATTTACCTGGACACGATAAGTCATAGAGCCAATATGAAAGTCAAACTTCATAAACAGCCTAATCAAAGTTATAAGAAACAATTAACTCTTACATTAACACCGCCCAGATAAGGAAATAATAATATTATTAATCATCCTGGGTAGAGCAGTGCTTGTAAATAATCTTGCGTAACAGTTGACATTATATTGATGCAGAAAGGCTCTATATATTTCCTTATATATTTTACATAGATCTAGATACAGACTAAGGTTTCGGGAGTTGGTTTTTTTCTAAGAAGAGTTTCATAAAAATTCCTATCTTAAAATAAGTTTTTAGAATAACAACAATGATGTTAAAGGGATTTTTAGTTCCTTTGATGTCTTGATGCATCTGCACACACTGGCACCAACTACTGTGTGAATCCAATGAAAGGAAAATTATGCCTTGCTCATCTACAAAAGAGATCAGCTAATCTTGTAGCAGTGAGCCTGAGACTAGCAACTTGTGACCCTATATTAGCAAAACTTAACATCTGTTCTATTCAGCCCTTGTCTGTATAAATTACTTGTGTCTGGCACCAAACACACCAAAGGTAGCCTGCCTTATGTCTAGAGCTGGAGAAACCTAATAAGGGGGTTATTCCCAGCATAAATGGAGAGTTTGAGGGAAGTTAAAGGCAGTTTGAATAAAATTCATTATCATACAATGACTGGACATCTGCTACCTTAGAAAAACATATTCTATTGACACGCTACTATTATTGTGTAAAGTTTGAGAGTCCTTCAGGCATTTTTGAAAGTTATGTGTATTATGAGAACTGCCACTTTTCCCAACTGGTTATGAAAACAAATCTTACATTTGGAGGGTAAAATGTCTTATTTTTAATCTCTGACAATGTATACTTCATGGCCACAAAAGGATCAACAGTATTTTGAAAAAGATACCCAGGTATTGCAACAGTTGCCTGAAACTTTCAAAAAGCCCTGCTGAGACTCATAGCATCCTAATCTCAGAATATCCACCTTATTGTCTTCCCAAATCATCACATCATATCCAAATTCTGAGCAGGTTCACATAAAATTCAGTGGAATTCTTGTGGGAAAAAAAAAACCAACAGGAAACCAAACCAACTGGAGATATATAAAATTATAAAAACACAATGCAGAGACCCAAGAGGTCATCTTGACTATAGTTGCTCTAAAGGAAGTTCAGCCATCTCTGATTTCTCTGAAGGGCAGTCATTTCACATGCAGTCCAGAGAGATCAGGATTCAATCCCATGACTTCCCCTGTAAGACCTAGGGTCTGTTGCTAGAACCCATTAACTGAAAGTATTTCCCTATATTACCTGGCTTGCAAAAAAGCATTTGTTCTTCAGTATCAGCACCTCGGCTGGCAAAATCTTACCTGTCTAAATATATCTGGCTTGAATTAGTAAAAGTGTATTTGAAAGTTGCTCTTTGACCACCACTTCTGTGATGAGTTCACAGATTTTTCTGACAAGATCAGTAATTTCCTAATTAATTGCATAGCCATAACACAGATTTGCTTTGCTTCCTTCTCTTCCCCAAAATGTGTCTTACTAATTTCTAGTTTGGGGAACTTTTTTTCAGTCTTCTTTGTGTTTTTTAACTGTTTTGTCTAAGGCATTTTGGATAGATAGTACTGACTTCTTGAGGTACACATTCATGAAGCCTCCATGGATGCCTTCATGGACCTTCATGCAACTCTACTAAGTGTCAAGACACTGATCTTAGTCCTTATGTTCCTAGAAAGTAAAAATTACTCCAGAAGGTAAGTGGCATTATACTTTACAAAAGGAACAACATGTGCTCTCAAAGAGAGTAGATCTCCAAATACATTTTGTGAAAGGCTACAATATTACTTCTAATCCACTATTGCTTAAAATATTTTTGAGATCATCCTGAGACCATGGCAGTTTCTCAAGCAAGAGTCTTGATAAAGAACCACTGATGGACTGATGCTTCTTATGATATGCCAGTAGAAGAGATACCAAGTGATTGGCTGCACTTTGCATGGATATTTCTTCTCCAACATGTAATTTTTTATCAGAAGTGTGAATATAGTTCCCTAAGATTTTGCAAACTGTATCTGTAATGCATTGTTAACTGGTTTTAATGAAATTCCAGAACAACTTTTTTTTTAAAACTTCTGAAAATTCATATCCTCACTTCTCACACCACTATTTTTCCTTTGTTAAGTTCAGTGCAGGAATAAGATTAATTTCTACTGAAAATATATGTTAAGTTCTGTAACCATAATTTCTATGCTGGTATAATACAAAGTGCTTGTAAACATCTCCACATACTTTTGCTTTCCTGCTTGAAAAAAACCCACTGTTTTGGTTTTTAAATTCTCTCTTCCTTTTAACTTAATGATGATAAACTTAATGGTAAATATTTTTTGTCATTTTTCTTCTCATTAAATAACATTCAAGATTAATTGCTTAGTAAATGCAAACATAGATAATTTACTCAGGAGAACAGATAAGAGTAACTTCATCTGCCATATGAAAAATACACATCAGAGTTTTGAACAAATAAATGCAAATAGAAAAAAAAAAACCTAGCAAGCAATACTTTTCATTTTTAAAAAAGTGAGATTTTAACCTTTGGCAAAAAATTTGACCTGGCTTTTTTTTTTTTCTGCTCAAAGAATATATGTAAGCTGGGTGGTGCTTCCTCAGTGGTTTTCTTTTTAAACTATTCCTTGGTCTGTAGAGAAACTGCAAGAGACATGAGGCTGCCTGATTCCTCAGGACTACTTCCAAGTCCAATTGCCCACAGGGGACCTATGGTCACCCTTGCCACAGAGAACAGAGATCCAGAACTACAGCCAGTGATTTTCTTTACCCAGGCAAGAGTAGTAATGTCTCTGATTGAATGTTTTTATCTCATCCAATCTTACTCAGATGAGAAAAATATTTTACAGCTAGTCCACAGTATGCATCTCTTTTACAGCCCTAGACCTTAACACTATAACATTCTCTATTAGAACTCTGAATTTTAGGAAATAGCGTACTTTATTGAAAAACACCAGAATTTTATCTGTATTGAAGAGCTGAAAAACTAGAGGGATTGAATAGGTGCACCAGCAATACACCGTAACTTCACCTCTACTTCTCTTTTTCCTTAAAATATGTCATTTCATCAACCTCCTTTTAATATCCATCATCTATTTCTGGCTAACCACTGAATTAACTACTCCTCTCCTAATTCTGTTCTCAAATATCTCCAATTTGATGGCCCAAGTATTTTGAGGGATTCAGAATAGTAGTTCATCCTTGTGGATGCTGGTAGCTAATTCAGGCAGGAGGTGAGTCAGTAATTAAGCATGGCTGGCTTCACTAGCTGACATCCTTCCTGAGAAATGCAAGATGTCCAAAAGGTAGGCTGTATGTCCAAATCAAACTTGCCTTGTTGCAACATCTTTCCCTCAAGCCTTCCCAGTGATTTTCGCAGTCTCTTTAGTCAAGGAGAGCTGGATCAAACAAATCTAAATCCATAAAATTAGGTGAGATAAATATAGCTGTCTTTCTCTTGAATTTTCATGGTGTTCAGCAGAGATGAAATTTGTACTTTCCAGGGAAAAAAAAAGGGCCATCAGTGTGCAGAATAACTAACAGGAAGAAGCTACTCAATTCCTATTTGCAATATAAAAACACAGAACTGAAAAGATCTGCACAAGTCCAGTCTCCAGAAATCTCTAGAATATGCAGATGGCTACTGAAGAAGCCCATAAAGCATCTACTCTACTTGCAATGGCACATGATGCTTCCACATCAGCTAGCTTAAGAATTTTAATAAGAGGTCAAGAGCCGTAGCAATTAAGTGTCACAGGACTAGAACAGGACAGATTAAGGGAGCTGTCAATGACAGAGGTGTCTGCAACATGAAGGAATTTGTTGAGTAAACTCCCAGATGGTGGAAAAACCCTGTTGTCCCTGCCAGACTGACTTAAGAAAAGGTTCTCTGTTGACTGCAATTCTTGCCAGAGAGGTAAATGCTGAACATAGAAATACTTCTTGGCAGTTTGAATGTCAATGGAAACACAAAGATATTTTGTACTGCAAGCCCAGGGTTAGGAAAGAAGTGGAAAGATTAGGAAATAGGCAGGAAGAGCCTCCAAAGACAAGCAGCAGAAGCTGACACATAGATCAATATAATTGTGAATTCTCTTACACAACTGCAAATAAAAGTCCCTTTTTAGGACTCTTTCAGAGGCAGTAACACATGCAGTATATAAGAACTTAATTTTCTCCCTGAGAATTTTCTGTATGTAGAAATGCTGGACTTCTTACCTCTGGCAGAAGTGGCTACAGGGTGCAATGTTAGGTTGGTTTAGGTAACCACAGCACAACACAATTAAGTTAAAATTAAATCTGATTGCCAAGACAGGATATGACCAGCTATGCATATCTACCTCCTCTACATTTAATGGTGCTTCATCTTAATAGTAAGATTATAAGGGAAAGGCTTGTCTTTGAGACACAGCTCTTAGGTTTTGTATTTATCCTGGTACTCCCATCTGGAGGTGCAATGAGACTGTCATTTTGCACCCTATTATCTTGAAGTTTAGGCAATGTTTATCCCTGAGAGACCAGCCTCCTGCATTGTTTCTTAACAACTTGGAAAGCATACATTTCTAGTATTAAGATTCCTATCTGTTGATGATATTTTGAAATGCCATTAGGGAGGTACTTTTCTTTCTGGCAACATTTGTCCTGTTTTATTTTATTCCCTATAAAAATTCCTCAAAATTTTTGAACAAAGCAGTTCAAAATCAGCTCCAGAGCCAGTTCCTCGAATAATTCACAGGGATTAAGTAATGACACAGCTCATTTTACTGATAAATTACAACAATTCAAAATTGTGTGTGATCAGTTGCAAAATGCCTTTTGAAGGAAATTACATTTGACTCATAATTCAAAAAAGAGATCCTGTCATTATCATTGATGGTTGTTTGAAATCATTAGCTGAATGTTTGCAGGCAATCAGAAAACAAGGCAGACAGTGTCATTTTGTGCCATACAAAAGTATGATGCACCCAAATCTTTTATAATTTCTGTAGTTCGGGTAGTCATATTTCACAAGGGCACAGTCAAGTTAGAAATAGTGTAGGGAGAGGCAACTCAAATGATTAAGAGTGAAACATCTGTCTTTTAAGAAGACAAAAAACTCCCTAGTACTGTTTCAGAGGAGAAGGAGGAGAGGAATATGCTTGGGGTTTATTGTGTCATAAAGGCAGCAGGAAAGGTGAATAGAGAACTCTTCATCAACTCCCACAGCACTGGAACTAAGGCAAGCTCAATGAAACTAGTAAGAGATGTTTAAACAAAGATAAAAGGAAATACTTGATTACACAGCAGACCCTGGACTTCTGGAATTCCCTACCAAAGAAGCTCATAAAGGCACAGGTTATCAATGGGCTCAAAAAGGGTTTCGACAAAGTCATGAATAACTGGTCCTTAAACAGGACAGGCAAAATGTACCCTCTCAGATTCCTAATATTTCTGCATGCTGCGGTAATACACAAGTAAAAGAGAAAATGGCCAGACTCACATGATCTTCCTGAATAGCATATCCTACTGCCTCCCTCAGAGCATATTGGGCTAACTGGAATTTCTGGTCTATTGTAGTACAGCATGTCTAATATTCTTAAGAAAAAACGTGTGTTTGTGCCCTCTTCTGGATGCACTTGTTAAATGTTAATAAGTACAATTCCCCTTCCTGATATTAAGGAACATCTTTGTGTGTAAGATAACATAAATTGATCAGTTTACATTTTGGACTGAAACTGAGTGAATCTATAATATAATATTATATATGTAAATTATCTATACTTGCCAGCTGTATGCCATAAGCATTATATACTAAATTACTTGAGATATATTTACAGAAGAATGGGTAAAGAAGGGATAAAAGCTCAAACAAAAACCAGTTCTGGTCCTAGGGCAGAACTGTAGAAACAATGGACATGTCACTTGCAACAATCTGAGATGTAGATGCATATAAAATTAATTATTACTAGATTATCTGTGCCTCATCCTAAAATAGCAATCCAATCACATATCTGATAAACAGACTGATAAAGAATCACACAAAATGGGCACAGCTTAGTGGCACAGTGCTAAAAATATGCGGTGTGAACTTGGTTTGTTTGCAAAAATAAAAAAATTCCCCTGTTACTCTACAGAAAAGTGGGCTCACAGGATCTTAAACCCACAGGTTATTTCATGTAGAGGCATGGCATGGTTCCAAGAGGCATCTGTTTGCAAAGGGCAAATACATATGTCATGTAGCCATATGCTCATGCTGCAAAAGAGAAGTCTGTTTTACTCTCTTGAGGAATCACAAGGCAGAAGTCATGCAGCTTTCCAACCAATCCAGCCACTGGGATGGATGAGAGACTGTCTCATGTACATTCAGCAGATTATAGAGAGACCCTCACTATCTCTCATTTTTCAGGCTTGGTCATATTTCATCATTTACAGAGAGATTTTAGGAACAGTATATATACAGCTCAAAAATTACCCAGCAATTATTTACTGGTTAAGAAAACATATGAATGGCTGGGACTATCATGCAACACTATTGCTCACCATTTTCTTTCAACCCTCTAATTCTTTTCTTGCTATTTTCTGTCAGTCAGTTACCAGCAGTTACCACCTCAATAATTACACTTTGATTGTCTTATTGCTTTTCTTATCTTACATGGCTATTGCTCAGGTACTGTCCTGCAGCTCAAAAATAATATTGTCAAAGCTCTAAGTCAACAATGCACCAAACTGGACTCGAGGTAACAAAAAAACTGAATCCTTGGGCAGAGTTCCATCTCTTGTCTGGGTCATTCTTTGAGTAAGGTGTCTCTGAACTCCTCTTGCTTCTGCCAAAGCTATGCTGCCCCCTTTTTCTTTGCAGTTCTTAAAGCTGTATTTGCCCTTTCTTGTACACAGCAGTGTAGCATGATTTAATTACTGCATATGAAATCCATTTGTTATGCTGATGTAAAAGGTTATTTAAAATGGTGCACACTTTCACTTACAAATCTGACATCAAATGACTGTAAAAATAATTAAGTAATTAATTCTTCCAGCTGACAAGTCTGTGACTGAATTGAGCATAAACGAAATACTGAACAGAAAAACAGGAAATCCACCCTGCATATTGTGGTATGAAGGCTGCTGTCTGAATTTAGATTACAAATTTAGGTTCTAAACATCTTATTTACCACAGAAGTATTTACCTAGTATTCTGCTGATAAAGTGATCAGTTGCTGAGTGGCAGAGGCCGGCTGTGTTAATGCAGAAATCAACCATAATCTATAAGAACAGCATCATGGTAATAAGCAATAAGCAAAGTCCTTCCAGTGTGGTTTCTGCATCCCACTGTTTATAAATGGTCAGGTGTTCAGAATGCAAAACTTAAAATCACAGCTTCAGGCAAGGCGTCCTACAGCATAACTCCTTACAGCATGCTGAGGACACAATAACTGAAAATACACATTAGTCAAGATTCAGTGGGCAGTCAAGAAATAAATATTTTCGCAATTATCATTGAGTCTT
The DNA here is from genome assembly GCA_013397955.1 of Grantiella picta. Classification (NCBI taxonomy): domain Eukaryota; kingdom Metazoa; phylum Chordata; class Aves; order Passeriformes; family Meliphagidae; genus Grantiella; species Grantiella picta. The sequence continues at coordinate 295,228 of VZRM01006285.1, read as the reverse complement.
GGCACTCAAATATTTTAGAATGCCAATGTGGTCAAAATTATGTGAAGAAAAATCAAGAGCATAGCATATGGCATGTTTTGCTTGTGTAGTGCTCATTTTATTACAGGGGCCTAAAATTTGTTGATTATAGTGCTCCTGTGACACTTGTGTAGTTATTACAAGCCAATTCAATAACAGCTTTTTTAGCGCCAGTTTGTGTAACTCATGAATATGTGAATATATGTACCATGCTGTCATCTGGAACTTAAATTCACACTTAAAAATAACACCAAAATAAATGAGCACATCAAGCAAGTAGGAATAATTCCGAAGTTAGAAAATTGAGAAGATGAAGATGAAATTGTCACAGACTGAGCGCTAGAAATTGTCCTAGTGATAGAGTCATTCACTTTTGTGGTCAAACTTCATTACACTTTGCAAAGAAGCTGCTTAAGAAATATGCACCTGACTTTATTTCTTTCCTGTTCTATGCACAACATGGTATTTCTGCATACAATACAATCAAGTGCAGGGAGCTACATCCTATTAGTAGTATTAAAATTCATGTTTTTTTCCTCTGGTCATCATTATTAAAATAAAAATTGCATTGCACATGCATATCCACAGAGGAGGGCGACCAAAAAATTTACACCTAATGCAGAAATGTGGAAGTAAAAGAAGATTCGTAATAAAAGGGCAGTTCTAAAAGCAAAACACACACACAATTTCAAAATTCTTCATTTTAAAAAAACTTCCAAAAAGGCAATTTACCTATGGACAGTCCTTCTGTTTGTTTTCTAGGTAGCACTGTGACTGAAAACCTCATGCAAGTTTGCATTTCCATTTTCAACTCAAAACTCAAGAATTGTCAGAGACTTTCGCAGCATCTTCTGAAGCTTACAAAGAAGTCTGAATAGTTACAGACTGCCTTGGATTGTTTTGCTACATTGTTTTGTATTTGGTGACATTTTAGCAACATACCGAAGGGGCAGAGGCTTCAGCCAGCTCAAAGAAATACTTTTTCCAGAACACCTAATATATATTTCCCTTGGAAGGAGATGTAATAACGAGATGATACTGGACAGTTCCTTTCCTGTTGTATTAAAAAATCTGTTACCAAATAGCATCTCTTCATATTGAATTCCTAATAAACAGCAACCATAAAGATCAGGAAATATTTTTATTCTTAAACAGCAGAGCTATTTTAAAACAAGTTGTAATTACTCATTACATATTGCTCAACAGTTTAAATAGCAGTGATTTGAAAGAACATTTCCAAGGTTGTTCTTTGGAAAACGAAAGTCTAATTTTTGACCTGCTGTAACTTAAAGTAAGTATGAAAATACATGCCACCATAAACCTGCACTAATATTAATTGGGAAATTTCAAGTCAAAATTATTTTTAAAACTCTCTGCTAACAAAACCAAAGGGATGTTTTGAAGAAGTTTGTCACGTAGCCCAGTGCACTGTAAGCTCTTTCTTTGTTTTAACTTCTGAGCACCAAGTTCAAAGCTGCACAGCTCTCCTGCAAGTGGTTTTTCAAAATAAATTAAGTCAAAAGTATTCTGGGAAGGAGGCCAGGACTGCTAACAGAGATTACAACTAAGAATGTCATTAATATATAGTAGGATTTACTGTGCCAAGGCACAGGTATGAAGAAGTGTTGGGTGAAAAAAAAGAAAATGAGAGTTAATAAAAGAACATGGCTAAGGCTTTGACAGGTAAAAGGAGCTGGGGTAAATGAATCCTACTGGGAACAGATAAGCAGCAGAAACTATGATCATTTCCCTGAAGTCACTGTAGTACCACCCAATGTTATTCTGCTATCAGAAAAGACCTTTGAAAGTCATTGGCAAAACCCCACATGCTTGCAGAGACTCACAAGCTACCAGTGCTGTAGTACAGACAGCCCTAATCCCACTGACAACAGCAAGAGAGCTGAGTGAACTGCACAGTGAAAAATCACTTACTAGGATTATTCTCTGAGTGCTGAAAGTGAAGCACCTGTATGCACAGGATTGATTTGAAAGGAAAAAAACATTATGAACTGTTATGCTGTGCATCTGATGTCAGCTTTATAGCTCTTCTTATTCTGGTATTCGCAGTACAAGAGCTGTTGCAAAATCTATTTAAATGCTGCAAGGACAGTGTTTCCAGGATAGTCTGCTCATGTCTGATTTATTTCTGTTTTAAAAATCAGTTTGGTGGTCTAGTCTCTCATCACTTACATAGGAATCCCTGAAGACTAACGGGATGTCACTTGCAGGCTTTTACATCAGCTGTGCACTTCCCTGATTCATAAACATGTCACTCATTTTATCTGATACCATAGATTCAAATGACAACTTGCTCAGATCATCTCATGGTGCTTGCACATGGTGGGAAAGATCCTGCTTTTGTCTCAGACTTTTCCTCTGCTTTAAAGTCCCTTATTTATGCATTTGAAGCCGTCTGTGGTGTGCCCAAGTGCCATGGCCCCTCGTTTTTTCCAGAAATCCTCCTGTGTCCACCACTCTATCAGAGCTCTCTCATACCCTCAAGCTGAACCTCAGAAGGGAGGGAAAGGCCAAGGGGCTCTCAGGCAGGAGATGTTCTCCCTTCAAGACTGGTAATGCCCCGTGTTGAGGGTGTTTCTGCTCAGATCCTTCCATCCTCCCCTCTAGCCTCTTCCAACATCTGCCACAAAGTTCAGGGAAGCAGCACTGGGGAGCCTGATGAGACCTCCCTGGCCAGCCTGTCTCCCTGGTGGTGGCCTTGTTTCAGAATATATATCATTCAAGTTTATATCATTATCATATCATTATCAGAGGAACTGCCATAGCATACATGGCTTATTCTTTTTTTTCTTTCCTCAGTCTTGGTTAGCTACAGTTGGTCATGACTAAAGAGACTAGAGTAATGCCCTCTTTGGTTTGTCCCTTTATGTCACTCTTTTCTTACAAGAATTACTGTACATACATATTTATCTGTGAGTTTCATAAAAATATTTTAATTTTAAATACTCCTTACTTAGCAGAATCTCATACAATGAGAATATTTCCCTGGCATTTTAACTGTGAGATGACCAGCTATGGAGTGACAGAGCCTGCACCTCATGCTGGGTAAACCAGCAATGAAGTAGAAGGAGTCACCAAGGATGTCTCTATGGTGAGTGATAGACCATCTGGTGTTTTCTCCCCCCCCCAGGAAGCGCCTCACCCATCAAAAACATAAAATGTTATAATAATCATTTTATACCAGTTGAGTTTCAAGATAACAAAACTTCCTGATGGACCTGTCCTGAATAATAACTCATTGTATAAAAGGAGAGTGCAAACAACATGTAAAGATGTGACACCCAAAACTGCCTGATGTGAGAGAAGGTTGCCCCAGAACAAGAAATGAATAGTGAAAATGTTTGCTCACAACAGGGATTCACTCAATTAAGCAGCAACTAGGGGATTACCAACAGGCTTTCGAGGGAAGAATCAGCTTGAGGAGAAGTACAAAATTTGGAAGGAAACTTGTGACTGCAGGGTGAGATGTGGGAGAGGAAGGCACTCAGCACAGCCATTTGATCCATGTCCCAGAAGCTGTCTGAGTCAGGGAGTCATCCCGCTGCCATCATGTCCTGTCTCCTCCCAGGATGGGGTGCAACAGCAGAAGAACAGAGCCCATGGAGTGCCTTCTTGCCAGCACATGGAGGAGCAGGCAGCAGGGAGCTGCACTGGGACACACAACGACAGAGCAACTCTCTCTCCAGTACGAGGACTTGCACAGCCAAAAGAGAGGGGTGCAATTGTCACCCCCTGTCCTGTAAGAGAGGAGTGTGCACACTTAAATGTGCTCCTGAGGGACTAGAAATGGTAGGGATTAGGGAGTTTAGAAACTTATAGGTGCTTTTTAACATCCTGCAAGTGTTTTGCACACCGGTTTATCTGTCAGCCTGTTGATATTGATCCAGAGGGTGAAGTTCACAGAGTGCCAGCTAATTATGTGTCATTAATAAATCAGTAAACCACTTAGATCCTGATCTGAGTTAAACCACTTATGTGAAACAAGTCTTCCCTGCCGCACTCCCTGGTGTTAAAAAAGTCATATGCTATTAAAAACACAATGAGCAATTATCTTAAGTACCTCTGAATCGCACTCAAGTTACAATAGGTTTTTAGCTCAGATGATTGACTATTTCATTTCCTACGAGAAATGTAGTTAGACGCTAACATGCTTCCTCTTGATGCTCTAATTATCTCAAAGAGAGTTGCTGGCTGCAGTCCAGTGCTCTCCTTTGCCATTCCTCTCTTAATGTGGTCACCCCAATATGAGCTTGTATTACAAAAAGGAAATTTATTTCCAAATTATGTTTCAGTAAGTAGTCTCTCCTCACATGCATTGGTCTTATTTGCAACCCAGCTGTTGAACCTTGGGAAATACCTCCCAGGTGAATAGTCTCCAATTTCTCATAGTTGTCATTTTATAACTAAAGAAATTAAAAATAACTGATGAGCTGAGATAGTGCAGAAACAGCAGAATGAAATAAAAGTTTCCTGTTCAACAAAAGCATTGAAAGGTAAAATGTAGCTAAAGCTTTTGGATCCTCAAGTATGAGCTGGAAAGCAAGAGGCTTCAATGATTAGATCCAGAGAAACAACACATCCCCCAGAATTTTATTGAAAATATTAATCATGAAGTGCAGCAAATCAATTTAAAACATATAATTCCAATATCCCATGAAAGAAATACACATATAATTGTTAAGAATTTAACTGAAAGAAAATAATAAAGCTACTGGTCACCTAAAGTTTTCAACCTAAAAAGAAGCTCTAGCATGTGGTCAGCCTATTACTGCTAGAGCTTGCCTTGACTTCAGACATTTACTTGCCATGAAGGACATCCTTGCATCTGCAGATCAGGACCTCAGCAGGAATAAGCTCAGTTCCAGAGGACGATCCCTCTATGGAAAACCTCCTTTTTATTATGGAAGGACTCTCATTAAACTGCTTTATTGCAGATAGGCAAAGGCACGTCCCTCATTCGCCACCCTGTTTCTTGGCAGGTTAAAGCCATTACATTAGTTTTGTTACCCTGCAGTTACTTACACTAGCAGGATCTTGTTTTGTGGTTAGTGGTGGCTGTTGAGGTGAAAATTAACAGTTTCTCTAAACACTCGCCTATGGCCATGTCCTTTGAATTGTCTTTCTTTGGTATCACTTTTTGGCCTGAAAGTATGAAAAGTCTTGCATTCTTCATATAAAGTTGCAACTCACTCTTTAGATTAGAAACAACCTTTTCAATGAATATGCACATGTTATTTAATATAATGGGTTTATGATGCCAAAAGGTCCACAAATCCACAAGTAAAAATTAATAAGAAACAGAGAAACATAAAGTTATAATTTTCAGAGATATATTGGAAAACAGAGCTTCAATAAAGCACTATAAAACTTACTTATAGGAATATATATAAAAACCCAATCACATGATTGATATGTTTTATGATGAAGAAGAATAAAAGCTACTTCAAACTAATTGTTAAGGTGTCCCTGATGTGTTCACAGTCCTATTATGTGGCCTTCTTTGGCTTAAACTACATCAGCAGCACTTCTAAAGGTGCAAATGAATAGTGGTCATTTGTAAAATTAATGATCCGGCCCATTATCTAGAGCTATAGAATTGGATATGATTTAACTGCATTTCCTATCACACCAACAACAAAAAAAGGAATAAAAAAAGTTAAACCCACGACTACACTGGGAAGAAACAGAAGTATTAGGTTAACAGTGTCTGATAACTGGCAAGACCAAACAGGTACTGTTCCAATTAATTACAGTTCCCACATGATTCAAAGGTGCTTTGACCGCAGCGGGCACTGGCAGTGCTCATCTAGGTTGGAAAGACCTATGGAACCAGGGACAATCAAATGCACAGTACAAGCATTAATAAAGTTATCTGTTAGCTTTGTAGTTTTTCTGGCTTTTGTGTCTAAGTGTGAGCTAGAATATTCTTTATGTAAGAATTAAAGATGCCAGCAACAACCTGTGGGACTCCCCAGTGCTCCATCAAACCACTTATCTATTCTGTGGCAATTTCTCAACTCTGGCAAAATGTCACACGTTTGTTTGCCCTGGTTTATGCAGAAAAAGAAACAGAAAAGACATCAACAAAAAAAAACATCCAAAAACTGCATACACATAAATAAACCCCACAAAACAAAACAAAACAAAACGAAACAAAACAACAAAGAAACCCAGAGCCTATCACTGTATAAAAATAGGAACAATTAAAACTCATATTCTGTCCTAGAATTACAGAATGTGGAGCTGTGGCTGAAGTATCCATTTATTATATTTTTCCAATAGATTTTCTTTTAAACACTTTCACTTTGCTCTGTGAAAGTGAAGTAATTACTGTTTAACAGTATTATTGTTCCACTATAATTGCAAATACTGAACAAGCCATCACAGCTAAGGCAACTACAATGATTACAAGAACCTGTGTCTCCCACAGATTTGGCTAACGACACAATCTGAGTACAGGTATAATATAATTAGAGGATTCTGCCCGTTACTAGAAGGCTGAGACTTAAGGTGTCTTTTAAAAAGCATTTAGGAGATCAAGAATGCACTGTATAGTAAGTAACAGACTTAAATAACCTGTCTCGATACTATGTTTGTTTTGTGTCTTTTTAAACGTTTGGCTCATCAACCATTTAAAAAGACTACCCAATCTATCTGGGGTAGCTTCATGCTCAAGCTGGAATTTCCTTCATGAGGAAATGGCCTCAAGTTGCACCAGGAGAGGTCTAGGTTAGGTGTTAGGAAAAATTTCTTCATGAAAAGGGTTGCCAAACATTGGAGCAGGCTTCCCAGAGAGGTGGTTGAGTCACCATCCCTGGAGGTGCTTCAAAGACATGCAGATGCAGCACATAGGACAAGGTTTAGTGTGGGCTTGGCAATGTTAGGTTAATAGTTGGGCTCAATGAACTTAGAGGTCTTTTCCAACCTAAATGATTCTGTGTATTTCAAAATAAAAGCAAAAGCTGAACAAGAATTAGAAGTGCAAAATTTTTGGGAAGATCAGCGTTTAATTCCCTCTGAGATAATATTGCCACATAAAATTCCATTCTCATGTGCCAGATCAGTCCTATATAAGTGTCAAAGGGGACTTCGACACAATAAAAAGCTCTTTCTCTCACAGATGGTCACAAAATAATATGTCAAGCTACCCTGATCTTGTGATTTGCATTTGCTCCGTGGACTCTCATCTTTATCAAAAAGAGCATAAAGGAGATATTACTGTGAGACCTCAAATTCTGTAAGTGCTGAATAGTATTTGAGTATTTGGTCATTTGTACATTGGCCAATACCTTCTGAGAGGACTGGAGGGTCTCTGAAGCTTAATCCAATTGTATGTCCTTCTGGGTACATCTGCAAGTGGTAAAGTGACATTTCCTCCATCTTCACTTCTTTATTAGAGACTATTTTTAAGCTAAAAGAAAAAACCCTCACTTATCTTGCCATAATTTTCCATACAAGTTCCACAGATGTCACCATTTGCCACCTTTTGTCCCACAGTTCATTGGAATAATGCCCCTTCAAGACATCCTTTCTCTTGTAAGTGTGAAGCTAAAGAATGAAAAGGTACAGAGCACCAGGAAGAAAAAACTCAAGTAAAAAGACCATTATAAATGGCATTTTGATCAGCCAGAAGCAGGGCACAGTTGCAGAAAGTTGTCCAGATACTTCAGCTGAGTCTATTCTGTCAATATAAGAGTTACAGAGATTAGAGATTCTCAAGGAGGAAATTTAGGTCTACCTATCCCTTCTTCCTAAGAGAGAATGCAATTCACTGACTTAAATGCTGTCAGATGTTTCTCTCAGCTTATCCACTACATAAAGGTGATAGAATTACTCGTCTTTTCTAACACGTAAATTCGAAAATTTGACTCTGCTTAAATACCATTCTTAATTTCTCAATTTTATAATTTGCTCCTAAAGAGAGATGTTGATAAACTATTTGATTTTTTGTTATAGTCAGACACATATCCAATCCAATAATTTCCTTCAAGGAAACAGTGAAGGTTATTTTATATTAGTTCCTACATAAACATATAACAAGCCTCATCTTGACTTAGAAATATCTGCCTTATTTGTCCAGCACCATTCCTATATGGTAAGGGAGAAGTGAACGTAAGGGTGGAGCTCAGATTTACACGAGCAGGTAAGAGTTACTGTGAGAATATGTCCTATTTTATAAACATTGCATGTATTTGCTTTTGTTTGATTTTTAGCAAATAAGGATGTTATTCTCAGCATCCTTCATATTGCCATTATTTGTCATGGAAGTTAGCTTTGAAAAGGGATTTAAAAAGGAAATACTGAAAAGCTTTAAAGCCAGCCGGGAGGCAAGGACACCTTCTGAGAAGCAGAGATAAAAGCAGCAAAGCCAGGATCACTGCAAAGAAAAAATAAGAAAAAGATAGGTCCAAGAAGGGCTTTGAAGCTGAGCCCCATGACTGTGCGTGAGAGCAAGAAGCAAGAAACAAAAAAGAGGTGAGGGGAGTAGAGAAGAAGCATTTCAGAACAGGACGTACCAGAGGAACCAAGGATGGGCAGAGAAGGGCAGGTGGCCTGGAGAACAGGCTACAGCAACCCAGGTTGCTTTGGCGACACTGCTGTGAATCAGGTAAATCATGTCAGGTTCTAGTGGAAGAACATACCAACCCCATAGCAACTCAGAGTGAGGCAGTCCATTGCTTTCCTATAAGACAGGTTCCTTGTCAAAAATTAACTTTTACTAGCTTTATTACATTTGACTTTTTATATCAGTAGTATCTAATCAATGGAAATCTTATAAGGACGGGGTTTTTTACTTTAATTTAAGCATGTTATGTGCCAGTGCAACCTAAAGTGAAACAAGTGTTGTTACAAGCATCTTTTTGCTAGTTTAAGTTTAATATTTTCAAGTTATGTATGCTAGAAATCACAGCTCAAGTGCATTGTCCTGCCTAGGCCAGACCTATGAGTCCAGTCATGATCCAAAGGGGATATCTCTACTAGGATATGGTATAACTAGAGAAGAGAGTAATGAGGAAAACCAGAAGTACAGACCAGCTCCTAGAGAAGGAACATTGGATATGCCAGGGCTTGTCAGCTTGGAAGAGATTATAAGGAATATGACTGACATCTATAAAATCCATCAGCACAGTAGCTGAGTATGGATCAATTGCTCACTTACTCTTCTCATAAGGGAAGCATCACTTGAAGTCAGGAGAAGCCACGTTCAAAGTGAAAAGGGTTACTTCTCATGCAACAGCTGTGGGATAAACTGGACAAGTATCATGAGAAGAAATTCACTGTCTTACTAAACAGGCAGAAAACATATTCCATCAGCTGCAGATGGCTGGGGAATGGGAGAGGACTAGGAGACATTCCCATGTATGTCTAGCCTTACCTGATGGCAGCTGCTCCTACGGGCTGCAGGATATTGGGCTGCAATATTAACAAAAACCGTCTTGTTCCCATACAGTAGTATTCTCTGCATTTCACTAAAAATGTAGCATTGTTTCTTTAAGAAGAGTATAGTAATTCTCAAAATATTTTGCAATTCACAGTTAAACTTTTACGCAGAGCATTTGTCTGTTGCTAAATAGTTTGTGTTGAAAGATTTTCATTTTACTACATTTTCAGTTTTGAAATACAAAGGTGATATATCATCCTAATTGCAGACGCAGTTATACCCACGTGAATATTAGAACTGGTGCAATCTTTCCCTGTATTTCTAAAGTATTTAATTACTGCAGTGATAGACACATTCAAGCCTTGTCAAATGCTAGTGCTTAATATTTTTGTTTAAATCAGATGTAAGACAGTGCGTGATTCAGGATTAAATAATTTGAAGAATTTTTTTGTAAGTGGATGGAGCTTGTTGTTGGATTGTCATTGTGCTACTGTCACCTGAGCATCCTTCTGCCTCCAAACTCCTCTTCGCATTTTCCTATTTGAAATGTCTTATAAATCCTGAGGACATCTTGCACCCTTGTGAGGCTGTACAGCCTTGTTACCAAAAATGTACTGATGCAAACGGAAGGAGTCAGCACAGCAGACAAACCACACAGCTCATGGTGCGTTGAATGCAGGTAACATAAAGCCCAGTATCCCAGCTTGCCAAAACCAAACACATTCCATAGGTCCTGTTGTGGTTTAGGAATGGTATTCTTCATTTTAGTGCTACTGCACAAAATTAACCCCATCCTCATTGAAACCAGGACAGGGCCTAAAAGTAGGGCAGGCATGGATGATACATTTCTTTCTCATACTCTTCCACTGTCCACTAGGCAGGCTAGCAGGTAAGAAGAGATCCCAAAGTCCCTAACTTTTATCTGAGAAACCCTGTCCCAGTGATGTTAAGGCAGGTTTTGTAATGGTCTTTAGTGACATGGATTTCATGCATTTTATAGATAAGCTCTCAGTAATCTAAGAAGAGTTGAACAGTCCATTGCTCAGTGTTTTATGTAGGAAATCTCTCAAACCTAGTGCACCATCATATACATTCTCTGCAGTAGAGAAAAGGTTAGAATCTGATTCTACAGGGCAGAATCCTGGGGCCTGCTCATCGTTGCACCTTCCCTTGTCTCCAACCAACCTTCAGTTCTTAATGCCCTCCACCTCTCTCAAGGCATCAGGTGTCTCACTCCACAGTGATGTTTTCCCAGGTTATATCCTGACCCGTTGCCTGAAACAAGACCCCACAGTAAAGAAATCTGTGAGCTAAACATGGTTATCTGTATCACTGTACCCTATCACACATGCCTGTTTCCCAATGCTTTCCTACCTCCCCACCCAACCTCTGTCTTCCAGAGCCTCATTCCGACCTTCCTGCCTCACCCTGCCTCCTCCCAGGCCCCTTTGCTCACCAGGCTTTGTTTTCATTCTGCCTCCCTCAGTCCATCCTGTCCCCATTCCCTCATCATTTTAAGCCCTCCTGGTAATTCTTTACTGTGAGGGTGGTGAGGCACTGGGGTTTCCCAGAGAAGTTGCGGCTGCCCCACCTCTAGAAGGGTTCCAGGCCAGGCTGGATGGGTTTTGAGCAACCTCAGAGGAAAGTGTCCCTGCCCATGGCAGAGTGGTTGGGACACTGATTTTAGGGTACCCTCCAACCCAGACCACTCCATGATTCTGCTCCAGTCACTACTCAAAAAAATGCCATTCTCGGGCTTTCCACTTCTGTTCCCCACTCCCGGTGTGACGAGATTTTGGCTGCTGCATCTTCTGGTGCGGATTTTTGTTGCGATGCCCTTTCCCGCCTCCTTTTCACCAACTCCGAACGGCGCCAACACGCTCCTCCTCCTCCTGGGGCGTCACCGAAAGCGCAAGCAGCCCGACAGCCTGGGGCCGCCCTCCGGCCGGGCGGGGCGGGCACAGCGCAGCGCAGCGCGGCGCGGCCGGCGGTTCCGGCGGGAGGGGGCGAGGGCGGGCCGGGGCGGGA
>VZRM01006285.1:234833-283684 GCA_013397955.1 Grantiella picta | reverse complement strand
TCTCCTCTCCTCTCCTCTCCCGCAGCCAGGGCTCAGCGCCCTCCCGTCCCCTTCCCGCTCCCCGGCCGGTTTCTCAGCGAGAGGAGGACCGTGGAGTTCAATTCCGGAGTGTACTGCGTAGCTGCAGCGGTTTCTGAACGTCGCTCCTACGGGCTTCCCCGTCAGGCTTTAATTAAGTGCTGCCTTTTCCGGATGTTGTTTCTTTTTATTCGTTTCGTGTGTCTGGAGTCACAGGGCAGCCCATGTGGGAAGGGACCTGGGAAGGTCACTTGGTCCAGCCTTCCATGGGAGCGGAGCCTAGAAGAGTTTAAGTGCCTCGTCTAGTCTCATCTTGAAACCTTCAGTGATGGGGATTTTATTGCACCCCTGGGGAGGTTTTTTCCACTGAATGATTGTTTTTGCTGTAAAAAAAAAAAGTTTCTGTGGTGACTTTCTGCATCAATGTCCATCTTTATTTTTACAGAGATCGAAAATTATATAAACTAGGATTAAAAGGATTTTATGTCAAAGGTGACAATGACAGTACAGGTAAGGTAATACAATGTACTGTGCAATGTGATGTGCAGTCATTCTTAAAGTGAGTTATGTGTGGTTATTTAAGTTGTTCCTATTTCTGTGTTGGTTTTCAGTACTTCTGCTATGGGGATAGAGGTGAATAATAACTTAGCACTTGCGTAGCTTTCAGGTTACCATAATCTTGATTCCAAGTGCAGTGCTTATTCCTGTCCAGATAGGCTTTACCACCTCACATAATATTCACTTGGTACATAGAACTGATTATATCACAGGTCTCTGACCTGGTCTTAAATCATCATTTCAACTTAACTCAAAATTAATTGTGTAATAGAGAGTCTGTGGGTCCTAGATGTTTGTCTCCTGCTGTCTCAGGTCTGTGGATCCTAGATATTTCTCTCCTGCTGTCTCTACCCCAGCCTAGAACATTATCTGTTGCTATCTAATCTGCTGAACCAGAAGTAGACAAGAAACAATAGCACTGATGGGGAAAATTATTATTTGCATATATACAATAAATCGTATGAGGAGGACCAGAAAATGCTCAACCAGCGTGCTCACTTGGCATGCTTGTAATCTAGGAATTGTCGTGGTGTAACAAATCAGCACCACTCCCTTACTCCATCCTCCTGAATTCCTCATTTCTGCCTACCTGGCCATAATTCTTTTGGTATCTGTTTTCATCATTGCTGTGTTGGTAGATCCAGCAGCATAATATCTTGCTCTGAAAGGAAGTCTGAGCAGAAACAGAAGTTGATCATTAGTAGCACAGATTAGGTGGAGGCAGTGTGAGAGGAGTGAAGGAAGGAGATGGTAAACCATGTTTTTGTGCATATATGAGTGATTTGTGGTGAGAATAATCAGTTAAAAATGGAAGGGTCTCATGTTATGTGATAAATTGGCAGTAAATATATCCTGAACAACCAAACCAAAACTCTTGAATGTTTCAGTATTATCAACTGAGTTAAGAGCTTTTGATTTCATAATTTCCATCCATATACAATTCCTACTTTCTCAGTAATATTTGTAATTTTACATTCATATGTTGTTGCTTAACAATTTGATAGAAGTGCAAGTTTGCTGGGGAGAGCAGAGTTGGACAAAGAGAAAGTTATGAGGCTGTGCAAGTACTGCTTGGTAGTAGCCAAAATGTCAGTGTGCTATCCACACTGGTTCAGCCACAAATCCCAAACAAAACGCCATAGAGGCTACTATGGAGAAAGTTAACTCTTTTTCAGACAGACTCTGTCCAGTGTTTTGGCTGTCAGAGTTACATTTTGATTCCTACTGATAGCTATGCAGAAATTGAGGTGTTTATGAGGAAGATTTTTAAATGAGAAAGGAAGCATAAGAGACAGTTCTGCTATTTTTTGTATGCCATGCTGTGGCATTGAGGTATCAGAACCAGATTATATTCATATAATATAACTTGTTAACAGGGGAAGAACAAGTGTCTGAAGAGGAAAACCATTGTCCCAATGGGAGATTAAAGGTGGATACTAATCATGTTTTGGACCTGGAAGAAATTGAGCTAGACTCAGAAGCTGAGCTTATGAAGAGCATGGGATTGCCTCTTCAGTTTGGTGGACAGTCAGCCCACAAGGACTTTGTGGTAAATCTTTACTTGCTTTATTTGTTCTGTTTGTGTAGTGTTTCCAGACCTAGGGATGTGCCTGCTCTCAGTAATTTTTGGGATGGCAGTTCATGGAAGTGCATCTGAGCAGCTTTTAAGCTGCCTGCATTGCATCCTGGTAACAGCACACAGCACCTTGGTCTGTCCAGTTTGTAAAACCCACCTGCCAGTTGGACTAAGCAGGGTCAAGTCTGGTCTTTATGCTTCCATACTTATGCTGCTCTTGTGACTAGGGAGACCTGATTTAAAACTTCCATGGTAGAGCTGATGCTGCACGTCAGGACAGCTAGTGTGCTCCAGTCTGAGCATGCATTTCCATGCTGTCTGCTTTAACCACTGAGTTTTTGATACTAATGTAAAATGCTAGTTTTTCAAATCTCCCTTGTAGTTGATAAAGCCAGGCTGTTCCAAAAGGCAGGAGTGAGGCATTGGTGCTCTGCTTCCCATAGGGAGCATTTGGGCTTTAGAAGGGGATTAAAGTTTTCGCAGATGAGAAAAGGACAGTGCACTATTCATAGCATCCAATTTATGGAGTACAGACCTCTGTGACAGTGAGACAGTACTGTTTTGCAGAGTACTGCATCATTCTGACCTCATTAATTTGTAAATAAATAGGAGAAACGTGTATGTGATTTTAATTGATAACTTGTAAATAGACCATACAGGCATCCAGCTTCAAGCCCAAAGTATATGTGCAATTTTTGTCGCTATGTAGTAATATGCAAATAAGAGTGGGGAAATAATACATTTTCTTATTAGATTACTACTAAGCATTATGCTTTGGATTGTGTGTCCTGAAATGACGTTATGAGGGATGTGGATGGAAGATCAATGCCAGTTCTTCAATTCTAACTACTTTATAGTCCATCGTATATTTTTGTCAGCGTAGTAAAACTAGGGATTGCAGCTGATGGGGCATTTGGAATAATGTTTGTACCTTTACAGTCTTTTGGCTGTGTGAGTTTTGTCATCACAGGAAGTCCCTCTGAAACAAGAGGAATTGTATTTGGTGAAACCAAGAAGTTACTTAAGTTACTCTTTCAGTAACAGGTTTCTGTCTTTTGTTCCACCAGACAACTGTAGTAGCCAAGTTTATTGTAACAAGTGAAGTTATTGTATGGCACAAATTGTATCACCTGTTTGGACAGGAGGTTGTTGTTTCCTTGTATTTCTGTTAGCCAACTTGGAGATCAGTATGGGATGGAAAGGATATTGCTCCCTTCTTTTGGGTCAGTGTCTTCAAGACATACAGAGATTCACCCACAGGATTTACAGAGGTTTTTGAGTATAAAATGATACTTCATTTTGTGTACAGCACCTGAAGATAGCAAGGATTTAACATTCTGTGAGGCTGAGCATTATGTTCACTATCCTAATAAGATACTCAACAGTGTTTGCTAAGCAGGCAGATGCCAGATAAAAGTAGTGTTTCTTGGTGATGTCTTTCCTTCTGAATCTTTGAGCTACTAATGACTTCCCTCTCAGCAGCCCCACTTCTGTCCGTAATTATGCTTTTTTGTGTGTATGTCTTTCTAGAGACTTTCCTACGGTTCTTTCTCACAAATTAGCCTCAGAAGTGTCAGTCAAGCTTATGTGGCACGGCCCTATCAGGCCCAGAAACACTACAGCCTCTTCGGGGAGAAAACTAACAGCAGGGTTGCACTGAGAGGGAGGGTTCCAATGGAAACAGAAATGTGATTAGAAAGAGGACAAGACTATATATACACTGTGGATTTCCAACTGTGTTTCTCCATTATCTTTTAGGCAACAGAAAATTATAGGAAGAAAAATAACATGAAGATTATGAAAAAGAAAAAGAAGAAGAAAAAAGAGTTGGAGCAAAAACAGGAGGGTAAAATGGGGCAGGAATGTCAGGATGAAACTTGTGATTGTATGCAGACTGTTTCTGGTGAGCTGCCCCTAGCTACAGAGCAATGTGAGATGAGCAGCACGCCTCAGACTGTAATTGAAGGGAACTGTGAAAGTTCAGAAAGTCTTGCAAATGAGGCTTTTGCCAGTGGACTTAAGGAAAAATGGGAGAAGTACTGGAATGAGTATGGAGAGGGACTTCTTTGGCAAAGTTGGTTGGAAAAACACCGAGCAGTCTCATTATCTGAGGCTATTGCAGCCTCTGAGCCTTGGAATAGTCCAGATACCAAGGAAGAGTGGGAGCAGCATTACAGTGAACTGTACTGGTATTACTGGGAACAGTTCCAGTACTGGACAAGTCAGGGATGGACTACTGAGAGCTCGCATGGTGACAAGGTGGAAGTTAATGGAGTTACAGAGGAGGCTGGTCTTTTGGGAGAAATGGACTTGGTTAGCCCAGGACATGAGCACAGTGAAGTGCTGACTTTGGAGTTGTCTTCCTCCAATACCAGAAGTGAGGACACACTCCCTTCAAGTTCTGAGCCCCACAGTGAAATAATCTCTGGGATTTGTAATTTAAATCTGAATTTGGAGGAAGTGGAGCAGAGCAGTGCTGCTCTAACAGTAGCCCATGAAGATCCTGAAGAGCACAGTTCATCTGACAGTGGAAGCCAGAAGGAGCCCTGTGATGGAGGAAGCAAGAAAAGGGGAGCATCTTGTGAAAATAACAGTGTTAACCAGTCAGGTAATACAAAATCAGATAAAGTTGACTATCAGAATTTCTCTAGGTGGTTATATGTAGGAAACAAGGGCACGTCTGTATTACACCATTTTTAAAATGTCGATTAAGTATTTTATAAAATGATTGCATACTTGATTACTTTTTCTTCCTTCTGTTTCTTTGGATGATTTCTCATCTCTAATCTGTATATTGAATGTGTTCTTAAGCCAGAAATGATTTTAACAGAACATGTACTTCATAAATCTTCAAATATTACTACAGAAATTGGTGAGAGATCACTGTTAGTGCATATTTAATTACTTATCTTAGTCTTGATATTGCAGCTGAGACATTGGAGTTTGCTGCTACTGACTTTTCTAAGGGAGGAAGAAGGAGGTGTGGTCCATCTTGATCCTACAGTAGAATGGGAATGGGAGAGGTGTAATGGAAATCTCCTTTTCAAAAAGAAATAAGAGGAGTATTTAAATCTTCTCTTACTGAATCTGTGTGAATACCTTTGCATAGCTAATGAGATGGAAACAAAATTTTACACACAAGGAAGAGTCTTTTTCAAATTTTGTGCCTTTTGGGCATTTTACTTCTCTTGGAGAGATGAGGAAATTTGAAGTTGGTCCTGCATACGATTGTTAACCCTACCGTGTAATACTGGAAGCTTTATTAGTATATTGTCCCTCCAACAAAGACAGGTAAAGATGTATGTTTGGCACACTAGCTAGCTGTAGCTGCAGGGGTACTTTGGTGACGTGAAGATAAGGAATTGATTATGCAGACGGAAATTATGATGTATCTTTTTTTAGATGTACAGGAGTCAAGTAGCTCGAATTCAAGTGAAAAAAAGCAGCTGCTGCTTCATGACCAAGATGAAGATGAGGATGAAGAGCCTCCTGAATACAGACATGTGAAAGTCAAGAGAAGGCAAGTCATGAAATTTACATGAGCTTTTTTCTCATGAAGTCCGGGTACCTTCTGATTTATACTAACTATATCTTTGATAGAGGATGTCAGTTAAAATTAAGGAATTGAACCACATAGTCTTCCATCACTGCTTATTGCTTTGCCTTACAACAAGCAGTGGATATTTCCTGTCTTCCATTGCTCTGTGTAAACAACCTATGGCCTTGATGACTGTACAAGGTGATGGTACTATGTATTCTTGTGTGACTGAGGTATAGAAGATTGTTAAATTGCATAGAGCAGCTTGCTTGTCTAGGTCTAATTAGAGACAATACCAGACTGACAGTAAATATTTTGTATTGTTTAACTGAATTGAACACTGCCAGTAAAATGCCCAGAACTGTGGCAGTCATAAAATAGCCAGTATCTGCCTTGTCACAGTTTTTTCTTTCTTTCTTCTCCAAAAATTCATAGTCTCAAAGATGGTGAAATGGCCTTTCCTCTCTAATAAATTTGCCAAGTCAAATATGAAGGAGTGGGTGGAATTGTTACCTGCTAATCATACAGCTTGGTTTTGTTCTAGTATTTTGCTGTTGCCATAGCATTAATAATAGAAAATAATATAGATAACTTGACAGATGATGAAGGTAACTTGGAAATAGGGTGAACAAACACTGTCTTCATCATGTAGGGCTTAGTATTAAATATTTTAAGAGGTCATTCAGAGAAGTTGGAATATTTTAATCCCTATAGAAGGGAATTTGTCAGTAGAATTGTGTAAAAAACCAAACCAACCAACAAATTCATGCACATGAATAGAGTGGTGTTATATGCTTGGTTTGGTTTCAGCAGTGTGTAGAGGAACTTACTTGAAGCCCACGTTTAAATGTTTTCAATACACAAGACTTCTAGTGGTATAACTGTAAAATGATTGGTTTTTTCACAGTAAGTAACTTTGTAATCTGTGTTTTTTCCTAGCCATGAGCTGGATGTGGATGAGAATCCAGTGGAAGATCCTGAGGAAACCTGCTCTGTGCTGGGTTTCAAGTGTGGCACAGGACAAAAGTAATTATGTAGGAGGAACTGTGGGGTTTTTCATAGCAAGTCAGCTCTCTTGTTATTATGGAAATAGACCATTCATCTCCATTCCCTTTTTGTTAAACATTTGAAGGTGATTCCCAGAGTTAGTCTCTGCTTCTTATAAAGCTGTCATCCTTTGACTAGAAAGAGAGATGCAGAGTTACATAGAATAAATAGTTAAAGAAAAATGCTTTGAAGAAGTGTAACACATAAGGTACTTTCAGTTGTATCAATATTAAGTGGGTGGTCAGCTACTTAAATTAGGACTTAAAGGCTCTGACAGTGAATGGTCCTCTCAGTTTGGAGTCCTGTGAGCTTAGATCATTATTTATAACTGTTTCACATTGGAATAAAGTTCCTTTATACTAGTAAAATGTTGCCATACTAGTAAAGTGTTGCCAAGGTGTTGGCCAGTGAAGTTTCATTTTTGGTGGTATGGCCTAAAAATATGGTGGTCACTGCTGTAGAAGGAACATCATAGGGCACAGGTGGGCTGTAATGTAGGGCTAGTCCTTCTGCACCATGCAAGTTGTTTAGTACATACCTGTTTCAAAGAGGCATGTGTTTTGTAGTTGACAGTCTCTGTTCTACTTTATAATAATTATTTACGTGAACTGTCCATATTTCCTGGTTTGGTGGGGTTGGGGGTGATTTTTTAAGTTGGTTGGGTTTTTTATTGCGTTTGCCAGAGGGTAAAAGTAGCTGTTTTGGAGGTTCTCAATGGCCACTAAAAAGAACTTCTATTCTGCTCATAAAGATACTTTTTTCATTTCCTATTCTTTAGGGTGGCCTGGGAAATTTTCATCTAAAGTTACACAGCTATTACAAAGAAAAAATCTAAAACTAATCAGGTGAAACATTTTAAAATAAAATTTTTTAAATTTTCATGAAGGTATGTTGTTTTGCAGCTACATCTAGTGACATTTTAAGTGGAGCAATAAAAAATTCTTAAGTCTAAATAATTTTTTTTAGACATCAACATTCATGTTAAAGCTCCTAAACTAGAAATTAACCAACTAAGTCCTTATCTATCTATCTACTTTCAGGTATGGTGGAATTCCAGATTTCACCCACCGAAGTGTGCAGTACTTGGAGAAAAAAGCAAAACTCCAGTCCAAGTTCTTGGATATGCGTAAACCAAGGAAGAGCAAAAACACACACATCTTCTTTACAGAGGAATCTGAAATTACATGCAAAAAAAGCAAAACTTTGAAGAAGGTAGGTTTAGTTGTTAGCACTGTTGTAATTCATAGGATTATCTGCTCCCTTAGCTGTTGTTGTATCACAAAAATGAACAAAAAACTGCCCAGAGTAGATAGCATTTTTAAATGCCAGTCCAGTCCTCCTTTTTTGTTTTCTTCTTCCCTGCCTCACACCTATGTGAAGAGTATTTAGCTTAGGATGGCTATGGAAAGGCATTGGTGGACCCTTGGGGCAATCTGTCAAGAGGAATGTGAGCATAAATGGCCAATTTATGTGAAAGTCATTCCTAGCATCTGGGTGCACATACCTTGAGAGGTGTGTGTAGGTCTCTATTGTTACTAGAAGTATCTCTGATTTTAAATTGTGTGTGAGGCCAGCTGTTAATGCTGGCATTTCAGCAGTAACAGAAAATCATTGTGTAGATTAGTGTTATTTCATGTAGCTCCATGTTTTTAGTAATTTTAAAAGGTTTTGCTTATACCTGTGCCTGCATTTATTTTCACCTGTAACTTTGTGCTTTTTTTCAAACTCAGAAGTTAGTAAGTAGAAACACTTGTTCACTGGAGATTTTACTTAGTGTTAAGTATTTTTGAAAATCGGAGGGGTCAGATTTTAATGTTATTTCACCTTCTTCTTGGATGCTTGACATTCACCAAAACCCGTGTGCAAATGTCTTCTGGTGGTGACCATACATGTTGAATTGAACTCAAATCCCACTGTTATAATTTTTTATTAATTTTTGAGCTTGTACTTGGGGCCAGTATAGTTCGAGGGCAACTTTAATTATGTGAAGGAAAAAAGTTAGAAATTTCCTCAGACTTTCAGGTAAGGAACTGCTCCAGGTTTAGAGCCACTCAGAGCAACCATAATGTAATGGGGAACATCTTCATATACCTTTGAGGAGTTTGGAGTGTCATCTGCCTGTTGGTTAGGAGCTTATGTTGAACTCTGCTGTGCAGCAGAACACTTTACCACATGCACCATTTGGTACATCTTGAAGGTGAGGCAACTAATACGTGAAAGTAATTTTACCTGTTTATGCTAAGAAACTCTTCCCTGAGAGGCAGAGTACATCTCTGAATGCAGATTAGAGAAAGATAGTTGTGAAGTAGTAGACTTGGTCACCTGGGCTGTGGCAAGTCTGACTATTTAGATATCGCATGAGAATGATTTACTGTATTTATCTCAATTTTTCGGTTGGTTGGTTTTTTTGTTTCTCTTTTGGAGGTATCTGGCATCTTGTTCCCAAAGACAACTTATTTCCAAATTTTTTTAAAAAGGAGTACATTTAAGGACTTCTTCACTATTATGAGTCTGAATATTTTACTGTTTTCGAAATAGACTAGGTAGAGAGTGCTTTTGGACTGTAAGGTTTTTAAGCTGTGCTCTGAGTAAGAGGTCACCATCTAATCATCTGTGATACTTGACAATTGCAGGTGGAAATGTTCCTGAAGCAGGTTAGTAAACCTGAAGAGGAGGATACATCCCAGACAGCCACGCCTCAGGGTAAAACAGAGGCATTGTCTGTGACCAGCAGTGACTCAGAGAGTCAGGAAGGCATTACCGCTACACAGAGTTCAACTCTGGATGCTGAAATCCAAGAGCCAAAGTCTTCCAGTGCAGTCTGCACAGAACCTGGAGGGAGTAAGCTTGAGGGGGAGGTGCAGGATGCTGCAGTGAGTGGCCCCGATGAGCAGGGGGCAGAGAGGCCAGAGCATGGTGGGCGGCAGCTTGTCCCTATGGATATTCCCGATTATCTCCAGCCAGAGACAGAGGACGTCAGCCAAGGTAATCAGTTTACTACATATTGATGAGATGAATTGGCAGTGGACCTTATACTGCCTTCCCAAGTTACTGTGTCATGCACTGCTTATTTTGTTAATTTAAAGAGACTCATTAGGTTTTAAGGGTAACAAAAGTGATTCAGAGCTGTGGTACTGGAATTAGCTTATTCCGGGAATGCCAGAATCCCAAGTCTTGTCTTTGATGTTGACAGTATTTCTTAATAGGTGAATGGCCATTGTTTTTTCTCGACATGGTCTAACAAGTTTTCCATTCACACCGTTTTTTCCTCTGCAAGGATGAGGGTAATTAAACTCAGGTAGCTGCATAGACCATCAATTTTTGGTTTCAAATGCACATTGCTGAGCTCTGGGTAACGTGTGTTGTTAAAATTATTTTCTAGGGTAAAAGAAAAATCAGTATTTTGAACTTCTCTATTTAACATTAAACAAAGGAAAGCAGGATTATTCAGGTTTTTATAATAATTTAATCCTTCCAACAGTAGTTTGGTTATGTTGGATTACTACTGTAGAACTCTTGTCTGGATTGTTTTTATTCATATCTGATACAAGGGCATTAAATTGGTCTCTGATCCACTTGTTTGCTTGTTACGTAGAGTTTATTGTCTTCAGTTGAAGATAAAGGCTCTTAAATAATGGGCGAACTTATGATTTTTAGGACTGTGATTAATCTCTTGAAATACAGGATGCTCTTTTTTAATTTAAAACCACTAATCTTCATAATCTGGCAAACAGTAATTAAGGACATTTAACAGTGTTTTAAATCTTAACACTCACGTACCAATTACATTCCTAGCCTACAAGAACAGTGACTGTTAACTTTTGCAGTGTCTTCCAGCTGCAGATGAAAAAATTACTGTGAAAGAGAAGGAGAAGAAAAGAAGAAGAAAGAATAAAAGTGCACTGAGAACAATACCTCCTGAGATTGCTGCTGATCCAGAGCTCGTCAAGTACTGGGCACAACGCTATCGGCTCTTCTCTCGGTTTGACGAGGGAATTAAACTAGACAGAGGTGTGTTCAGAGCAAAGTATGCTGACTTGGTGGTCTAGGATGTATCCAAACCTGTAGCCCTTCTTGCAGTTTTGTACTAATTTTCTTAAAGAAGGAAAAATGCTGAATGTGTGTTTGCACCCATGATAAATTCCATCCCCCCCAGAAGGCCAGCAAACAGAAGTCTTGGACTTCGGAAGTGCTTCAAGTGTGGGACACTCCTGTCTGCATTAGTCCTTACTTTTGCTGAAGATAATGCTGGACCCATATTATACTTGGTCAGGACTTTCTCAGAAACTCAATGATACTTTGCTATTTTTGTATTTTATAAAATAATATTGTGAAACTTCCAAGTATGCTGATGGATCTAGTTTCATTCTGGTTTTTTCTGACTTGCACCAGTCACTTGCAAAGCAACTTCTTTCCATGTTTACTTGGAAACCACTTCAAATCATAAATTTATAGGCAAAAGAGGAATTAGGATTACCAGGTATTTTTTGTTTTTTGGGTTTGTAACTCTTTCATTTTTATTGCTTTCCCTCATAAACATGCAGATTAATAGGTAGACCAGACACTGTGGTAAAGAAAATAACATGTTGGATAAGAGAGACTATATTTCTGGTTTTATTTGTTAAAGAGCATATTCATAATGTATAAAGTTTTTAATAGCTGTGCCAGTTTTCAATAGCAGTGTCCATGATAAGCTAGAATCCCCAGCACCAAGTTCAACAAAGCAGGTACTGAGATTGAAGTATATCGGTTTGCTTCAGCAAGACTTTGTTTGCTTAGCAAATCTCTGAACTGAGCAACATTTATCATCTTCAAAGCCAGTATTTCCTGGTTAAATGCACTAAGCCAGAATTCTTGGGATTAACACTAAACCTTCACTTTTATGTGGGGCTTGGTTGTTTCTTTTTAAATTAGATGACCTTGAAATAAAAGGTGAAAATACATTTCTTTCCCTTCCTTTGCAGAGGGTTGGTTTTCTGTTACTCCTGAGAAAATAGCGGAGCATATTGCCATCCGTGTTAGTGAGGCGTTCAACTGCGACATCATAGTGGATGCATTCTGCGGGGTTGGAGGAAATGCTATTCAGTTTGCACTGACCTCAAAAAGAGGTAAGCAGGTGTTGTATACAGCACATTATTTTGTTTCTTCCGTTTTCTTCTTGAAAACATTTGGCTATATGCTTTGTTTGTTGATTTATTTTCTTGTTCAGTGCTTCTGTAGCAACAGCAGCTGTTTTGCTTCATCAGACTCACAATATGACCTCTCTATTTTAAAAATGACCCATAAAACTGCTTTTCTGTTTTAATTCAGAGTTGGATTTGTGTTGTACTACTCAACATTATTTTTATGTGGCATAGTATCTAGTCTGTCAGATGCTCTGGAGATCACTGATAAAAGAGGACTTCTGTCAAAGCTGCTGCTTTTCCCAGTTGTTACTTGAAGTCTGTGTACTCAAAAGCAGATTACATGTGAACAGTTCTTAAGAGTGGAATCAGCTGCAGACTCTGCAGAGCTAAACCCAGAAAAGTGATCATAACTTTGTGTTAATCTAATGCCAGCTAATGAAATTGTAGTGAAATGTTGACAGTATTTTCTGTAAAAACATTTCCTGCTAGATACTCATACCAGTTCATCTAACTCTTCTGTGTAATATTTGAGCAAGACAAATGGTAGTTTCTGCTGCATTAAATTTGGCAGGCTATGATCCAATCTATAAATCTCACTTGGCTTTTTGTATTTCCTGGCTTAATTTTAATTTCCATTATTATGTACTGTTGTATCATCTCTCTTGGGCTGCGTTGGTCGGGGTTTTTTAAACTCAACTTTCAGTGCCCTGTGACCAGCCACAGATAAATGTTTCTCTTTAACAAAGGAGAAGAGTGAGTTTCTAATTGACATCATTGAAATTGTCAGGCTCCTGCCAAAAATGAGGCAAGAGGAGAGTGCCATGTCCAGTCCTTGAGCCGAGATGCGGGGTTGTCGCAGCAGTAGGCGTGTGACTGCAGTGACCTGTGGGTGGTGGGGTGGCATTCCCAGTTCCCATTAATCCGTGCATTTACCATCTCTGTCGGGCAGTGATCGCCATCGACATCGATCCCGAGAAGCTGCGGCTGGCGCGGCACAACGCGGAGGTGTACGGCGTGGCCGAGCACATCGAGTTCCTGTGCGGGGACTTCATGCTGCTGGCAGGCAGCCTGCGGGCAGACGTGGTGTTCCTCAGCCCGCCCTGGGGGGGACCCGACTACGCCACCGCCGAAATCTTCGACATCCAAACCATGATTTGCCCAGATGGATATCCTTTCCAAGTTCTGCCTTGCGGTGCTGTCATCTCTTTCTTCTCCTCCCTCTCTTCCCACGGGGTTTGCATGTCCGGTTGGCTGGCTGTGGATTATACAGCCAGCAGCTGGAGTTCCAGATGCAACACATTTGTTTAGTCCTCTTCCCCACGTAAATTAAAATATTTTTAAAAAACACAGTGATGAGTTATTCCTGAAAATAAAATAATCCATTAGAGAATTGAGTAGCTTCTCGACTTAAATTATTAATTCAGCAGTTTTAACTCCTTTATATTATTTTATTAAAATATCCCAAAGTAATAAAATAGCTACGTGGTGTGTATGTATAGATTATAACTAGTTGTGTGAGCTATGACCTTGTCATTAATTCCACTTTTTAATTGATTTATAAAGGGAATATCTTATTTAAAATACCTTACTAAAACTGTTCTCAATCATAGCACCTGACTGTGACTTGGGAAATCCCAGAAGAGTGCAAGGAAAATATTAACCCTTTTAATAAATGTGTAGGCTTCCCTACTAACTTATTAACAGTGATATTGAGCATTCATTCATCTGGGAATGTATTAGCATAATAGTTTCATTGTATATGAAGTGGGGGGTTTCTTTTGTCCCATAATAACCAAATTTGTTCCCTTGCTAAAATGTAGGCATATTTGTAAGAGTAAAAAAACCTTTGTATGCACATCTGAGAGATTCCACAAAATGGATTAAATAACAAATGTAAACCAAATGTATTAGCCACAAACTACATACAAGTATCTGACGTACTTCCATGAAGTTTCGTTAAATTTTCATAAAAAGTGAGTGTTGGGGGCTTTTTTCTACTTTCTAGGGCAATAATGGTGAAATAGAGTTTCTGCATTTATACAGTAATTATTGCTGCATTTCAGAAGAGAATTCTACTCACACATGCAGAAGACTATAATTTAATTGCATAATAGCTGAATTTGAGACATACTTTCAAGATGAATGAATATAAAGAAACTTTTCCTTCCTAATTCTTGTTTTTTCCTTTACTGGTTTCTACATTTGAAATTTTCAGGCTCTCCAAGAAGATCACCAACAATATTGTGTATTTTCTGCCTCGGAATGCTGATATTAACCAGGTACGTTAATGGATAAATCTTGGTAGTGAGCAAAATGCTCAGCTGACTTGAAACGTAAATGTTGTAAGTACATACACAAGACTTCTTAGTCTGTTCAGCTGAATGTGCAGTATTTGGGGTTTTTTAATTTGACCCTTGTGTTAAGTGATTTCTGTGTTTGAAGTATTTTTGGTATATTTAGAAGTGGGAGTAGAAGATTATTTCCATGATTTTGACACTGTTTCTTCTTTAAAGCAATAGAATGGAGTTTCTTATAGAAGTTCCAAAGCCAACTGCCAGACACATACATCATTATAAAAATAACAAAACTCAATATATTTTAACCAACTCTTCCTATCTGATAAGTTGCTGAGTCCCAGACTTTCCTGGCTTTCACTTTATGAAGGAGTTGCAGGAAGTTAGAGCCTGTAGCCACTTCTCTCACTGATGAGTAAATCAGACACAAGTGCCATGCATGCCGCCAGGGTGGTACTGATGGTGTCCACACAGGTGTGTGGTTCCATATGGGCTGCTTGCATTGCAGTGATTAGTGATAAACACAGAATTTGTGGCCCTGGTGTGGGGTTTTTTGTATCAGAGATTTTTGGTGGAAGATGTTGTTTTTTTTTTTAAGCAGTTCTATGACTGACAGTTCCCCTGAGTGTCTGGTTTTGTTTCCTCTGCATATTTTCTGTGTTAATTATGTCTTGCAGTTTTTTGCAAAGAAAGGAAAAGCTCTCCTCACCTGCACTATGCCACTAACTTTGCAGGATTCTTTTCCTGCTTTTCCAAAAGCTGTATCTGACTTAGAGCCGGCAGGGTGTCAAGCCATATGGTGTCTTGTGGAATTGTTGGTGGCAAACAGCTGGCTTGGGAAATAGGCTGAAATTCACATGGCTTGAGTATTAGCATGTTCAAGCCCATGCTGTGCACAGTACCATTGCTGTGGCAGGTGAAGATTCAATTCCTTTTTCATTTCAGGCTGGTGAAATGTCAAAGTGGCTTATGATTTTTTTTAATAGGACCTTAACTTTAGGTAGTTTCTCTAATTTGAACTTCTTACCACTGCATTTTACTAGATGTTTCATTCCCATGGTGAAGAGTGACTTTATCAGTTTTCTGCTCTGCTCATGAGCACTTTTTACTGGATTTATAAAGTGCCAAAGGCATCTACATTTCGCTTGTGTTTCCACGAAAGCATCCAAGAGTACTCCCAACAGGCCTGCACCTTTTCCTACAGAGGAGCTCAGCTCATCCATGTGATTAGGCCAGGTGTCCTCCCACCTCAACACCTTGGTGCAATTGGCTCTGAATGATATTGATTACATCCATGGGTTTGGCTTTACACTGATGGCTGAAGGGTAACAAATGTTGCTCAAAACCATGGCTCAGTTGTTAAAAGTAAGTGGCTGAAGTCCTGGATTCAGTTCAGTTCCGTGTTTCAGGCTATGAGCTACTCTCAGGAAGAGAAATCAGCTCCTCATGCCTTTTTTTAGAATTAGTATCAGTATAAGAAAAAAAACCCTGAAGGTTGGTGAACTGAGAGGGGGAAAGAGAATGTAAGTCTAGCCCACTGTTTAGGGAAATGTCTTCATTCTGTGTGGACAAAGGTGTGTCAAACTGTTCCAAACCTGACCTTGGTGGATACTCCGGTCCATAGGAGACTGGTTATGGGTTTGGCTACCAAAATCTCTGGCAGTATTTAAGAGGGAAGTTTCTGGATTTACTGCCATTACACTTCCAGAGCTGTGGATCTCCAGCAAAATTAAAAAAAAAATACAGAAATCCAGCAGTTAGAAGCAACCTGGCAATAAAAATACCATTTAAACAGTAGTTAAGGTGGTTCAAGTTTAGTGTAAAGTATGTACATTTTATGGAAGACAGCTATTAGATCTGTTAGTTAGCTAACATAGAATAGGGATATAGGAATCCTGGTGCTAGAGAGAAAGCAGGTGGTAGCTGACCTTGACCGAGCTGTGTCAGAAAACTCAGTGTTCATTGTCTTATTGGTGGAAAAGGTGTCCAGCCTTGTTCCACATGCTTTTGTTGCAAAAACAGCGCTTATTACTTCTGCAGGCACAGCCACTTCTGCATTGAGTTGCTCTTGTAGAGAGAAATGGGATTCTTTGAATTCTCTTTAAAAAAATCAAGGGTGTT
Source organism: Grantiella picta (assembly GCA_013397955.1). Taxonomy (NCBI): domain Eukaryota; kingdom Metazoa; phylum Chordata; class Aves; order Passeriformes; family Meliphagidae; genus Grantiella; species Grantiella picta. The sequence continues at coordinate 267,406 of VZRM01006285.1, read as the reverse complement.
TAGGTCAAAGAGAAGTGAACTTTTGTACTTCTGCCTCGAGAGGGAGCAGCGAACCAGTGCAATATGGTTGGTACGTTTACGAGAAATGTAAAAACACTTCCCTGAATTGCATCAAATCTGCTTTACAAACACGTATTTGTCAGAGAATTTTTAATGTCTGCAGATCTGTTTTTAGGTTGAATTGATGTTTCACAATATTCTTTCTAGTTAGGAATAATCAGAAATAATGTACATGTGTGTATAACCACTTACACATCTTTACCAGCCTAGCCAGGTCTGGGAGATAGAATGAGGAATCGGAATTTATTACTTATCCTGCCTGTGCATGGTTAGCAGCTCAGATACTAGGTTGTGCCTTAGGGATTGTTTAAAACTTCTCCGTTCTTTGAAGACAGGCATACTGTTGCTTGTGATAGCTATGTGTAATTTTGTGAGATTGTACTGTTGTTGGAGCTTTTGTGTCCTAAGTGTTGGTGTCTCAGACCTAGCTTATATTCCAAATACTGCCAGAATACAGGAATGGCTTTTTGTTTCTTGTCTAGTGTAGAGTGGCTCCATGAGGCTAGATTAAGCAAAGTGTTCTGGACCCTGATAGTCTTAAAAAAAAATACACACTATACTGGTACTTTCCTTCTTTTCTTGTGTTTGTTCCCACCTCATCTCCATCAATCATTTTGACAAAATTGGGAGTTAGACACCAAAGTCTTGTTCTGTCTGCAGTTCTACTGCCTGGATGGAAAAATGTTTGCTGTGTTTCTGTTTGTGAAGGTCCAGTTATTAAAAATGACTACTTGATAGACGGAGTGTAAAGATGGGTAAAACCCATTTATTTATTTTAATTCTCTCCTTTAGCTATGCTTTTAGACTGAAGACCTAGCCAAACAGGACCTGCCAAGTAGAGTCATCTTTATTTGGGAGTAAATAGAACAGTGAGCAAAGCAGGGAGTGAGAGGCCAGGAAATGAACAGAGGTTAATTTGATAGTATTTTTGAGATGCTTGGGTATTACAAATGTCTGGCCTGTCAAAGGGTGGCAGCACCATTGTGACAGTGGCATAATTCACCTGCATACCTGTACATTTTTAAAAATGCTGCCTGAGAGCATTTTATTTTATGATGTTCAGTGTAGAGAATACCATTGCCTTCTTTTTCAAGTGGGTTGGGTTTTTCCCCCCTTAGTTTAAAAAAAAAAAAAACAAACAAACACAAGACCAGTAGGAAAACCTTCAAGTTCAGAAATACACTTGAAGAATATAAGGGAGGTCTGCACCTCAAGTAACTTGTGCTCCTGAAGTAATCATCAGTGTGTCTCTCTTTTTTCTTTCATCTTTTCTGATATCTCCTTTGCAAACCTGTTGGCTAGTTTTTTATGTGTTGTGGTGTGGTTGTAGCTGTGAACTTTTTCTAGCAGTAGTCACTGAACTGAAGGATGAAGCATTCAGGTGAGAGGGATGCAGGGAGGTGTTAACTGAAGCTTCATCCTTTACCTCTGCCTTGGGACAGAAGCACAGCAAAGGAGGCAATATCTGTTCATCGAAGTATGGTGGGTTTGGGCTAAAGAATAAACCAGGGTAAGGAGAGCTACCAGCGGGGAATCATTTGTATGTACACAGGAAAATGCAAAATAAAGACATTTTGGACTAGTCAAGTTTTTAAAAGAAATTTAAAAGAAGCCCTTCTGTATTCACCATTGCAGTGCAGTGCAAAAGCAGGAGATGTTTGTCGGTATCTCTAAAAATAGGTGAGCACCTTTGTTTTTCTCAAAGCATCATTCCTCCGTCTGCTGTTGTTTTTAGAGGGTGTCCCTCTGCCAGGCCGGCACCCTTCTGAAAGCTTGGTGTGTGGCAGGTTTCCCTCCCTACACTGCCAAGGCTGACTGAGCCCTGCCGAGGAAAACTTGGCAACTCCTATGTAATTAAATTTGCAACCTCCAGCAATTTGCAAATAAGCATTGTCACAGAGGATTTGCATTTCCCTCCTCTGAATATTGGTTAGGTTGAAGAGTGTAGAGTACCAGCTCTGTCACTGCAGATATTTAAATTTATGGGTTTATTTAAATTTTTGTCACCTTTGGGTTTATCAAATACTTTTAGACATTGTTTGAAATCAGTCATAGTTTTCCTGGATTTAACACTTAGAGACCAGACACAGCATATGTAAATTCTCAGCTGTCCTTTGATGGACGCCACCCGTCGGTGTAGGGCATCTTGTTTTACTTGGTCTTCTAAGAGAAATATTTAGTAAACACTAGTGTTTAATATCAATGCATTAGTCATACTTAGATACACTAGTGACAGAAACTGTGCCCAGAAAGCTGGAATGCATAGCCCCAAGACAGTAATGTCAATATTCTTATATTGACTAATCCAATTAATATTTTGGAATACTTAAATTACATCAGCTATTAAGTGGAAAGCCTCTTAATTCTTTTTGGAAGGGACATTCCAGCTTTTGTTTGTAAAAAATTAACATCTTCCTAGAAAAGCTATGGATCACCCCACAATGCTTTTCGGATTTCAAGTAAGAACAGATAAGTTGTAAAATTAACATTCCTGATCACTTGCCAATTTCAGATTCCTGTGCTATTTATAAGTCAGCCAGCCTCTGGTTTTTTACTTAAGTGGCAGGTTCCTCTCTGACAAGAACGTGGAGCATTTTTTCCTATCACCAGAAGTTGAAGGATGAAGAAACTGCTCACACTTTTGGTTTTGTCTGCAGAAACAAAAAAAATTTAAAAGGGAGAAAATAAAACCAAAACAGAAAAGTAAATGCTTGATTTAGATAAGTGTGGCAGTTTTCTGGGCAAGCCAATAAAGGTTTAAAATGTAATTTAAATTAATCTGTTATTTCCTCTTGATAGAAGGCTGGTTTTTCACTCACGGTAAAATAGAGGAAGTTCAGCATGTTTATATTTAAACCTGCACAAGAGTCAAGTCTCAAGGCGGGTTTAGAAGTGTTAATAACACAGTCTGAACTTGAAATTTCAGCTGCTAACATCATCTTGGTTTAATAATCAGTTAAAATCCACCGCAGGCTTGTAGACTTTAATCACTTTATGTCTGTCTGGGAAGTTTCCCTGCATAGGAAGCTAGAGAAATAATTTTCTTGCAGCAGCCTGGGAAAATGGCAGCACAGAGCAGAACTGGCTGTGGAGCATGGACCCTGCCACGGGACAGGTCCTCAGGATCCAAAGTGGAGGGGAAAAAAGCAGACCGTGTTCAGTTTTGGTGTTCTTCCTTCTTACTGTGTCGTCTGTCCTGATGAGGAATTGATGGCTTGTAGGCTGTTATCCCTCAGAGGCATTGTTTGAGGCATCCTAAGTAGGAGCAGGAGAGGGGAGAGTATTGCATGCTCCAGTCCAAAATGCAAAGTCCGCTGCCAAATGTGGTCTGTCTGCAATCATGAAGCATTAAAGGTGTGCACTGGGCTCAGTCAACAGAGCAAGAATGGTGAAATTCTCACTCCAGTGATCGTAAACACAAAGCTGGGATGGGCACTGCCTGACGGGTGCTGCCTGCAGAGGCACTGCTGCCCTAGCCTTGCCCTCAGTGCTGCCTGTGACTCCAGTCCACACAGCTGCTTTTTCTTTGGTTGCAATAGCTACTCTGACCATTTTTTGTGGGTTTCTCTGCCTGTTTGGGGGTTGGTTTTGTTCAGGTTGTTCCCCTCCACCCTGCCACTCTTCCATGTGCTACCTTTATGCGTCCTAATTCTGATTGCTAAAATTGGTTTTGTTCTTCCCTCAACTTTTGGGATTAACATCTTTCTAGCACAGTTTACAGCTTGGGTTTTGCCACAGCTGCATGTGTGAATTTCTAAGTACCCTGCAAACCAGAGTTTAGCTTCTCTTGCCAGCACAGCATGTCAAGTTCTGAGTATTCCTCTTTGATTCTGAAGTCTCTTATTTTTGTGATTTGGGCGAGGAGGGTTTTTCAGTCACAAGCCACAAACCACTTCTGTGAGTAAAAGGAGACAAAAAGAGGATCAGAGGCATTAACCGCCAAGGAATGTTTTCCACCAGCATTAACAGAGCAGAGAGGTGTTTTTTGTGATTGTTCGTGCAAATTAAAAGGTTTCTGCTTTTGCCTCTTTTTCTGTACATTGATTGGTTTACTTTTTGTTGTTTTTCAGGTGGCTTCCTTAGCAGGGCCAGGAGGGAAAGTTGAAATAGAACAAAATTTTCTCAATAACAAACTGAAGACAATAACAGCTTATTTTGGTGATCTAATAAGGCATGACATCTCCTGAACTCCATATGGATTCTTCCAAACCCAGCTTCCCTGACTGCTGCTTTTGCTTAAGCTTTTGTACAGCTGGCTGGTCAAAAATTACTTGAAGCCATTTTCCTCTTAAATTTCTGTTTACAGAAATTTGTTCTGTTTATTGCTACTGTCAATAAATGTTTTATAATGTTTTTGTCAAAACTGTAAATGTAGAAAAGCTGTGAATATATGAAGAAAGATCTTTATAAAATGCAGTCTCACAAGGTTCAAGCCCAACCCATGAAAGGGGGGTTCAGGATTTCTTTGTAACTCTCACATGTGCTACTTCTCTCCTTGCTCTGGTGTTGAGCATCCAGAGGGTCAAGAAGAATAGCCTGAATGGCACTGGGGTCAGGAGCTGCTGTCTGTGCTTGAGAAGCAAAAGCATCTGAACGTCAGGTGCAACTTGAGGGTCGGGTGCACCACAGGAGGTTAACCCCAGTCCACCTCTTCCACTCCATGGTCACTGAGAACCCTTTTCAAGTTTTCTTTGCAGGATGAAGTTTCACATGTTAGTGCCAGTGAGTGCTCTGGCTTGTTGCAGCTCAAAGAGAGAGATGGGTGTGTTTGTGTCTGGAGGTGGGACTCTACCCTCTGGATGTTGTCATTTTATTTTATTCTTTACCTCCTTGCTATTCCTCTTCATTGCAATGATATTTTGATGAAACCTGCCTGGAGGTTTGTATCAGTGTGCTGAGGGTTTTCTGTCTCCCCTCTTTTTAGGCCTTTTGGATCCTCGTGTAGGCGTCAGGGAGGGCAGAAGGAACCCAGCTTTTCCTGGTGAGGGCTCTCTGCTCCCACTTGTAGTTTGGAGGGGAAGAGTGGCCTTTGTGCAGTTCTCCAAGCAGAAGAGGAGGCAGATCAGAAGTGTCTAGGGAATAGCTATGTTGTTCTCACTGAAACACTTTTACATTAAGTCCCCAGGCTCAATGTTGAGCTTGTTTCTGAGGTAAAAGTGTAGGAATAATAATTTCTAAGGTAAATTAATGTTGCATCTGCTCTGCTTTGAGTGAAGCAGGATGCTGAAGGCAGCAGAAGCTAAGCACTAAACCATATATTAGTGCTATCCAAGAAAACTAGAATAACTAGAATAACCAAATAAGAGGATCTATTTTCCTCGTTAAGGAATGAAATCCAGCTCTTCAAAACAGTTAAGAGACTGAAGTGTTTGTGTGTGTATGGATTGTTATGACTCAGTACAAGCTTGCAGCACAGTAAAACAGCATTTGGGAAACAGCTTTTTTCTAGCTTTGCTGTCTGTCCAGAACCAGACAAATGCTAAGCTATTACTGCTTCATCCATGTACATCCATTACTTCATGTAAGGTATTTCATGAAGATAATTTAGCTAATTTGAATCATGGCATTTTGCCACAGTGCTACAGTGCTATAGCAGGGAAGAAGCCTTGTGACTAGTTCTGCATCAGTATTTAAAGGGAATTACTAAGGAAATAATATTTTTTAGAAGTTTCCTATTAGGTTGTAGGGGAGTTTGGCAAGAGTGCTATTATTAATGTTTAGGAGCTCTAAACATACTGTGGCAGTGGCATGTGAATATAATAATGCTGTTAAATTTTCACTACAAGCTACAAACAAAAATCAAGAAAGTCACAAGACTGAATGAAGAATAGATTGATTTATACTGTGTACGTCACAGTATTCTGTACACTAAAATTTTACTATATTTGGCTTACTGCTGCTTGTAGAAATACCCTTGTCTTCTTATTTGGTCCTCTTTTCCTCCCTAAAGTTAAGGAGATGCTTTAGAAGCATTTTAAGATCTTGCTGATGTTACTCCCATAAAAGGAAGCTCTGAGGGTGAAAGGCCTGTGAATTTACTTTTACCTTCCTGAAAATAGATTTTGTTCACTGCCCAGTATACAAAATGTGGAAGCTGAAATCTAAAAGGTACAACACTTACCCATTTTTTTAATGTTTACTTCCAGTATAATGAACTTAATGGTAAAAAGGAACAATTTCTCAAAGATCTCTGCTGAGCTTTGGAAGCATATGAAATACCAAAAGCAGAAGAATATCTTTGTTCGTGTTGTTCCTCTCTCTAACCAAGACGGACAAAAGGTCTCTTATTTTTCTTTTTTTTTTTTAAACAACTTAAAGTCAGAATGCACTGCTGGGTTGTGATAAATGTTTGCCCTCACTTCCCACTTTCACAGAACTGGTGAAGTTCCCCAGGGCTTTGACTCTGCCAGTCTGTTAAGCCTGAAATACACCTGTGAGTACTTTTAGTTTTTCGTTAATAATTTCAACCAACAAACACATCATGGAGGGCAACTTCAGTCACAATGAGTTGCTTTAAAATGTTATTTTACTTTATATTGCAAAAAAACAGTTAACTTAGGCTGAGACACTGTTAAATTTCTGTACAGCTTATGGCCAATGTTTTAATACCCTTTTGGAATTTAAGTAGAACTTTGTAAATGATACATTGGGCAACAAAGAAGTTACATTGTTGCTGTAAATCATAGAAGTTTGATCTTTTACCCATTTTAAGACACAAGCTACAGGAAAAATGCAGATTTTTGTTTTCTAAGTTAACTAATATTTACACTACATGCAGTAAATACATATTGAGTTCTACTTTCCAGGGTGTTCTTGAGCCCCTAATCTTTTTTGGTTTATCTTAATTAAATCCAACATTAAACCAAACCATCAATTCCTTTTTCTGGTGCATGGTATGAAGAAAAGTGATGGAACCTGAAGTGAGGTGCAGTACAAGGCTGAAGCTTAATTGTAGGTTTAGGGGGACCAGAGCAGAGCATCAGCAAGGCTGAGCAATTATCTCTTCATGGTAGGACAGCACTGTGCCCTTTTTTGAATGAGGCCCTGTTAGTATTAAGAGAATAAATTAACTGTTCCGTGAAGTTTTCATGTACAGGTTTTAGAAAATCTTCCCCAAGTGTAGTGTTTCTGAAATAACATCAGGGTCTATATGTGCAGCACAGAGGTTATATAAGCAAATTAATGTTACACCACAGTGACCATGGTAACATTTAGCAGAGTGAAACCCCGTAAATAGAAGAAGGAAAAAATTGCTTGCAATAACTCATTGAACAAATCAGTAGAAAATTGGGTTATTTTCACTTGGTTTACTCTCTCAGCTTTCATTTGCCTCATAGTCACTGCTTGCTTTGTCTGTCCTCCCCTTGTACACAAACCTTCCCACCTCCAAATCCCAAGAAAGGAAGATAACCCCATCACGTAAAGTTATTTACTCTTGCTAGTGTAGCCTTTCCAACACAGGCATCTTAGTATTTCTGCCACTTGATTATCTATGTGGGGTCCAGAATACTTATAAAAAGTTTATTTTCAGTGATGAAGAATTTTCAGATTTCTTTATAAAGGCAGAAGAGATATCTTTTTAAGTGTGTTGCAGTGGCAGAGGACTAAATGCTCTAAAACTAGGCTTGAAATCAATTCAAACCTTGTCGTGTTTCAGCTGTCAGATGATGAAGCTGTCAAGTGGTTCAGCCTGCTCCATCTGAGTGGAATATTGGGAATATGCCCGCTCCAGCGAAGTATGTGTAAGAGTGATGCTGTGTTGATTCAGTTAAATCCCCCAAACACCAAAATTAATTCATAACAAAAAAAACCCCACCCAACCGAAAAGCATAAAAAGTGCCAAAAAAACCTTGTAACTTGAGAGGCTGCAGAAGCCATTGCTAGCTGCAAGGAAGCAATAGGACTGGCTGAAGCCAGCTGAAGTGACTGAGCCTAGTGAGACTGGAGATTCACCCAGGCTCTTAAGATCTGAGCTGCAACCATGCAGGGAGGAGGCAGGAGTGAAGGCTGTGTGCAAACGGCTTGCCTGAGCTGGGGTTTGTTTTCTGCCTCAACTCAGCACAGTCCTGTGGTGTCTCTCAGCAATGCCTGAGGTTTTGAGAGTTGATGCTGTGAGCAGGGCTGTTGCCCAGGGTGAAGATGGGGAGATGGGGAGTCCATCTGGGAGCCCTGGAAGCGCTGGGCTCTGCTCAAGGGTTTCCTCGCCCAGGGTAATTCCCAGTCAAGCTGCTCACACAGCTATGCAAAACACTCCCTGCAACATCCCTGCAACCTCAGGATCAGCCCTGGATTTCTCCATATAGAGACCCAAGCATCAGTGTCTTTTTAGCATGTGTCATAACTGGGCATCAGGAAGGGTTTGCTGCCAGCCCCTCGTGGACCCTTCTGCAAGTCTCATGCAAACTTATTTTCTGAGCTCTTGCTTTCCACAAATCTCTGAGGTCTTGGCCTGCCACCTTGCGAAGTTCCAAAACCAGAGCAAGTTTCAAGGTGCTTCCCAGCAGCACAGGCTTCACTGAAAACCCAAAACATTCCTCTGGGTTTCTGAGTTCTCAGACTACTGAGGAAAAAACTGCTTTTGGAGGCAGTGTGTGTTTGATGACAGCGATCCTTCCTGTCTCTCTGTGTGCCTCAACTCACTCTCTTCCTTTTTCTCAAGGTTGTGCTTCAACATTCTTGTGAAACCCTTGTGGTTTATTAGAGGAGTGCAATGGCAGCACCAGAGCTTTAGCACTGTGTAAACATGAGTACAGGGGCTCACAGTGTGCCTTCAGTGTTTTGGAACTAATGAAATGCCTTTGCCCAGCATCTTATCCTCAAAGAACGGACATCAGAGAGGATATGCCTCTGCATAGTTATCATGGATTGATGCAGGTTGAATAAATATATTTATCACATCAGTGCACTACTAGCTAGACCTCTGAGGGGGTCTTTCACATTGTCACAGTGTCAGATACAGTGATGGTAACAGTGGCAAGAGCTTTTGTGAAAGGCAGTATTATGATCTGACAGCAAAACCCGTCCTAAGGTATTCATTAAATTGTTCCCAGGCACTGGGACAGCCTATGATTATGTCAAACAGGGGAGCAAATTGTATGCTGTGCTTTCCTGGTATGCACGAACTTCATCTGAAAGTCTGCCTGGGAAGGTTAAACAGAGACAGCTTTGTTTAGGAGAGCTCCAAACTGGCAGAGCCCATCGCGCCAGAGGGTCACTTGTGGCGGACTGCCTGTGCCAAATGTCTGTGCTGGTGTGGGAATGCTTTCCATAGACGGCAGGTTGCAGCTGAGCTTTTCCAAGGGGTTCCCTCAGATGTCAGAACATTTGGATGTTCCCAGCAGATGCAGTGCTATCTGTAGCTCTGGCTCACATCTGTACTTCTGGAAAGCAGTCCCCAAAACAGAAGCTGGAGTTCCCCAGGAAGCAGCTGCATGGGGAAGTCTGGGCTGCGGCTCCTCCTGCAGGAGAAACCACGTTCCAGGAAGTGTTTATTGCTGGGTTTTGACACTGAAAAGGCCAGTTCCAAGAAGAAAAATGAACCCTTTGGAAGTTCTAGATCGCATATAGAAATTATCTGCCATTAGTATTCATTAATTCTGCCAGGAAGGGGTGCTGGTGGAGTCAGGTTTGAGAACAGCACTTGTGGTCAGGTAATGTAGAGTGCAACACCAACATGCAGGGGTTCCTGATGGCTCAAGAGTGAGCCAAGTACTGGGAGCAGGACAGAGCAAAGGGCCAACAGGGCCACGTTCAGGCTACAGAGCTGAATGCCATAGTGCCTGAGTTGTGGCTTCGGCAAGACACTCTGCTTGTGTCCACTTTTACTACCTACTGCCAAGTTTTGTGACTTTACTGGCAGTCTTTTGATTTTTTTCCCTGCCTGTTGTAAAAAGCATTGTTTGAAAAAACCACCCAACTTTCATCTAAAAATAAATTTGTAGTCCTTGCCATTAAAAAAACCCAAACAAAACAAAGTAAAAAAAACTCCAACAAAACAGCTGACATAAAAACAAGACCTGGATGCATTATAACAGTTGAGAAATCAGATAAGAATGTCCAAAATGTAACTACTTTTAAATTGCTTTGTAGGCAGATTTACCTTATGTTTTGGCCTGAGGCATAGAGATAGCAGCTGACATGACTTTTCAGCATTTTGTATTGACCATGCTGCTTGTCCCTGCTGCTGCTCTGATTTATCAGCTTTGTTTAAAGATCAAAGAATTTAGTATAAATAAGTTAAAGTTGGAAACAGTCTGACTTCTTGCACGTTTATTTTCTCTGTTAATGAGAAGAATGACCTAATCCAAAGTTATTGTCACTTTTTATAAAAATTCAAAGTGGAGAAATCATTTAGTTGTTTTGCAAGTAGAAAAGCAGTTCAAAAAAGGACGCAGAGGCTGCAGAATCAAGGTCTGCCAAAAAGAAATCCTATCTGGCTGAACTGGCAAAATTAACATTGTCCAGATAGCTAAGGGAAAAAAGAAAAAGAAAAAACAGAAAGAAAGAAAGAAAAATGTATGCCAGTACAGAAGATGCAAAAACCCCTAGAAGATTCATGATCTCAACTCAGCCCAGAAGAAGAACCAGCAAAGAGCAGCTGTTAGACAGCTATGAACCTTGAGGGAAGTGAACGTGAGTGTCTGCCCAGCTCAGAGCATGTTGACAGACATGATAAATAACAAGGATTAGGGACCTGGGAAGATTTCCAGGAGAAGAAATTCCAAGGAGCAGTGGGTCCCATATTGGCAGTCACCTGTTTGGGTGAGAAATAAAAAGTGCCAGAATTTACAGATCATAGCTTATAGGAATCCTGTCCTGCAAAAAATTCATGAGTTTTAAGAGAGAAAGAAGCAGCAGATTGTCGTGCCCAGGCTAGTGCAGGTGCTTGAGGGAATGCCTGGGAGCAGACCTGGATTACTGCACAGTTTTTGCTCATGCTAGAGATGCTGCTGCCTTGCATTGCTGCAAAGAGGAGTGGCAAAAATCCATGGCAATTTACAATAATTTAGATAAAGCAGGACTAAGAAAAGATCAAATTCCTGCTGGAGTCCAGGCTGTGTTAAGAAAACACTTCCCCTTCCTTTTCCCTCTTTGTCTGTAGTAAGTTTTTTATCACTCTTTGGGCCATGATGGGATCTTTATTTTTCATTTGCTGAAGAAAAGGAATCAGATGACCTTGGTGACAGCTATCAAGTCATGTTTTTGAGACCACATGCTGAGTGGCAATGCTAGAATCCCCACCAGCACTATCAATTTCCACAGTTTACTGCTGAGGAAGTAAGCACACAAGCTGCTCTGCGCTGGCCACAGCAGGACTCTCAATCCCTGTAGCACGCCAGGCAAACTGCATTTTAAAGAAAAATACCTGAGATGCTTCAACTGGTAGGCCTGAGAGCCAGCTGTCCCATGCTGGGGGTAAAGAATAACTGGCCAATGTGAGCTGAACATGCAGCGGGGTGGTACCAGGCACTCTCTTTACAGCATCTGAAACACTTCAAGCTGCCCATGGGTCTCCAAAGAAAGCCAGGGAATGGAGGCAGTGGAACCAGGTGCCAGCCCCCATCTAGGCAGGCTAGCATCTGCACTGTCCTTTCCTGGTTAGATCTTCGTTTAAAACAGGTCAAAATGTGTCTGGGCCCTAGGTGGTGGCAGTTGCCTTCTGCGGTGTGAGAGCTGTTAGTTTTCTGACAATGGGAGAAAATAACAATGCTGCAGTTTGCTGCTTCCACTGTAAAATGTATTTGCTAAGAGCATGGGGGGTTAACACAAAGAGCTGTGAGTAAGCAATGGTGTAATAAGTGTAGAAATGTGCAAGAGTATACAGTAGAAGTTTTGAAGCCATGACTTCTTGCTGATATTTGGTTATTCCAGCTGAATGCTTACTTGGTACCATGGATGGTGTGAGCCCCAAATCCCTTCCTTTGTAGCCAAGGGGAGATTCCCAGTCTTCTTTCTGTTGTATTGCCTTCCTATGAGGGCAACCCAGATTCCAGTCCCAAAATCAGTGTCCAGCCATTTCAGAGAAGTTTCTACAGCTAGGTCCATATAAGCAAGTCATGCAGCACCCTGGGAAGGGAGGTGCAGAAGGAAACAGCCAGCGCAGAGAGCCATGCAGCCACACACCTCTGTGGTTTTATTACAGACCAGCTCTAACTCAGTCCCGTGGATCACATGTGCGTTGCTGGCAGAAGTGATCTAAGTTTCCCCTGTTAAGAGTCTGGATTGCGTGCTCTAGGGACTGGGCTGCAATGGGAGCCAGAGTAAGGGGGACAACCACAAAATTATTTTTAAAATGTGTTTGTGATCCATATTAATCTACCAGCCTGGAGATACTAGAGATAATGGATGCCTTCCCAGTGCCTTAATTTGGTGCCTTACGGGTGACTGAATCCCACCCAGCTCAGCATCCCAACACTCTCTAGCTGGGAGAACTGGAGGGCCAGCAGCATCTGAAAAAAAAAAAAAAAAGAAAGAAAATCACTGCTAGCTATCTGTCCTCCATGTCTCTGTGTCTGTCTGTCTCTACAGGCAGCAACTGAACATTTCTCTTTTGCGTATCAGTATAATTTCACTTTTCTTTCACTTAAAATTTGTTTCAGTTTGAGGTGGGTGATGTCAGGCTAGCTGGCAAGCTACCAGGATCTCACTCTCTGGGGAACAGCAGTCCCATCCCCGGTGGGACTGTGCAAGCAGGGGCCACCAGCTGCAGGCAAGGTCCGTGTGAATGCAGGGCATCCTGCTTCAAGCTGTGAGGCCTGGTTTGAAACAGCAAAAGGCAACTGGGAACTGGAGTAATGCTGGCATAGCCCAGGGCAGGGAACACCCAAATCCTGGCTGCTTCCAAAATTATAATTCTTTCCTTTCCATGGCATTTGCTGTGAACTAAATCTATGTGTCATCTCACATGAGAGCTACAGATATGCTACCCACCCTTACAGGTGTTGCCTCAGAGAATAATTTGCTAATAAATATCATTCTGTTAATTATATATCTACTGTGGGTTTTCCTAAAATAGTAGATGCTGCTGTGTAAACACCACAGTTATCTAGGTAGGTTATCTCACACCCTGCCTCCCCCTGTTTCCCGTTTGTCTCCATCTTGTGATGCCCCAAATGGCTGTGGATGCTGGCCAATCCTCATGCCCATGGATGCTTGGGACAGCACAGCTCTGGAGCTGCAACGTAGAAATGGAGCTACTGGGTGTAATTCAGAAAAGAATGATGCAACTCTTAGAAATTAATGAAGTACTAGCAAGTAGGGCAAGATTGTTTTGAAATAGGATTTCATTATTATTGCATACGAAGCTGGTTTTGCGTCCAGGTTGAGACGTACAGAGTGGGTGGGCTGCACTCAGCTGGGAGGAGCGGGGCACACAGCCAGCCCCATACAATGTGTGTGTTTGTGTGCCTGGTGGCAAGCAAATCCCTCACCCTCTTTGGAGAGCACTGCAAGTGGGATTGGGGTCTGCCAGATAGCAGACATCCGGAAAGATGCGAGGAGAGAGCGCAGCGTAACCGCATTGTGCGTGGCAGTGAGCACACTGGGGCTGTCCACAGACGGAAATGTGCAAATCATAGCCCTGGGCAGAGCTCAGGGAACACTGACAAAGTCAGACCCCAACTCCCCAGACTCCTCTGAGAAACTGAAAAATCAGGACGACAGTCCAGATCGATCTCATCTTCTAAGGTTGCACAAATCTGGAGGAAATGACAAGCCTGGATGTGGCTGACCTGATCTTGGTGCAGCGAGCACAGAAGGGCTGTAGGAAGACAAACTGGCAGACAGCTCATTAGCTCTGGGGCTAATTAGAGTCTGGATTATAATCTGCACCATTTCTCTCTCTATAAACCAGTCTATAGACTAGACAGAACAAAATTCCAAAATGAGCAAGCACAAGGAATGCAAATATGTTTCATTTTCCTCCCCCAGTCTCTTTTGCTAGTCACTCTCCCTGGGCAGCCACAGGATAAGGTATCCTGGAGCTGCTGAATGCCAATGTGGAATAGGGAGGGGGAATTTTTATGTAGCTGTTTTCTCAGTTGCATCATGCTGCTACTCCCAAAAATGGAATTCCATGAAATGAAGACAAGAATGGCTGGGGAAAAAAGGAAAGCTTTTTTTTTCTTTTTGGTTTGCTTTGGTTTGTTTTGTTTTTTTTCTCTACGTCATCCAGTCTGTATTTAACTTTCTTGCTTCTTTGCAAAACTTTTGTCTTCTTTTCCCTCTCAAGGCAGGCTGAGGAAACAGGGAGCAACATGGAACTCGTGTCTGTGCCCTCCTCCCCTGCCTGGCCTGCCTCAGCTCAGGGCACAGGTGGGCAAGGATGAGCTGCAACTCCCTGGGGAGAGAGTCCTTACCTGAGACTTCTGGCTTAAACAACACACTGAATCACTCCTCTGTGTGATAAATTCGGCCAGTCTTTTAGCTTCATGTGTCCTTTAGTTTTATTCTTATCTCATATGAGCCCAAATAAGAGAAGCCTGAGACATCTGTCTTGATCCAAGCAAAACCAGATATTTCAGAATAGTTTTGATTTTATTTACACCAAGGAATAAACCTTTTTAGACAAACCAGTAAGTGTTTTTGAAGCCAGGTACTGGTAAGTTTTTCTGAGTCCCACCTTACTCCACAAACAAAAAGACCTAGCAGAAACACCACCATTTGGGTGTTGTCTGTGACATATTTTAATGTCTTCTGTGCAGCAGCTCTTGAGATCACATTGGGGTGTGTATATGTGTCAGAGATCGACAGAAAGGTGCATTGTAAAGGTACGAGGCGCTTCCACACTGCTGTGATATAATGGGTTGTTAGTGACTTGTCAGTTCATGTTTTCAATTACTGTTATTACTATTATTTTAAAACTGTGGGAGTTTCTAAAATTGCTTTATATCAGATAATAAGTATACTCATTCTTCAGTTACACTAATTAGAGTTCTGAGTTTGATTCTGCCACCTCGAGGGCTCCAAGAGCTGGGACTGGTTACCATATACACAAAGCTCTTAGCTCTTTTCCATAAATAAATTACAACCTTAAAGTTTTAACTCTCGATGTCCCAAAGACCATCTTTTCTACCCCCTGCTTTTCTGTGGCTCATTCCTGTTATTTCTTTAGAGTTTCTCTCCTATCAAATTATATACCCTGTAAAAGAATGAATCTTTTTGGCCAAAATAAAAGTGCATTCTCTAGGAGTAAAATCCCCAGTACTCATCCCATGGCATGTTGCTGTAAAGCACATTTATTTGAAGCTTCCCTAGTGAACAGCTTCCATATTATCCTCTCCTGGGCTGCTCTTGTGTTTCCTCCCAATTGTGCACGCATTCCCCAGCCCTGGGAGGGGACACTGCTGACCATTGCCAGGCTACAGTCTGGAGCAGCCTAAAAATGCTGTGCATGCCCATCTAGCTGAAAACAAAGCTGATGAGCAGTGGGTAGAGCTGAGAAAAATCTTGCTTGTAAAAACTGAATTAAAAAATGTATCTGAGTATGGCCTAAAAGGAGCAAAGTAGCAGAGCAAGTCAATCAGAGCAAAGAGGGGGGTGGGGGTGGTTCAATAGTGTGGCACT
Source organism: Grantiella picta (assembly GCA_013397955.1). Lineage (NCBI taxonomy): Eukaryota > Metazoa > Chordata > Aves > Passeriformes > Meliphagidae > Grantiella > Grantiella picta. The sequence goes on along the minus strand of VZRM01006285.1, from coordinate 251,782 downwards.
ACTGCATGGGATGAAGCTTAATGTAGGTTACTATAGCAGAAAAAATGTTTTCCTGAAAATGTTATGGTATTTCAAAGGAGAGAGTTCTAAAGGGGCATTTCAAAGGAAGAACAAACCAAAGAAAAAAAATAAATCCAGACTGTACGAAACCTTGAAAGATGGTCCATAAGGACTTGCATTAAAGTGGGGAAAAGGACCTGGGTTATATAATAGAAGTGGCTGAATTTTTTTCAAAGCCTTGTTTAGGAGACTGTATGCACTTTATGGTCCACCTCCTGTCTAGAGAATATAATTTTCTCAGAGAAAATCAAAATCTATCTTTTTAATGATTGGAAGTTGAGTCCAGAAACTATGGTATAACCAGCTCTATTTAATCTGGATTTAACCTGCTATCAGAGATCCATTATGACACCCACTTCACACCTTTGGTTTTCCATCAACCAAGTGCCTTCACCTTCCATGCCCATTTCAAAGCCTCTCTTTTTCTCATCGCTGATAGAAGCATTTCTATCTGTGCAAGAGCTTTAATTGCTCACATAGCAAATGCATCCTCCATGGAATGGTGAGGGATGAAATGATCATCTGGGAGCTCAGGACAGAACCAAACCTGTTGTTTGGGTGTGTTGGCTCACAGGACACCTCCCTCCAGCTGGGGTCCAGCAGCTGTGAACTGGTATGTTGCTTTACTAAAGATGCAGAAAGTGTCAAAATGGTTCTTCATTTCAACATGCCACGGTTAGAACATTGTAGGGGTTTTTTTAAGGGAAAAAATATACAAATGCTCCTATTTCTAGGACATTTCTTTGATATATAGCAGGTCTATTTGTAGCAAGTGTTTCTGTCAACACTAGACACTTTTCCCCAACCTGACCTGTTGATGGTCCATTTACTGCATACAATCAATACATCCTCCTTTCTGTAGTAATCAGGTGTATTAAAAAAGCAATCAACAGCCAAGTCATAAAAGTGAGCTCAAAACACTGCTCCTGGCTTGGCTACTGCTAGGGGCCACATTGTATGTGTGAGGAACTCAAACACTTTCTCTTAGTTTTTCATGTGCTGAGGACACATGTCTTGCGGTGCCAGAAATGCAGAAGATGTTTAACTCTTCCTTAAAGGCTGCATCCCAAAATAAACCCCCTGTCTTCAGGAGAACAGCACCAACCCATTACACACTGCTGTTGAGGGAGATTGTAGGTCATTAAGATGCAATGAGTAATATGTTTGAAAATGTAATTAAGAAGTTTTATAATCATTTATGAGAACTCTTCTAATGCAGAATAAAGCTTGATAATGTCTGTGATTGTGCTTTGACCTGATGAAAGGTCTGAATGGAAACTTGTACAGTAGGTAATATTTATTCTGGCAGTGTGTCAGTAGGCAATGTCTACTGCTTTTATTGCTCTGTGGAATAAAAGTTTTGAATTTTGCTCAGTACTGAACCATTTATTGTCTTGAAATTGGCAGCAGTAACACCCAGCTGGATGCCGGTATGTTTTGTGTTTGCGAACAGACAGATCCATGGGAAACAATCTAGCAGACAAATCAACTTCGTTATGAATTAAACAAAATCTTTACTTGGGTATGAGACATTTGAGCCTGAGGGAGCTATTATTTTGGAAAAGGCCCATAAAAGGACTTTTTAAGACATGGACTTTGTGAGTCTTTAGAATTATATTCTTAGACTGCCTTTAGTTATGCCTTGCTCTGCATAACACAGTGGATTTTTATAAAACAATAACTTCTATGTAAATGGTATTGGGGTCCAAAATGCTGAGATGAAAGTCAGAACAGTGCTCAGTGCCTGGCCAAACCAGTGAGATGCTTAAATTGTTCTTCTGCCTGTCCCTGGCACATGAACTGGCATTTCCTATCTGTGTGTCTACTGTATAACACTGCAAAATTCCTTCTTATAAGCAACAAGAGAGGTAGAAAATTTACCCAGAAATAACTGAGTGCTCAATACCAAAAATAAGCATAGTATGAAGACATAGTTCTGTGTACTTAGAGCTAGCCCTATCAACTCTTACAGCCTTGTGAATGTCATGGGATCTGATGTTTTCTTAATTCCCCAGCTGATGGTAATCAAGGAACCACATGATAACCTTGACTTCATTAATGCAATTGAAAAAAATCACATGTAAGTATCTCACTTTCTGATTGCTGAGTAAATATGAAGCCAGTCTTAAAGCCCAAAGGTAAATAAAATCACCTGATGGTAATATGTCCCTTTATTGACTCTTCATGGGTTATCATTCCCAATATTTCTTAGCTGCCTGTTAGACATGACCACACAAAAAACTGGTTCTTCATGAAATATCCTGTAACAGTCTTTGCATTCACCCCCAGTCAGCCACCTTTATGATTTTCTTTTTCTCTTTTACTGGTCCAAAACTGTGTGCTGACCATCAGCCTACAGCAATGTGCATTGGATATTCTCACAATTTACACATGGTTTGGTCTCTCTGTAGCTTTAAAAAAGGCCTCATGTGCCCTTCTTCTCCTAAAATGCTGTTTGCCCATGCTGTTACACACATACTCTTTGGAAATAGTCTCCATTCTCCCAGGCTTCCCACATGACTTTGGGAAAGTCACACTAACAATTCCTCCAATTTTTCTGTATGAAATGAGCATAATTGTATTTCCCTTCCTGGTCTGTTTCAGACAGGTTGTTTCTTAGTTCACGTATGTACAGGGTGTACTCAACCAGGCTTTATAATCCATCTCTGTTTACTTTATACACCCCTTGGAGCAGGGACAGGGATTCAGCCTCCCTGGCTGCCAGGCTGGACCAGAGGAGATGTGACAAAGGGAGGAAACAGACACCGTTTGTCCCCACAGCTGTGCACAGGCCATGTGCCAGCGATTGCAGCCTGGACACTCACAGGTGAGCAGCCTTGCACTGAGTTCCGTAAAACACCAGCTGAGAACAGCTTAAGGCTGCTCGTGCTGCTCTGAGCTGGGGCTGGCATGATAACCATTCATGGCCATTTTTAAATTACTTAAACAAAAAAAAAGAAACAGGTTCAGTCCATAACCCATGTCAAAGGATATGGGATGATACCATTTGCTTTCTTGCAGCACAGCTTTCAGAGATGGGCAAGCAGGTTCTTGTCAGTGGCATTCTCTGGACTATGGTAAGCTTTGAAGACGAGGTTTCCTTATTCTTTCCTTGAATTCACATAGCTTTAAGATGTCACTTAACCATAGCTTTAACCATGTTTCAGAGTTTGAATGCTTGATATTTTCAGGAAGAAATGTGAAAAAGAAAGAAAAACGTAATAGTTTCCGATCATCAAATATTTTGGGTGAGTCATTCGCCTGCATCGCCAGATAAATGCAACAGGACATCCTGTGACCGTTGGGCAGTTTCTTTAACTTCTCCTTTTTTTTTTCTCTACAACGAGTAAATAGTGAAGTAGGAAAGAAAGTGGCAGTGGAGTCCTGTCTAGGCACTCCTCTTGCTTGGATTCTCTCCCATGTCAGGAGAGGGAAGTCAGTCACCTCTGGGGGTACAGATATATTGTGGTCACCTCCTGGCCAGCAGCAGTTAATTCAAAGGCAAAGCCTCCTGAGTGAGTTTAGAAAAACTGATGTTATTTTCCTGAGCCTTTTGCTTTCTGGAGGAGTTTCTTCACAGGAGCTTTTCTGGAAAATACCTGGAAGGGGCCGCTAGTCTTTTCTCTCAACCACACTCAAGTCTAATCATCCCCCAGCTGATTTTTAGCTCTTGCATGCCCAGTAGAAGAATTTCCAAAAGCTTTCTCTCACTTCTTTTGGATGCCAATAAAGGGATACAGAAGGCCAGAATACCAGTAAGAGTGATATAACTGAGGTCAAACAAATGCTGGTCCCAACAAAAGAAAGCAATAAATCAGAACGCCATAATTCTGGTCATAGAGGTGGTATATTTAAAGAGACAGAAGAAAAAGCTGAAAAACTGGCAAAATAAAGTATTTCTTCTTTCTAATCTTTTTGCAAGTACAAACAGAGCTTTGAACCTTAGATATACAAAAAGCCAATCTGATCTTACCCAAAGGCATTGGAAACAAAAATCTGATCCAAGGAAGATAAACAACTAGTTGGAAATCTTAGAGTAAGCCTGGGAGATGGTTTGCATATGTGTGAGTATAAATATATAATCACAAAAAAATAAACAGGCAGATATATGTTGACAGTTCAAGTGAAAGAGAATTAGTGGAGAGATAACAAATCAATCAAGCACAACTTTCAGTAATAATTCTTGGCACTATTTTGGAGGCATGACTTCACATGAAATGCCTGGAATCTCCTGAAATTTATCTCCCTCCTCAAAATCCCTTTTCCAAACTTGTCCCCACTCTGAAACGTAGAAGCTGATGGAAATGAAACAGTCATGTATTAGAAAGGGGTTTACTTCATTTTTAATTGTCTTTTATTATATATTCCCTTTACACCATGTCAGGAAATGCTCTACTGTGTTTATACAGTACATAGCACAGTGGACTTCCGTTGTGGGCATGGTTTCAATTAACCCCACTAATAATTACCAGGAACAAAATCTGTCTGTAAATAAGTCTCATAACTTCATGATCTGACAGTGAAATGAAGAAAACTCAATGTCTAACTGCTATCATGTATGTTTAATTGTGGCACTGTTCTTCCTCTCTCTTCCATACATACACAGCTTCAGCTGGCAGAACAATAAAAATGAGGCTCCTTGGTTTCATTGGATATTTACATCAACATTTTCTTCAGGGTGAGAAGTTCCCCATAGTTCTTTTGCACACCACTCATCTGGACCTCTCACACTCCCTCATTCTTTGAGTGTTTTCATGATCTGGTTACAGGTATGCTGGCAGCAGGCTTTTGTTCTTTGTATTAGCAAACTTTTTTCCCCCATTTTGCAACCACTGATTCTCTTCCTTTTCCAGTGTCATCTATTTCACTACAGTTTTTGTCAACAAAACACCTTCCACTCCCTATCTGCTTTCCACATCAGATTCATGCCTTAAGTCTAGACTGGGAAGTCTCTAGTGCAGGGACTCGCTCTAGGTTAACATTGATATACGTTTACTTAACCTCAAAAAGCCCCAGCTCCAAGCCTCAACATCCAATTACAGTAAATAATATTGATGTGGGTGGAAAAGTTTTGGCCTGTTAATTCCAGAAGCCACTCTAAACACTACTTTCTAGCCTTAACCAAAAGTTGAAGGTTGCTATCCATTTCTTCATGGCCTTCCTGACCTCTGAGCTCTTTTTTCATCCAGCTTCAGGCTCTGCAGCTTCTGTTGAGGCTGCTCAATATTTATAGTCTATAGCCTTTTCTTTTTCTCTCTTTTAATTGCACTAGCCTTCCTGAAGGATTTGGGCTTTGCCTGCTTTTCTTCAAATATTACCTGAACCATATCTTCTAATTGTTCTCACACTATTGTTTTCTGAAACCTTTGATTTAGCTGGCTTAGTAAAATAAGCTATGAAAAATGCCACTGGAAAGAAAGCATTCTTTTGTCCCAGATGGTATTTGTATTTCTGTAATAGATGGGGGCTCTATATAGAGTTTGTCCACTAACCTGCTTTCAGTGTTTGTTGCTGGTGATTGTGGTATCACTTTTCTATTATGTTCTTATCACCTAGTCTGATGTAATCACTGTAATCCTTTTCTGCTCTTTGTACTTCAGAGCACACCTAATACACCAGTTTAAAGTTGTACTTGTTTCCTTTATCTTCGATGTCTGACACAGTTGAGCCAGTTCACAAAAATAGTATTTTCTGAGTAGTTAATTGAAAAAGTTTCATTTAAATTATCATAGGAAATAAATAGTGGAACTGGGAAGGGAAAGAGCTTGTTGCTATGCTGTTGTTAGGTTTTTACATCTATCATTTTGTTTATTTATTTTTGTAAAGCCTGTTTCACCATAACCCACTACTGGATGATGTCAAAAAACATAACACTCACAAAGCACGGGCAGCAGTGTGTTCAAAAGTTACATACTTGTTTTTGTATGAGGAGTGGGAAATCCTCCATCCGCTGTCTGTATCTAGCCTGCTTCATCTGGTCTAAATGCACCTCTGTCAGAGAACTGGCTTATGGCTTACATGGAGGTCACACTGTCCCCTTCCTTTAGTATGGTACAAGCCATCCTCAAGGTTCACGGCTTTGTTTGCAGGCAATGCAAGAGAATGATACAGCAACAAAGGAAGCTGCCCTTTCATGGCTTGGCAGAGGATGAACAACAGTAGGCATAAGAAATAGTGTTTTCACACACCAACATTTTTAGCTTTCCCGGCTTCAGGGTCGCTTTGAGCAATACTGTTCCCTTCTCATCAATCTTCTGGTTTTAATCCTTTCCTCCCAAGAGCCTCACAAGTGCAACACCCAGGAAAGCAGTCCTGGAATCCTGGCTGAAGCTCACCCCCATTAGCTGGCAGCTGTCGTTCCCCTCAGGCCTCATCATGTTCACACACTCCCCACGTGAAAGTCCAAAAAGTTTTGGGATCTCCTTGTCAGCTCCCTCCTGGCACGTGTCACCAAAGTGTGACTGTTTGGCAGAGAAGTCCTCTATGCTACCAAGTTCCTCTTTCCTCCATCTGTCTCATTCAACCAGGCAGTTTCTTTGAGCAGAGGGAATCCCGTGGGACTCCTTCACAGAGATTTTCACTGTTGCTCTTTTTAAAGAAGTAGCCCATGTTGGTTCCTGTTTATCTTCATTTGTAGTCTCCACTCTGCAGATAAGGGGAAGCCATGAGATCAAAAGTAAATGGGCTGCTTCGTCCTTGAAGACTTTATCTGCCGTGTCTGAGGGATCTGTCATATCAATGACATTTCTAAGTGCCAAAATTAAATATTTTTATCACAGAGTCAATTAGACTGGAAAACACCTCTGAGATCAAGTCCATTCTTCTTGTTCTTAGTAGTTGGTATTCTGGGCTAACTCCTTCAGAAAACACCAGCATGCAAGGGTTCTTTACATGTTTACAATTAGTGAGCAGCCTTAATTTTGCTCTGCATGCCATAATAGAAAATTAGTACTGCTGTTGGTAGTCAAAACCAGACTCTTGCCAAAACTGCTATTCATAACTTTTTTCAAGAGACAATATATTACTGACCACAGTCACCATGCAGTTCTCAGATATTCATTACTTGGATTTTTGTTTATATGCAATTACAATATTTATTCTAATTATACAATTATAATTGTATTCTTGCAATTATTGTAATTATGTCCCTTTTTAATGCACTTTTCCTCATACTTGGAACAAATTGTCTCAATAGCTTTGTTGTTTTTGTGTTTCTTCATCAAGATTTTTCTATTCTTGTCATTGCACTAAATTAGAAGTTAAGAGCTGTATTTCTAAATCTGGCTTTTAAATATCAAGCAGGGAAACAGCTGTACACAGTGGAAGTGCTGTCAAACTTCTGGATACAGCAAACACTGGATACAACAGCAGGGTACAATATGGATGGGCGGGCTCAACCTCATGTGCAGCAAGTCAGGTGTGACTCTTTCAGCAGCTTTCTTGTTCAATAGATTTTGTTCCAGCCACTCTCTGCAAATCAGCTAAGAGCTAAAGCAACTTCTTCCATTTCAAAGACAATCAGGCATGGGAGAGCATGATGAAAAATTGCCGAGTGGAATGTGTGGACATGAATAAAAAGTGTGGTCTCGCTTTGTAGCCAAAGTTGTTGACGGCTGACCAGGTAGGGCAGAAGGCTTGAGTGGGGTGGGTTAAAGCGAAGCTTATTTCAGAAGAAAGCCTTGAGAAAACAGAGATTAGCAGATCAAAGAGATTTAAAGTTCAACTTCCCATTCAAATCAGGGCTAGCTTCAAAGCTGGATCAGGTGGATGAGGGCCCTGTCTAGGAGTTTTGAGTATCTCCAAGGATGGAGATCCTACAGGCTCTCTGGGCACTCTTTGGTTTAACCACTCTCATGAAAAAAATACTTTTCCTTAGATCCATCTGGAATTTTTACAGCTTTAACTTTGGCCACTGCATCTTATAATTTCATTCTGCACATCCAAAAATCTGGTACCTTCTCTATAACACGTCTTCAAGAAGCTGAAGATAATAATTAGACCTTCAGCAAGCCATTTCATCTCCATGATGAATACAGTTGTCAGCTTTTCCTCATGCATCATGTTATCCAGTTCTCTAACTATCTTTGTGGCCCTCTGCTGAACCAGCTCCAGTCTGCAAATTGATCACTGATGAGGAAGAGGTGAAAGATAATAGGGTAAGAGAAAAAGTAAGAGAATAAAGAGAATAAGACAGGAAACCTTCAAAAAGCAAAGCCCAGAAAAATTAGGATACTGCATGCAAAGCAAAATACAAGGTAGGAAGGAAAAAAAACCATGAGAAAAGTGGCCACACAGTTCTAGCTGTGCTTTGTAGTAGCTCTTTTACTAGACCATCTCAAGAATTGTTTCCAAAAAGCTTTTATCTGAGAGAGCTGTTGTTCCACTGATTCATTTTAAAGGTTAGTGTTGATGTGGTTTTCTCTCAAAAAGGGCTTACTAAAAATCTAGGTAATTTTGCAGTAGTGTGCATAAATTATGGAGAGTATGAAGAGGGAGTTTATTCACATAAGATAGTTACCCAGAAAAGTGAGTGATACTGGTTTTTGCACTAGACTTGTTCTCTCACAAACACTCATTCCTAAGACAAACAACTCTTAGACAGAGATGCAGGAGTGGCAGATAGAGTTTCCCAGGTTCCTATTCATTTATTTTCTTTATCACAGAAGGCATGTCCATGAACTTTCTGTGCAGCCACAATTTCTATTTGTTTTGAAGAATCCTCATCTTCTGGAAGCCACTCTCAAAAGAGTCACATGACAGTTTTTGCTCAAAATGGTCATCAGGGCTGTAGCTGTCACTAATAGAAATGTCTTTTACTACTTTGGGACTGCTATGAACATTTCCTCTGATCATGAGCTTGACAGATCAACTGGCTGTTGCTCAATGACCCTGTTACTATAGCTGGCAGACATTGATTGGACATATCAGGGCAGGCAGGTTCTTTGGAGGCTGGGTGATGTCAGTCCCTGACAATGCACAACATTCATGCAGAGGTGATGGCAAAGCAGAGCAACATTTGAGTAATGACACCAAGCAATGGGACAACAGCCCCCATGATTTGAAATATGTGCACATTTGCCTTTTTAGAGGAAACATTCAGTGTATTACTTGGTCAAGGAGATATTTTACATTTTCAGTAGTACCTGCAAATTATGAATCATCTACCTTTGCTGTGGGTGTTTTTTCCATTTTAAAAAATCTTTCTGACTAATCAATCTCATTAATCATGTAAGTATATGTCAATAGTTTTTCAAAACTGTGACATATAGTGAAATAATGATGTTATCAATAATTAACATTAAAAAAATTACAGAAAAAAAATCTTCATAGTTCTATATACTCTTATTAAGTCTAGGTGCCAAAATGAAGAAAAAATTAGAAGCCAGAGAAGCAGGAGAACATGCAGTGTCAGATATAGTCAACTGTGTCCCATTTGAGCCCATTTAAGATCCTAAGAGGGATGGAATTTCACCAAGGGCAAATCCTGCCTGACCAGCCTTGTGACCTTCTATGATGGAGTGACTACATCAGTGGACAAGGGAAGGGTTACAGGTGTCATTTACCTGGACAGCTGTAAAACCTTTGACATGATCCCCCCCAACATCCTTCTCTCTAATTTGGAAAGAGATGTACTTGATTAGCTGGATAAGAAATTGAAGGGACAGTAGCATCCAGAGGGTAGTGGTCAATGGCTCGGAGTGCCATCAGGGACAAGTGAGGTCTGTATTGGGACCAGTGTTATTTAGTACCTCCAGTGATGACATAGATGATGGGATCAGTGTACCCTCAGCAAATTTGCAGATGACACCAAGCTAAGTGGTGCAGTTGCCACACCTGAAGGATGGGATGCCATCCAGGGGGACCTGGACAAGCTCAAGAAGTGAACCCATGGGAATCTCAGTTTAATGAGGTTTAATTAAGACCAAGTGCTAGCGCTGCACCTGGGTCAGGGCACGCCCTGGTATCAACATGGACTGGGGATGAAGAGATCAAGAGCAGCTCTGCCAGAAGGACTTGAGGGTGCTGGTGGGTGGGAGGCTGGACATGAGCTGGCCATGTGCACCCACAGCCCAGAAAGCCAAACACGTCCTGGGCTGCATCCAAAGCAGCGTGGCCACCATGGTGAGAGAGGGGATTCTGCCCCTCCACTTTGCTCTGGTGAGATCCCACCTGGAGTGTTGCATCCATCTCTGGGGTCCCCAGCACAGGAAGGACCTGTTGGAGCAAGTCCAGAGGAGCATCACCAAGATGATCAGAGGAACACCTCTCCAAGGAGGAAGGGCTGAGAGAATTGAGTTTGTTCAGCCTGGGAAAGAAAAGGCTTGGGGCTGACCTAACTGTGACCTTTCAGTACCTCAAGAGAGCCTGCAAGAAAGATGGAGAGGAGATGGATAGTCTTTTTACTAGAGCATGTAGTGACAAGGACAAGGGGGAATGATCAAACTGACAGACAGTGCATTTAGCTAGGCATAGTTAGGAAGAAATTTTTTGCTCTGAAGGTGGTGAGGCACTGGAACAGGTTGCACAGAGAAGTTCTGGGAGCTCCCTCCCTTGAAGTCCCACCTCAGGCTGGATGGAGCTCTGAGCAACTTGTTCTAGTGAAAGGTGTCCCTGCCCATGCTAAGGGGTTGAAACTAGATGATCTTTAAGGTCCTTTTCAACCCAAATCATTCCATGATTCTACGATTCTATAAATCCAAATCAGCTCTTTTGGTGGTAATATCCAAAGTGCCGGGGGGGGTCCCTTAGCAGCTGCTCATCTTCTGGATGATTCTGCTACCCTCCATTCTCTATGTGTAGCTCCCTATTTGGAGGCCTTCCTGGGAGGTAAAAGACTTGGAAAATACATATTATCTTTTTTATTTTTCAAGCCCAAAATAATGTCGTTTTCCTGTTTACTTTCACCAGCTTTATTTAGCACAAATGTAAATCTGGAAAAACTCTATGATAGTTTATGTAGAAATTGGAATTAGATTAGAATCTAATGTGTATCATATTTTAGTTAAGTACATTAAGTATTGGGTTCATTCAGCTTATCTTTGGGCTTGCACATTTCTCAAGCCCACTCACAGCTGCACCTGAAGAAATTATGTTATATACTCACAAATAGCAAATTAGCCATATTTATCATTAAGCAATTTGCATGCCTAATGCAATGTATGCATCTCCGTTGGTTTGGGGACTACACAGTGCACATCTCTATTTTCTTTTGTGAGCAAGCTTGACTTACTTCTGAGTACTAGGAAGCTTAAATTGAACCCTTTATGGGCAAGGGGGCTGCCTCAGAGGCAGCAGAGAGTGCACATATATGGAACCTAATTTCAGGTTGCACTAATGATCTCGTGTTAGTAGTGTGAACTGCTGGACTTGTTAATGGATGTTGTTTAATAAAATTGAATGTTACAGTGTGGACCACAGAAAAAAGTTGTCCATATGCTTGTCAATTTACTTCATATGGATGAAGATTAACTTAAATAATCTCTTAACAGGCATGCCATATACAACAATAGTCTAATCCCTCCAGCTCTCAGTCTGAAGCTGCTTTTGACATTTGAGTTGCATTTGTAGTGCCACCTTTGCTTCCAAGGCTGTGGTCCAATACAACAGCAAACATCACTTTAAATGCTACTGGACCAACATTGCAGTAGCTGTCTCATACAAAACACTGTCCTGATACATACAGTAATATTTTGATGATTAAATTTGTATCAATGAACTTCAAGCTTGTTTTAAATTAAGCTGTCTGTAGTATAAATTCAGTGGCTCTCTCACAGCTAGCACCATTCCAAGAGCCTGCCCAAAAGTTCTCTTGTCTCTGCCCTGTTCAAAGATAACCATCCTTGGATGTCAGCTGCAAGCTTGCAATCTTACATGTGTTGGTTATCTCTAATGGACCCTCACCAGTAAGATTTCGTCATGGATCTTACCCTACATTCCTACCTTGCCTCTCATCTTTTCACCAAAACTTTTCCTTAACACTTGCCTTTGCCTCAGCATTCTCACAGTCTGCTAATACAGCAATGTCACTGACTCGCAGCCAAGCTAACTAAAGTCAAGCCATAAATCTATGCAAGCCTTAAAAACCGTTTGTATTCCTCAGAAACTACCCCTTAGGCTGTACCACATGGAAGCTACCAACAGCTGAGCAGCTTCCTGAAATAACCTTCAGGAAGTTTCATTACCTGCTTAGATAAAGAAAGAACAAGGACTACTTTTATTCACCTACTAAACCAATTCTGACAACTGTGGCCAAAAACAGAACAGCAAGAACAGGCTGTGCATGGCAGCCAGTAAGCTCAACAGTTGTGTGGCAGCAAATGTGTAGATGCAATAAAGAGGTTGTTGTGATACCAAATAGAGTATCCTAGGACATCCAAAGAGTGGATCCAGGTGACAAAGCTCACATGTACTAGCATAGACTCAGAATAGGTTGATAGTGACCATAAAGAACATCAGCAATTCCTATGCCCTCAGAATCTCGTGGTACCTCAGACTTAGCATTTCTGACTCCTTCATATCTTACCCTAAACACTTGCACACCAGATAACTTACCCAAGGCTCAGCAGCTGCTAAGGAACAAGTCCTACCAGAGCAGGCACTGCTTGCAGGAGACACTCTATGAGATATTTGCTACAATTGAATCCAGGACAAAAACTCTGGTAGTGCCCATCCTCCACATTCCACGTGTGTGTGGAAATAGAGCCTGTGTTCAGGTTTGTTCAAAGTCTTATTTTCTTTTTACCTTTGCTTTTCAGTTACTATCTAGTTTTGTTTTCAGCTGAGACCATTCTTTGGGGGCTCTCACAGAAGGGCTGGATTGCATCAGAGATGTCCAGGGCTGAAATTTCAAATATTCCAAAGTCTGAGGCAAAGAGCTGCAGAGCTGCAATGGATGAGATGGCACAGCTGGGATTCCAAAGCCACTAGGGCCTGGCTCCAAGAACAGGATACAAAGAGTTTCATGGGGAAACAAGAACTGGGAACAGGAAAGTCAGGGAAAAGATGATTTACTGCTCGTGTCCGACATACGCGTGATTTCAAGTTACAGCAAACAGCTGTCAGCCACTCAACGGAAAACAATTAGGTTGTCCATGACAATATGACCCTCACAAATTTCACAGGAAATGATCAAGCTGCAGCTGGTGGAGGGACTGGCTGTAATTCCACTTGTTACACTCCTACCCTGCCACCATCTGCTCTTTTGGCTTTCTGAGTTTTTGTGAAGAACACAGCATGCAGACAAGAGCCTGGTTTGGAAGGGCAGTTCAGCAGCCCTCCAGTCGCCTTCTGGACATGCTGCACAGGCATTTGGAAACTCCAGCCTGAGGTGGTAAAGCCAGAGGTCCTCGGAACAGCTAAGTTGCTGATAAATGCAAGAAGAAGTAAGCAGGCTCATGCAGTATGAAGGTGATTCAGCAGCTCCATTGCTCCAAATGGGGTCAGCAGCAGGTTTGTAGATGGCATGGCTGCAAAGCATCAGACAGACAGGAGATATGAAAGATTTTGGATGTCTTGTCAGACTAGCCAGCCTGAGCTGTAAAAAGGACCCATGCTTGCTCCTCTCGACATTGCTGATGGTGGAAAATTGTGCCAGGTCAGGAGACAAGGAATAAAGAGATCACTCCTACCATGTTGCCATTACAAGTAGCATAGCCTTCCAACACACTCTCCATGTGCCCAGAGAGTGCAGGCTGAGCACTTCATGGGTTGCAGGTGTCACCTCCTAACTTACATAGGTAGCTGTCACCTTCCCAAGCCCAGACTGACTGGTAATGACCATAAAAATTTAGGTGTTTCTAGGTTTCATGTAACCGAGGCAACCTTCTTCTTGATGCTCAGATTTGCTCCAGTGATAACTACTTTCTCTCCCAGATAAGAGCTACTTCTCACAAGCCCTGTGCAACTTAGGGAGGGGTTTGATAACTTTAATTGGTACAAATTTTTTACTCAGTTCTACCAGCTTTGAATTCATTAGCTCAACATCCACGTTACCCGATACGCTCTGCTGTCCCATCAGAAAATGAAAGCTGCATGTGGTCCATGGATGCTTAAAACAGCAGTAAGGCTGTGACCAGCAATGGGACTACCTGCCCACTGCTACTGCAGCTGCACAAGAGCAGCCTGAGCACTGCACTGCTCTTGCACAGCAGCAATGCTCTCAATGGTCCAGTGCCTTTCCACAGGGGAATTTTCTGTAGCAAGTAGCTGATTCTGGAAATTAAAGCTACTCTTCAACAACAGCCCACTGTGGAAACTGCCTTCAGAAACACTAGGTTGCTTCTGAACTAGCAATCTGTGTGGCACAGGACCTGCAAGATGAAGGCTGGATGCCCATCCAGGCTGGCAATATGAGGTGCAATGCCCCGAGTATAAGGCAGAAAACAAACAAGCAAACAAAAATATCATTACTGTGTGGTCTTACTAATTTGAAATGGTCACCCACACCTGCTCCTGAATTAGCTCAAATCTGTTCTTTCAGGTAATTCAACATTTGTGATCACAGAACTGTGTACTAAATTAAGCATAAATTAAACACATTCTTTATTAGTGTGGGCAGCCTCTTCAGGCCAATAAGGATATCTGCAAATGGCCAAAAATCTTTGAAAGAGGAAGATTCCTGGAATCACTTGTTATCAACTCAACCTTCTCATTGCTTACCTGAATGAACAGAGAAGACCCCATCAGTCCAGCTGCTTTTCTTGGCTCTGTAAGATGATATTCATGAGAACCTAAGCAACATTTTATTTGAGCTGTCATTTCTACAGAAAAGCAATTTCTACAGAAAAGGATATTCTGTAGAGTGCACATAGGCCATTTTCAGTCTCCATCAGGATGTTGGTGTCCCACCAACACAACCTAGTTCATTGCAGATGGTTCTCAAACTGGCTTTTCAAATTGGTATGTCCAGTGTTGGACATGCTTTGATTCACTAAATAGCAGCTCTTCTGCTCACAGCCATGAAACAAGTGGAAACAAAATGGGAAAGTTTTCTACATATGAAAACGGGTAATGGCAGGTGAAAAAAATATTTAAAATCAGCAAAGACACAGAAGAAGGAGCTTTTATTAACTTTCAGAGTTAGACGATCTCAAGGCGAGCATTTTTTTGTATGTGCTGTATTATTATGAGTTGTTCACAGAAACTGGAAGTAACAAGATGTTATAAAAAATGATGACTCGAGGTTATGGCCAGAAAATGTGAGTGTAATAAAATGCAAGTGGCTGTGCTTTAGGCAGTTCACTGTCTACAGGAAAGATGACAGCTTTCCCAGATTTAGCCTAGTGAGTATGTGTATTGTTAGCCTGAACAACAGGCCAATGCATGTTGAGTCTATACACAAAGTTTACAAGGATCTGTGCATTATTCCCCAAAGTGGTTTTAAATATTTTCCAAAATTTTAATCATAAAATTAATCAATATTTTAAATTGACTATGTGATACATTTCAAATAATCATAATGGAACTACCTTTAAAAACTAAGACTTTGTTTGTTTGTTTGAATTTGTCTTTAGTGTCACAAAACTTAATTTTCTGAGGCTCCAAACTGGAAATGAGAAGAGGAACTGATGAATATCCACATATAAGGTGCATGAACATGTTGTGTCCTACTTCAAAGTAACATTTATTTTCTATATTATTTTTCTTTGAACAAACAAACAAAAGCAACCCATTTTTAGCACATAAAGAGCATATTTAGAATAAAACTCAGAAATATTCTGCTTACATGGGTCAAAACATCTTTCTTTGAAATAGTAGGTTACAATAAGAAAGGAAATGATGAAAAAAATTAATGCTAGAAAATATACTGGCTGCTTTGATTTTCTCCAACAACATTGGGTGAAGAATCACTGCATGACTTGTATCTCATTTTTTATAATCCACTCTTCACTACTTCTTTAAAAATGCTACATTATTATAAAGCATGTTGACAATTTGCAATTTACTTAATGATAATGCCTTGACATAAAATGCAGAAAAAACAATGCAACTAGTGACTGTGTCAGTGCTGGAATCTCTAGAGAAAAGACGTTTTACTGTGTCTAATGTGTTTCCAAAATTCTTGCTTATACAAAACAGCCAGATGTCTCAATGTTTTAGTTTTACATGTATCTGTACTCTATCTTTCCCTGTTCTTTATTAAAGAATTTAAAACCCTTGTAAACCTATTTGAGAACAACGTGATCTTTTCCCTGCTTTTTCTTTAATTGAATAAACCCAGGTATTCCTTGGGATCTCCCTCAAATTACTGCCCTGGTTATGCCACTTAAGCTTTACTGACTATTTTTTATTCTTCTATTACTGCTTTGCTTTTGGATTCAAACATACTGTAGAAGGAGCTCAACAACAATGAGATTAAGGAATATTAAGAGATTAAGGAAAATTTAGAATGAAGTTTGCTGCCTGTTTTCATTGTCCATGGCAAAGTTTGATTTACTGCCCAGAGTCACTGTTCCCTACAGTTTGTCACATTCCTGGACATGATCCAAACAGTGATCAGCAGCTACCTACACAGGTATGAAGAGGGACTGGTGTAGACCCTACAAGGCCCATTAGGTCAGTAATTAGCAGAGCCCAAGGAAATATCACTGGACATTCCTCTATGTCCACTGACAAAATGCTGGACTCATCCCTGGCCCGGGCCACTTACCACTCTCAAAAATATTCCAGCACTGATCTGAAAGTTGATATGGTGTTGCAGCTGCTTGCTCACTGCCCTCTCCCCAGTGGGATAGGGAGGAGAACAGGAAAAAAGTAAAAACTCATGGGTTGAGGTAAGAACAGTTTAATAATTGAAACGAAGTTGAACAGAATAATAATAGTAATAACAGTAATAACAGTAATAATAGTACTAGTAGTAATAATAGTATAATAGTAATAAAATAATAATA
>VZRM01006285.1:130796-232106 GCA_013397955.1 Grantiella picta | reverse complement strand
GGGGTGCCCGGCCGCGCTGCCTCCGCTCCCCCGCCCCGGCGCGGTGCGGTGCGGCGAGACCGAGCGCTTTCCGGGCGGCTTTCCCTCGCTTCTGCCCCCGCGGGGAGGTGCCGCCGCCGCCCGACCTTCCCGGTAGGACTGGATGGGGTCTTGAGGGAAATAACCGCGTTTGGGATAAAATTATCCTTCTCAAGAGCATGATTTATCTCATACTCCTTTACCTGTCTTCTGCTGCGATCCGGAGGGCTCGAGTGCCTTCTGGCTGTTTTATGCCGGGGAGCGTGTGAAATTAGCTGGTTAAAGTCTGCAGTCGGCGTTTCAAGCCAAAACGGTAGCCTTGACTGAGGTGAGGTGATGCGATCCCTGTGTATCCCTTCTTACACTGCTAGAAGAGTAATTTCTGGTGCGTTTTTCAGGTTAAAGCTTCTTCCTCTTCACTGTATGTTCAAATGTGTTTGGAATTAAAAGAAAGGTGAGAAAATGGGATTGTGATGTTTGGTGCACGGTGTTTCTTGCAGACTATTGTAGTGGTACTGTATGCCTAAGGAATGGTCTTGAAGGGTTTTCTCCTTACAATTTTGGTTTGGGAGCTGATGCTGTACCTTCACTAAAGCAGTTGAGTGTCTGTTGAAATTGAATCTTTCCAGTGTTTGCACTGAATGGTTTAGCAAAAACTCATCTCGCTGCCTTGCTCCCCTCTGTTGGCACTAAGACCAAGGGGATTAACGATTAAAACTTGTTTAGCCAGATCATATTCCTGTGGCTATACATAGAGAGCACAAAGCTGGTTTCATCTGAAACCCCTAATCAATATCCCATCTCCTGCCTTTTGTTCCCACCTTTGAAGAAAGAGAAACACTCTGATCAATCTTAATGTATTTTAGGATATCGTAATAAAAATTGAAAATTAAAAATTTTAAGCTTGATCCCATCAAGTGCCTGTAAGACTATTGCAATTCAGAAATTGTAATGTTTGTTAAAGTATCTGTAAAGTACAAGTGCCACGTAGATAAGTCTGCACTCATCACGGTATCACTATAGAGTTAAAACAAAAAGAGGAAGATTTGTGTTGAGAAATTGCAAAGCTATGTTGGGAAAATGTAGCTCAGTTTTACCAAAAGGATAGTCAAATTTTGTTTGTGTGGATTGTTTCCAACACAATATTGACGGCAGAATGGGTGTTATCTTTTTAATATGCACTATCAACAGCACTGAAAGTGTGAATGAGAAAAAAATCAAATAGTTTTCTCTGAAAAAGTAGCAACAGGCTAGAAATCAGTTTGAGTATATACTGTTAATAGGATGTTATGAAATCTTGGACAAGGATTGAAATTAATGAACTCTGAGATCAAAAGATGTCTCATTCTATGGATCTCTTCTGAGATTTAAGGCTTTTTTCTTTATCTGTTTCAACTTCATGAGCTACAGACTAGTTAGGAAAGAATCCTTGATTTAATAACATAAAAATCTATGTTAATTCTGTGCTGTTGAAATATTTTTTTTTAACCATCATGACATAGAACGATCCTCTTTGTGTCATAGCTGACTGACTTGAAGTTATTCTGCTTTTCTCTGTTTTTGAGTAAATATGGGGGTTTTCCTACAGAAATATACAGAAGACGTGGCTTTCTTTTTAAACCGGTTGACCAGTGGAGTTGTGCAATGACTCTTTCTGACAAGGCAATCAATTGTGAAACTTTCCAATACAAAGTTAAAGCCTGTTGCCTTCAAGTTGTTTAAAACTACGGGGTTTAATGTTACCCTTCCAAGAGAGCTTCCATAAATCTGAGGTTATTCCTTGCAGGTATTTATGAATAGATCAGTATTTATGAATGTATAAGGAACTATATCATAGTACTTCCCCACCCCCCACACCCCAATTTATCTGTGTAATTGAAATGACCTCTCTTCCTATGGCCTTTTTGACTCCGGGAAGCTAAATGGCATCACAGAACAGCAAGTGTTGCAGGAAACAATTCCTGTAACAGGCAATGAAAACAAGTCCAAGGTCCTCTTGGCTCAGCTTAGTACCTGTTCTTCAGTGGGATGTCT
Organism: Grantiella picta; assembly: GCA_013397955.1. Taxonomy (NCBI): domain Eukaryota; kingdom Metazoa; phylum Chordata; class Aves; order Passeriformes; family Meliphagidae; genus Grantiella; species Grantiella picta. The sequence continues at coordinate 230,054 of VZRM01006285.1, read as the reverse complement.
CACCAAACCAGAGAGGCTACATCTGGCCCTTCTTGTGGGGTGCATTAGGGAGCAACATTGACATCTCTGTAGTGGTTCAGGAATGTTTAAGAATTTACATATTTAATCTCAGATGTGATTCCATTTCTGTCACAAAAATGAGATGTTTGCCCACCTATACTCTGCACGTTATTTTGAATCTTAATGGAAATCTTTGAGGTTTCGGGATGAACACTTGTTAATCATGAGACAGCTTTTATTTTCTTTGAAGGGCTAGGTGATCTGGGGAGGGGATGGGATCTGTCCTCCTTTCTATTTGTGTATATCCTGAGTGACTGAGCGACTTTATTCTTCTGTCCAGAGAGTTGTAAAGCTATTTTTACTCTTGGGGCTCGGGGAACTCTTTGCAAAAGTGAGTGAACACAGAAGACCAGAACACGGGGAATAACTAACTAACTAACTTAACTAACTAATTAATGGGGTGAGCATTAGGTATAGACTGGGATTCGTATCAGTCTGCCGTAGTATCATGGCGGTACACAGAGGTGGATGTCTGCAGACACAGAGATCCCAGAAGGATATGAGCTGTCATGTGCTAATGCAAGGGATGGGAGGTGAATCTGTGGGCCAGGGATCCTGAGGGGGTTGTGTGAGCTTTACATGCAGGGAGTGATACTTCCTTTTGAAGCTATGGAGCTGAGTGTGTAAATAACTACACCAAATCATGTGGCTCTGTTAAGCAGTATTTATTATAATTTTGCCTTTTAGGATTTTCATCTCTAAGCAAAAAGGCTTCATTCTGTATAAAAACCAGTCGTCCATCTGAGAATTAGGATTTTTCTCCTGTTGATCATATTCCGACTTCCTATTTCTCCCATTTATCTCTGTCCCCTCTTCAATAAAAGCGTAGGAGTGCTAAAGGTGGTGTAATAATAAAGGCTCCCAAACTTGCTAAACCATACCACAGGAAACCATAGATAAAAAAAGTAAAATTGCATTTGTATGAAAACAGTCCTTAGTGACGCGGGGAGAAGGAGTCTGCCACCTTGTAAACAGTAATGTTGCCTTCTCAAAGAAATCAGCCTGTACTAATAAAAGACAAATTCAGTGTAACTGTCCTTAGTGTGACTGTTCCTAGTTTAAACTTCATTGTCCTTCAGGGAAGGATGGAAAGGTCTGTGCTTTCTTATTTATTTTTGCCTGATTCAGATACATTTCCTGTTGACATTGTCATTAAATGCTGTCATTTCCGAGACTGAATTATTCACGTTTGAGTTCAGCATCTTTCCTGAAAAATGTGAGTTCATGGAATAAAATGCAAAGGCAGAACTCATCTTGTGCTGGAAGTATTTCCTCCACATATTTATGAAATACTTGTATTTGTTTTGTGCCCGAAAGAGCTACTCATAGAGGTGAATAGATCAGTTACTTTTGTCAGGCAAACATCAGAAGAGACATGATATTTTGACAGTGGCATTTTGCTGAGGAGAAAGAAGGAGGACACTAGGCAAAGGTGGAGGGGGTAATGGGTAGATCTCATTTATCTGGGGGTTAAAAGGGTAGACTAGTACCGCTCAGGCCAGCATTTGCTCTGCTTTAGGTCAGCATTGCCTATCTTTTTCAAACTGCTGGCATCTTAAGTATCTACAATTGGTTCCTGTGTTTGCGCAGCACACTGTCTTACATCTTCAGTTCAAAGGACTCAAATGATAAACAGTCCGAACAAAGTGTCCTTCTTCCTCTATGGTCTCTGCTGCATGTTGCAGGAGGCTACCTCTTCCTGTGGTTGATATATTGTAGGATTTCTTACTTTAATTTGCAAAGGCCGTGTGTGATAGGGAATAGTGCAATCTTGACTGCAACACAAGATAGTTCACCAAAGGCCCTGAAATATGGGATGCAGCTACTCTTCTGGAATGGCACTTTTTGCAGTTTTTCTCTATTTTAGAGGGCTGCTCTAAGTATGGAAATAAAATTTTGAAGGGAATGGATTCCCTCTGGGATGTGCTTTTAACTTCTTTGTTGGTTTAACAAAAGCTGTTTCAGGAAGTTCGTCAAAAAAAGCATGATCTCTTAAGCGGGCTTTCTGATGTGGTATCTACAATATATTGCTTTTTTTTTCATGTTTCCTTTATTAGTTTGCACAGATAGGTGTATACAAACCTGTTTAATTTTTTTTAATGAAATCTTATTCAAGTTTTATCTTAGGTTTAAACTGAACCAATATGTTATCACAGGAATTAGTACAGAATTATATCTGGCTGCTAAGCAGGTTTTCTCTTTCCATGTATGACTGCACTAGGGGCTTAGAACAAAATTAGTACCAGTTGAAGAATATGTTTGGGTGAATTCCTATGTAATAGTAACAACACATTTATAAATTTATAGGTCTGACCTATGACTAAGTTCTACTGTAGTCAGACAAAGAAAATATTTTCTGGTAGTGTCAACTGAATAGGGAGAGATCTGAATAGTAGCACATCTATTAAAATTGGCTGCTCAAGTATCCCTTGCCAGAATCATGAGGTTTAAATTCATTAGATCCAGTGAACAGAAACTGATTTTCTCCGGGGCAGCCCTAGCCTTATGGTGTGTTTTGATGGATTTTTAAAACACTTCAGTAAGTACTAAATTCCCTGGAGAGCTGTGATCCAGGTGTGAGTGCGCAAGAACTGGAGAACCCGGGTTAAGTGATTGCCAGGGCTGGAGTCACTGTCACTGAGGAAGTGAAAGTTTTTTGTAAACAAACAGGAAGGGGATGGGCAGGAGAAAAAGGAAATCCTATAATGGATGTTCTGTGTTCAACTTGTTCAAAATACGTTGCAAGAGTCATTTGAATGTGCCGTTGTGGCGTAGCAGAATGTGCAAATGGCATTCAAAGTACAGTTTTGTAACTCCAGACTCACCATTGCAAAAGATGTGCTAAACTGTGCAAAGGCTGGAGGGAGGCATTGCAGGCCATGAGGAAAACTTGCCTTTTAAGCAACTCTGCTGCTGTATTGCTGGTGTGGCACTTTGTCTTCCTTTTTCTGTCCAGCTGCATTTGCATTGGCCTCAAGAACAATTGCAGTGACTGTCCTGGCACCAGTGGAGAAGCACCAAGTCATAGTGAGGTGAATTCTAAGCCCATTTCTCTTGGGATGTAGATGGCCTGATTGATGGTTTCTGCTATGCAGGCAGTAGACAGCAGTGCTCCCAGTATGTCTAACAAAGAGAGCTTGCCACTTCTCAAAATCTGCTAAATTTCCTTGGGAGCAGTTCCCCAACCTCTGCCATAATGCTTACCAGTGTTTCCAAAAGAGTCGTTGACCCACACTGCTTCAAATGTCTTCGTTAGTAATAATGTGCTGTTTGTTTGGGGCTTTTTCTCCCCAGTTTCCTGGAAAAATCCATGTTTCAGTCTTTACCCTGTTGTAAGAGTACTCCTTACCATGATCNTTTTTTTTTTTTTTGCCAGCATCATTCTGCTGTTTCTTTCTCTCCAGCTTTGTCTTCTGGACTGTCAGTGGTATCAACTGTTTATTTCCTCTCTTGATTAAGATGTCTGCAGCAAATTTTCTTTTCCCCTTCCAGCAGAGTAAGCCTTAGCACCTTTCATAATCCAATTATCGTTTGTAAACTACTTGTGCCATCTTATCAGGGAATACTCATCCAGAAATATGTACCCTCAGCCTCTTGAAGAGATATGGAGTCCAGTGAAGTACAAGCCTGGCAGTACTGACATGGTCTTCAAAGTGTTTTAAGGCTGTGCCTTGTTTAAGGGCAACCTTGCACTTCTGTAGGTGGTCAGCAAGACCCTTCTATGTAGAATACAGTTTATGTGTTGGTGTAATTGATCTTTAGAGACAGCTGACTGCTGTTTGACACATCTGATTTTAAATTGTGACCTCAAACTGACTTAAAACATATTTCTATCTTGAAAATAGTCGGTGTGGATTGTCTGCTGCCCCTTTGTCTGCCCTTCTGTGATGCTGCTTTGACCTTCTCTGGTCAAGTTTCACTTCTGTTGCATGCAGTTTTTTGTGTGCTGGATAGTGATGCTTGTAAAAGGTTTTTGAGCCAGCGTTGACCCTCCTTGTAAACACCTCTCGTTCAGTGAAGCAGAGAGTGGATTTATCAGCATGTGTGCTGGCTCATGGAGAAGAAACCAAGGCTTGATGTTGTGGGGATGTGGGGCTGAGACAACAGCTCTTGCTCCAGGATTTCTGTTCTGTGCTCATTGGTGTTGGTGTGCCCCATGCGCTGACCCCACAGAAAGTGAAACTTAAGAAATTTAGCTTTCAGAAGGCAGTGCAAGTTTAGAAGAACTGAATTCAATGGAGCTGGCAGCAGCAGAAAAGAGTTTGGGCTGGTAGAGTGAACAAGTGGGAGAAAGGCGCTTCAGGTAAGATACTTCTGCTCTTAATGGAGCATTTAAGCAAGGCTACAAGTGTCAAAAATGCATTTGAGTAGCTTATTTAAATCTCGTGTATTGGACTAGGTTTAGATGACTGAAAGATCCTTTTCCCTACTCCTGTAATAAAAGCAGGTGGTTTGTATGGTATGACACAGGAAGGTAATTTGTCCTTTGAGCACAGAATACATATGTTTTTTTCACATGTTCTGTACCTTGCCTCTCTGATTGAGAATATATGCTTTTATAGGGACTATAATTGTCTCTACCCAATTAGTTGTTATCCTTTGCATTCTTATTTGATTGTTTTTCCTCTTTTTGTCTCTTTGCTTCTGCAGTCTACCTGCTTCATTTGTTTCTCAGGCTCAACCCCAATTCTGATTTCCTAGGGATTTTGGCCTCTTCTCTTACACTTTTTCTCATATGGTTTGCATTGTCACGAGAACTTCCCATGCATAACCAAACAATGAAGCAGTCTTACTGGTTTCTGAAGCATCTTCTACGCACAGCACTTAATACTGTGGAATTCAAATGCAAGTTGTGGACTCGTTACTGTTCTCCTGAAACAAACTTGGATAACCATTGTGAACAGTGATTTGGTTTTAGTTCTTGCTTTTGCAAGTTAGCTGCGTGGGCCGTGTGTGCTGAAGTCACATTTCAGCAGTGGGGCTTGTGTACAATCTAAGGCAGTTTTTCCAGGTATGTCCTGCATGTGAGCTATGTACTTAATACGTGAAGTTACAAAGTTTATAAACTTTAATGAGCACCGGTATGGTTGTAATAGTAGTGCTGTGAAATCCTTGCAGTCTGCAGTATGAATGTGAAAAGAATTATTGTCATGGAACCCCAGTTTACCGTGAGTCTAAATGTGCTAAAATTATCATGAGTGCTGGCCTACTTTTGAAGGTCTGTATCCTGCCCTTTGTGCAGAATGTCCTGGTGTGAGTCTCCTGAATTCTATCAAACTCCTGCAAGCTGTGTGCTGTCACTTACAGGATCAGAGCCTGGTTCAGTGAAACTTGCTATGATTGTAACTGCTAGGTCTTCATCTGCTATCAATTGACCGTTAAGCAGGACTAGAAACAACAGAAAATACTAAGTGCTGCACAATTCAGTAATGATATATTGTGAATACAAAAATGTAGGTTGTTTATAGACTGAGAAAACAAGAAATGTCAAGGCAAAGTTAAAGTAGTAGCAGAGGTCAAAGTATTAATCAGCTTTTGAAAATGAAATAAATTAGCCTACTGACCAAATGCAACATGCATCTTCAAATTAGTGCCCTATTCAGATCTTCCGTTTTGTATAGAATAATTTCTCTCAAATACAAAAGAACTTAAATCAAGTTAATATACTTGCATAGCTGCTGTCCTGGTAATGTTGGAAACTGTTCGTTCTTGCCCTTGAGAAAGATCATCTGCAAAGACATACCTGTGTTTAAAATCAGAGGTCTCCAGCACTTCCTTTGAACCTTTGAACCTTTGAAGCAGGACCAGTCAAGTGAGCTGCCACACCAGGTATTCACAACCTTTCCTTAAAAGAGAGCTTCCAGATGCTTGCTCTTACTCCTCTACGAAAATGGAAAGCATGTAAAATATTTCTAATTTTGGTTAACTTTAGAGAAACTTCTTACTCATGTTCATGTGTGCAACAAATGCGAAAAACGCTCTTAGAAACTTGGACGTGAATTCTTATTCATTTGGTGACATTTCCTTCAGTGAAGTATTTCCTTTTGCAGTCTTACTGCCACCCCAGCTTGAGCATGTAGTTTCACAAGCCTTTAGTTAGACCATGCTTTTCTCTTTACATGACAGGCGTTCAGACCCAAACTGCTGACATTTTGTAGCCCCTCCGGATATGTGTGGTAGACTTAGGAGAAGTGTACTTGTATCTATTAAAAAACCTCTAATCTCAAGGACTTAACCCAAAAACCTCCAAAAATTGCTAATCATAGAGCTCTTTTAATTCTATTTTTCATGTTTGCAGCACACTGTTGTTTCAGATGATATCCTTTGTGCCACTACATGTGTGCCAAATTGCAACAGTTGCTTGAAACAGTTTACTAAGCTGAGCGAGAAACCAACTGGTGCATTCCTAGTTTAGGTTCATACCCTTGATGGAATATAATTAACACAGAGTTTAAAATTAAGTAAAATAAATGAGTTATAAATAGGCTTCTGTGAAGTGTCAGAACCTGGAGGATGTTCTTACATCTTTGAAGTTAAGGAAGATTCAGCTACTTAACATCAGTCAGAACAAGACAAGGTGGTTCCTCCTGTGGATATTTTAAGAGTTAGTGCTGAATCATGGTCTAGTATCCCTGTAAAGATTAAGCACCACACAATTTAGTTTCTGCCAGTGTAATTTAATGGCACCGGATTTGACACTGATTTTTTTTTTCTTTTTTTTTTCTTTTTTTGAGAACTCTTGCAATTTCCTCTTGCAGCTTAACAAAACTTGTCCGATGTTTGCAAACTTCCAGGAGGAACTGGACTCTGAGTGTTAGCTCACATCAGCATGAATGATTTAACCCCAAATTTTTATCTGAGCATAGAACTCATTCTGGAATCTGTATGACACACCCCAGTACAATGTGCTGTGTTTCAGGAGAGTTCTGTGTATATCCAATGCTGTACAGGTAATGAAACACAATACAATCTGCTGGAGAAGTAACTTTTTTTTACAATTTAGATGTATGCTGGTGTTTGAAGATAGTGAAAAAAAAATCTGTTTCTCTTTTGTGAAATTCAGTGCTTGAGATGTGCTCAAGACATAATACGATGCTGTTATAACAAGAATCCAATGTTTTACCTGCAAGTTTAGTCACAAGTACATATCAGCATTGAAACGTGGCGTTCACAGCAGATAAAGAAGCCCTCTGACCAATGAAGCAGAATGGCAAATGCAGCATGGGGCAAAATGATATGAGTTACACAGTGACAAGGCTATTATAGTTAGGATACATTGGCACAGAAGTCATTCTGCCCTGATTTAGCCGTAACTGTCTTAATCCATGTTGAAAGTGGATTGTAGAATGCATAAAAGCAGGTAAGGTTTATAAAATTTGATGTATTCCCTGGGGATATAGTTACATGAGTCTGAAAGAACAAAAGCTAATATGCACTAATGTTCTGTTCCCCGTTTCTCTTTTCCACTGAAAACAAAATAAACCCGAAGGAGAAGTGGCATACTTTCTATGAGACCACCCTCAAACCCTCATCAGGGCTTGTTGGCTATGGATTTCTGTCATCCATCATGTCTTTATTGGCATGTTGAGGGATTTGGACAGGCTGGATTGATAGCTTGAGGACAGTTGTGTGAGATTTGAGACCAAATACTAAGTGATGCCCTTGGGTCACAACAACCCCACACAGCACTACAGGCTGGGGGCAGAGAGGCTGGAAAGTGGCCTGGCAGAAAAGACCTGGGGGTGCTGGTCAGCAATGGCTAAACGTGAGCCAGCTGTGCCCAGGTGGCCAAGAAGACAAATGGCACCCCGGCCTGCCTCAGAAATAGTGTAGCCATCAGGACCAGGGCAGTGATTGTCCCTCTGTGCTCAGCACTGGTGAGGACACACCTCGAGTGCTGTGTTCAGTTTTGGGCCCCTCACTGCAAGAAGGACATTGATCATGTGGAGAAAGGGCAGCAGAGCTGGTCTGGAGAACAAGTCTTTTGAGTGGCTGAGGGAGCTGGGGCTGTTTAGTCTGAAGAAAAGGAGACCTTATCACTCTCTCCAACTCCCTGAAAGGAAGTTGTATCCTGGTAGGGGTTGATCTTCCAAGCAACAAGCGACAGAACAAAAGGAAATTGCTTCAAGTTGTGCCAGGGGAGGTTTAGATTGGATATTAGGAAAGACTTCTTTACTGAATGTGTGGTCATGTGTTAGAACAAGCTGCTCAGTGTAGGATCTCCATCGCTGGAAGCCATAAAAATGCCTTTCTAAATGTGGCAGTTGGGGATACAATTTGGGCGTGATGATCTTAGAGGTCTTTTCCAACCTTAACAATTCTAAGACTTTTTGTTGTGATAATTTCATGATCTTCATGATCTTTGCATTCTATTTACAGTATAGCAATTGGTCTGAATTACAGGCACACTTCAAAGCAAGAGCTCACATCTGCAAAATATTCTTTATTGCCAACTACATCTTTAACTAGTTGAAGGCCACATTCATAAATCACCATCCTCCCCCTTTAGTCGTAGCAGCTATTAATGATTCGCTTCAACAAATATCCTGTCAATACCTTTATCCAGGCATGTGGAAGTTGAGCACTAGGCTGCCTTACTTGAAGGGGACAAAGGTTTCAAGTATGAGCTGCTACCTGCAAATATATCTTCTTTTGCACCTTCTGCAGAAGGTAGACAGAGTACCACATTCCAGCTGAAGAGCTCATTGGGGTGCAGCCTGGTGATCGTTCCCCAACATCATTATAAGTTAGAAAGTTGCGTACTTTGTCCCTTTAGTCCTCTGAGGCTCAGCAGAAACAGGGAGAAGGTCTCATTTCTCTTTCATGTGTCACGTTGTGAATGGAGGCATGGGGCACTGCACAGTAGCTCATGCAGGGCCACTTGTTACTCAGGTGATTTGTGTGGCTGTGCCTTTGCTTTCGTACACATTGATCAGCATATTGAAATCAACTCCTGAGTAAAGCCACTGTGGGCATGAACCAGACCTCTTACACTGACATAGAAGGTCTGGTTCCACATCTCTCAACTACACCTTGTTTTGGGAGGCAAAGTGTTTGTGAAGGACAAGAGGAGGGTGAATAGCTGGGTAAGTACTGTTGGGAGTGAGAAAGGATAGCTCCCAGATCTGTGTTCTCCAAAGAAAGTGTGGGAAGCTTGTCCTATCCTTCTATCATACCACTTATGAGGATGAAGACCTTTGGGTTACTCCTGGATCTCACTCCAACACCTTGTTGTTTTTAAGGGTAGTTTCTTATCTTCCTATGCTACAGTTATTGCTCTAAGCACTAAAAAAGAGTGGCAAAGGATCCTTATTCTAGTGGTAGACATGGACATACATAAAGTGCAGGGCAAATATAGACAACTGAAAATTTAGTACACTGCCATTATTGGCCAAAATCATCAATTTTAAGCTGAAAAAAATTGTATGTGAGTCATAGATACACCCAGTTTGGAAAGTAGATGTAGTCCTTGGGGTTTGCTAGCTGGATTGGGACCCTTCCTAATAGTTAGGAAGAATGTTGATCTTTTTCAGTGTTGTGGTTTGGCCAAATTTTCATTTGGAAATGGAGATTTGGTTATATGAAGCTGCTGTTTGTCATTACTGAGGGGTTTTACCAGTCAAGAAAATGACATTTTTACTTATAGTTTGCATTACACTTTTAAGTCTTTAAAGTATTTTGGGAAACTTCACTTTAAGTTGGTTAACATCTTGGCACGGTTTTTCTGTTCCATGTCATATGACCCTTTTGAAGAATTTGATAGAAGTATTTATTCTGTTATGTCAAATTAAGATGTTATTTGACCTTTTCCCCTATCTTCAAAGGATATAGTACAGTGGAAAAAAGTTGAGGAAATGGAAGATGTGGTTGCCTGAGGGCTGGCAAAGTGAATTAATTCATTGTTGATATTGATTCAAAATTCTGGAGGATGAAGTTGAGGCAAATGATTGTAATAAAATGAAGCAAGTATTATAAGGTCAGAAAACAGATGTTATTTTAATGTATGACTTGGTTTAAAATTAGTGCAAAAAATACTGACTACATGAATCTGGAATATTTTCATAATCTATAAAGTCTATTATGCAATGTTAGCAAAATTACAATCTTCTGTGGATTAACTTCCTTGTGTTTTGGTAGTTTTTTTTTTCAATTGAATAAACAAGGATCAGTGTTTGTACAAATTCTGCTTCCTTTCAATGTAATGTTTTGTTTCAAATTTTATTTTTGTCTTTCTGAAAGCATTATAACATCATTATACCCCACAATGACATTACTTTCAATGTTTCTTGCTGATTTTTATTTATTTTAATGTGTGTTTTTTTAACCACTGCCAAAATTCCTGCATGAAACCAAGCTTTTAAATAATCTAGACAAAACTGTAGTGAATTAACAGAAAAATAGATGATGTTTCTTTCTTGATCAAAGCTTCCCACACTGGTAGGACTACCTTTCATGTCATCATTTCCGAGGATATATACTAAATGTGTTATGCTGTTGTTTATGAGCTCCAACAAAGACTGTGTATCATGTAGCTGAGCACTGAATAAAGTTAACCTCTCCCATGACACTTAAAGGCAAAACAGGCAAAGGTTGGAAAGTGTTATTTGAAGGTAGAAGAATGTTTTCTTTAATACAATTACTTTTACCAAAACACTCCTTCCTATTGGAAATTTGAGATGTGATAACTTAAGTCACTTATTTGCCATTTAGTATAGCAATGTGTTAATTAATGTTGGTTAACGCATCGCTAAAAAGCCTGGTCTAGTAAGTAAAAAATTTAAATGGGGCAGTATAGGAAAAAAGGTTTTCTGTTATATAATATGATTGTGCTGCTCAGAATGGGTCTGCCTTTACCACATCAATACAACATCAGTAGGGCAACTCCAGATACTTTGTCTCACCAAGTTTTCGGTTCTTATGTCAACTCTTGGGGGATTTTTGCTGTGTGACCTCTCTTGTCCTGTGAGGACAGGCAGTGAGAGATAGGTTATTCAGCCTGGAGAAGAGAAGGCTCCAGGGAGCAGCCTTGCTGGCCTACAAGAGAGCTGGAGAGGGACTTTTTATAAGGGCATGGAGCGATAAGACAAGGGGGAATGGCTTTAAACTGTCAGAGGGTAGGTTTAGATTAGATATTAGGAAGAAATTCTTTATTGTGAGAGTGCTAAGGCAGTGGAACGGGCTTCCCAAAAAGTTGTGGATGCCTCATCCCTGGAAGTATTCAAGGCCAGGTGGGATGGGGCTCTGAGTAACCTGGTCTCATGGAAGGTGTCCTTGCTCACAGCAGGGGGCTTGGAACTAGATGATCTTGAAGGCCCTTTCCAACCAAAACCATTCTATTGATTCTGACACACAGTCCACTCCCAGTATATTTGTATGGCAGCAACCTTTTGGCCCGGTTGTACTTGGATTGTTATTTTAAGGAAGTGGACTTGAGTTATGAACATTGCAGAGTCCTAACCCCTCATTTCAATATGAAGGCAAATGTGGCAAAGGAAAACAGGACACCAAATAGTGGAGGAATGGGTGGTGAGAATTTCAATGAGAACTGTAGTCATCTTGGTGAAGGATTCAAGAAAGGTGTCTGCCAACCCAGATTGGTTTAGATGGACTGAGGTATTTGTGCATTAATGTGTGGAATCAGGGCTCTGAAGAGGAGAGGCAGAAGGACTGATGCAGGGCTTAAAACTGAGTGTTGCAGAGGAAGTAGAAGCATGATGGATTTGTAAGTGTAGTAGGAATGCAGGTGTTTGGGAGCATGAAGGTGGTAGGGTGATACTTTCTGTAACTGATATAGGAAAACATTAAAAATAATCTGAGATAGCACGGACAAAGTAGAATTTGTCTTGGTCTCAATTGCTAAGGAAGGAATTGTGAAAAAAGCTGAACGGGGGAAGTGCAGCAGACAGGAACCACTACCAGCCTCTTGGCAGGACCATTCTCTGTTGCCTGGTGTTACATTAGCTTTACATTGAGCCTTTTAAAAAAAATACTTTCATTTGCAATGAAAAAATAAGAGTCCCCTTGTGATATTAAGAGGCCTCAGAAACACACAGGTGGCTGAGAATATCATGCACAGCGAATAGTCTGGGAGAATAATAAGGAGAATTTTAATATCAGGGTGTAAGATAATGCTATTAGAGATATGAAAGTCTGCTGTGACAGCAGTTTGTCATTATAAAAAATGAGACAAACCTGGATGTCTTATTGGATGGCTAGATGATTATGAAAGGCTAGTATGAAAGTGAGAAAATCATAAATTAATTATCGAGTGACGGATTTCTGTAGATGGAAGAAAAAGTAATACTATTTGTTTCAAGGCAATGCTGAAAATCATCTTGGAACACCTGGGCAGCTCCAGCCTACTGTACTTAAGAGGGGGTGAATTCAAAGTGAAACAGACTTGGAGAAGGACTGCTAGAATAACCAGCAAGAGTGGAAAAAACAGAAAGGTTTTGGTCTTTAAAGCCTAGAAAAGAGGCTGAAAAAATGTGACTGCCTCCTAATCTCCCAAGAGGATGAAAGGCTAAATGCCATTATTGTCCCCAAGACAATTTAAGACTGGGAATTACGAGACAGCTTCTAAGACAAGCAGAATGAGGTTCTGAAACCTTTCAGCAATAATATTTTGTTCTTCCCCACCATCAGCCATTAACCTGTGTAAAAATGAAGCATGGCAAACTCACTTCTGAGCTTGTGTGATGTGATTGTGCTCCCCAGAACAGGTCTGCCTTTCCCAGAGTAATTTGTAGTCCTTTGTTCTAATCATGGTTGATAAACTAGATAGCTATGTTAGCATGTTATCTTTCTCTGATAGACATGCGCCCTTGGAAAATTTGAGGGTTTGACTTAAGTGAGACCAAGTTTGAGGAAATTTTACAGTAATGTGCTTGTTGCATCCTTTTTCACCACAGTAATGTTGGTTACACTGAGGCTTAACCTGTTTCTCTTCTTCACCTGTTTATATAGATATGTATGTCAAAATACTATTTTAGCTTTGTCTCACCTTTTCCACAAAGAAGACTGACGCAGTTAAAAGAATTCCCCCATTATTTTTCCTTTTTCTTTTAAATGCTGGACTGCAGCTTCTCACATCCCAGGAGCAGCAGGAGTCTACACAGGGCAAGTCTGTCATAGCTAAACACTGATTTAGGTTATCCATGCTCCTTTTTATATGCATTGCAGGAAGCACAATGTGCCAGTGTGTATGTCCATGTGTATGCATATCATATAAGGGATAAATTCCATTTGGGAGACACAGAGATGAGGTGATCCTCCAGACCTACAAAAATAAGCTAAATTTAAAAAGATACTAAAACACCTGAGGCAAGGATTGACTGAGACATACACAACCATTTTAGCAGAAAGGCAAGGGAAGAAGAAACTGCCTAAGTTCCCCTAATTAGTCGCCAGCGCAAAAAACAAGATGTAGGAAGTGAAACAAGCTCAAAATGAAAGCTGACCCCAGGTTTCTGTATTTGCATGAGTCTAGTTTGATGAAAGTTACCAGACAGTCAGGACTTACAGTAAAATTGAAATTTATATCTATAGATAATATAATATATTATTAAATACATATATAGCTACAGGTATATTTGATGAATTGCAGGTATGAGAATATGGCTGAACAAGCTCAAATCGAATCATTTTTGAGACAGGCAAGAAACAAAAAACCACTTCAGTTGCTCTCCAGTTCATGCTTTAGCATTGCCCCCAAACACAGATAATTCACTTTTGTCACTCTTATTCTCACTCTGGTCTAGTGGCAAGACTTCACTGGCACAAATATGTGTAGAGCAGGACTGATGAGCCATTGCTGAATTTACCACCTCTAGTTAAATTCCTGCTCTGTATTCAATGGCAGTTGCTTTGCCATGTCACGATGGGTCAGAAATGAACCCAGGTTTCCCAGAAATAGTCCTCCTCATAGTCCCAGTAATGGAGATTAAGGAGATCCTTGCAACACTTGGGTAGCACAGATCATGTGGAAGCAGATCAACATAAAGTGGGAGTAAGCACTGAAGGTAAAGGTAAATGAAGTCCTTGCATTTAAGATTTTTACCATTTTTTTCATAGAATGGCGAACAGTTGATTGAAGGGATGTGAAAAGTTGGGTGAGCTTCTGAGAAAGCAGGTGTTTGTGTCCTTGAGCAGAGAAGGCTTATGCTCCTTCCTCCCCAGCAGTTTTAATCTCAGTTGATCACTCTGAGTTTCAAGACTTTTCTGCCTTGACCATGAGGGAAATGCACAGGAGTTCAGGAGATCTGATGAAGGCATGACTATGTTACCTCTGATTATAACTTGTCAAGTAGCAGCAAACCAACTGGCATTAAAGGCCCGAATAGAACATCTAAAACAGAGGAGGGCAAATGTATTATTTTCAATTTCTGAAAGAGGTATTAAAAATAAAACTATTTACACCTCTGCAACCGAAACTGCTTTAAAGCTCCAGGTGTGAAACCAATTGGTTTTTATATATAGGTATAAACAGTTGCTTCCTGTTCTTTCGTTCAGAAGTTTAAATACAAAGCAACATTCAAGACTCAGAGTAAGTCAGGGGTCTTAATTTTTTTCTTATTCTTATGACTAAGAAACTTGTGGCTTAAATGAAGAGTTTACTCTTTGTACTCAATTGACTACATTTTTTTTTAATGTAACTGTTAAAATAGGCATGTATATATCTGTTAAAACCCTAGGCCATATAGAGAACTGGTGTTTAGATACATGATTACTGACGTTTTGAACAACAGATATTTATTTCATAAAGTACATATTTATTTGATAAAATATAACTCAGTGTTGTAGTTCAAATTATTTTAAAAGTTACATTATTATCGGAAAAGCCAAAGTATAATCTGTGAAGGTTTGAGAATCATTTTCATGGAGACATGGCTTTGATCAAGAAAAGACCAGATGTGTCAGGTGGTATTTTTTAGGAAATAATTTCTGATATGCACCCATATATGTTGTATGTAACAAAATCACAAGGAAGAGAATGGTTATGAACACAAACAAAATGAAAAATGAGATCACCTTTGTAGATGATGCAAAGGGTAAGCACTGGGAGGAAATGAAACTTCAAATGCTGCTGATGGTAGATGGACAGGTGATGGTCACAAGAAACTTGAATGCTTGAAGTAGGAAGTATTGTGACTTCAGACACATTACTCTGCTGAAAGTGTAGAAAAAGATGTGTAAAGCAATTCTATTTTGGGGACAGACAGCAGCTATTAACCCTGGAAGAATGCTGCATTGGTTTCTGACTTCCACTCCCCCCAAACCATTTTGGAATTAAGACCTAAATGCTGTAGTAGCAAGATGAAATACGGTATTCAGAGGGAAAATTCAAGGCAAATGTAGACATCAAAGTCAGTGTCTTGGAAAAACCTGCTGCAGAGGCTCTGTGTGATAGCTCTTATGGATACCCCTGTGGCTTTTTGAAGGGTGCCTGAACTCAGGTTCTTGTCACCAGGCTACATCTGTTAACCCAAGTACCTGTGTTTACCTTTTAGCTATGAAATACAGTATGCTTTTTGTTAAAAGAGAAGTTGTTACTTTTTTAGATATCTATTTATAAAGACTATCAGCTATATTAAATAGAATTTCTTTTAATTCAGTGTTTATCTTTCATGTCTAGAGGTGTGGACGGGACAATAAATGAAAAGCATGAATGTAAAGCAGTGTCTCCTGTATTGCAGAACTGTTGAAGTGGGAAACACCTGAGTAGGGACTGACAGCATTTTCTCTGATGTCTAGATTATTTTTATCTCTGATAAAGAATAATGGAGATTGATTTGTAATGATGCTGTGCTCTAGGTACTGCTCTTTGCTTACTGTATTTTCTTTCTCTTTTTTTCTGCCCAAAACACTTCCTTGTGACATGACAACAGAGCGCTATGCAAATAAACATTTTACACCAACTGAAGTATTTTATTTATGCATGAATGAACTTCCGTCCCTGCACTGGCATTTTAGTCAGGTCAGGATCCCACTCCTGAAGCAGTTGCCCACATGCTGAGCTGTAGTCATGTTGTGGAGCAGAATTGGAGTGCAAGAATGGGGCTGCTTTGGGACAATGCCATGTGGGGCTTACGTTTAGGTAAACCCTTGCTTATATTTAGGTAAACCCGGTAGGACTGGCTTCTACTGAATGGTCAATCCTTGGGGCTATACTGGAGTAAAAACAACCCCCTTGAACCAGCTATGGGCTTCAGCACCAGCTGTTGGGGCTTTTTGTTTACGTTGAAGTAGCCAAGTCCTGTGGGAACTGTGGACCTTCATCTCTATGAGTTAAAGAACCCAGAAAAAACAATGCTTCATGATGAGGCTCAGGATCTTTTCTTTCTTTGAAGCCATCACAAGGGTGATCTTACAAACTGTATTTGTGTAACTTCAGACGACATAAGTAGACTTCTGTGTGATTTCGAAGCACCTCTACCTAGGCATTACTGATCAGTTGTTACTACTGTCATGAACAAATGCCAACCTTGAGCTTATCAGCACAGCCTCACAGCAGCTTTAACTTACAAATGTTCATGTGCTTTTAGCTGCAGAAAAAAATCTGAGTAGAAATGCTTTTCTCTGAGTTTATCCTGGCACTAGGCATGCTGCAGTCTCTGAAGATATGCTCAGCTTTCTTACAGGAATAGGGAAAGATTTTTGGCTGACAACTTAGATCAAATTACTTCATGCCCTCCACTTCAGCTGTTTGTTCTGTAGAAGCAGAACTATTCAAGAGCAAAAAGGTTAGCACTTAAGTGGATAAATACCTGATCTTGCAGATACAGCAGGTAATTAAACACTGGGCTTCCTGATGTCTAGGGCGAGTTTGCAAACACCAGTCTGCCTGTGGGCGTACAGAAATTTCCTATGAACCATTAACTACACAACAAGAGTCATCTACATACTCACAGTTATAAATTAATAAAATAATTTTTTAATCCTTCTCAGTATTGCAAAACAACTAGTATGTAACCCACATGGAGCTGAGCATTAAAAAAATTAAAGCCTTAGAATTAATCATTAAAGATGTTTATTTCTAAGGGAAGCTCCTGGCTGAGGATGTGCTCCAGTGCTTTCAAGTAAGTGTGTGAACACTGAAATGTTGACACTCAAGAAGAAGAAACTCTATTCCCTGCCTGGTCAGTGCCTATTGATTTTCTGTAGGATTCCTTTTCTTTTTATTTCAAGAGAAGATGAGAAGGGGAGCAATGGTTCTAATGCTGCTTTAAGCCAGTATCACAGTTCACTGCATCACTGCTGAAATCTTATGGACATCCAAGACTTGCTGGCCATAGGTGACAGATAATTTGCAGAAATGGCAGGAGAGGAGGTGTCCTCCTCTCATGTTTGGGATAAAACACTCATCCTGTGGATAGGACAGTGCATGTGTCATTATGTTATGCTTCCTCAGTGGTAGGATGGGAGATTAGGTGAAGGTGATGTTGGAAGTTGAGACTTGCCTTAGTTTATTATCAGTTAGGGTTGTGAGTATCATGAGTATTGTTACAAAAGTACAAGCCTTAATATGAACCCAGCCAGACCAATCTGGTTAATATCTGTACCTGCAGTGACATAAGGCACCGTCCCATTGAAACAGTTGTGTCTGCCAGTGGACCCTTTTACTACTTTAACTGTTCACCATGATGAACCTTTTCTATCCTACATATAAAGGCAAAAGTGAGATGAGGGTGTTACAATCTGCTTTAGTTTCTCCAGCTGTATTTGTTTACTTGAGCCCATATTTGCACCGAGCTCTTATTTTACGTTTTACGTTGTTCTTCAAAGAACTGGCTTTAAAGATTAATTAGGGCAGGGGGGGAGTGAGACTGTGTGCCTGCAAGGGAAAATGTGACTGTGAACCTTGCATTAGAGCACTGACCTGAAAGGAGGGAAGAGAGGAAGGAAGGAGAGGGTTGAAAAGCATTCATGTTGGATTCTTTGAAGAGTAAGTATAATTACTCTCCTTGGAGGGAGGAATGTAGAGATAATGTGTATATGTTTGCTGAATTACTATGTACTTGTATTATGGGATTAGCAGTCAGGTTCCAGTCGTGCAGATGTTAACAGCTGTATCTCATCTGATTTAGCATGGGTGCACATCCTGAGAGAAGGATTAGCTTTCTAAATTATATTGAGAAATAAATACTTGTGTGGTGATTTGCCATCACTGATACACACATCGGCTATTTTGGGCTGCTGTAACCACGCCTGTGTGAACAAGGAGATTCATTACTGAAGGTCACAGTTGCAGCATGTCTGCCATGGAGCTGGGACTGCACAAGTCATCAGCTTCAAGTGAGACAGGGATTTGAATCAAACAGAGCTCCCTGCTAGGCTGGCATCTGCAAAATGAAGTGGGGAGAGACAGGCATAGCTAGTTCCAGCTGCAGTTCTCGTAATTTGGAGAGGAATTTTTTCCTATGTCTTCCAAAACAGTCTTTTCTTTATAAAATACAGATAAAAGTTACCACTACAATAATTGTATTTTTGTTATATCTATTCCAAAGCTCAGAGAAGTGTCAGAAAGATACAAGGGGTTTTGACAGGGAAGGGTAGATTAGGTAGAAAATACAATAAATCTGAAGATATGAAAATGCTAAATAACTATTTACTTCATCTGTGGATGTAGATATTTCTTTGAGGTAATTTCTTTCCTTTGCAACAGAAAAGAGCTATCAGTGTGTGTGCCTAACCTTCAGCTGTTTTTCCCATGAATTATTTGCGTATGAAAAGGAAGCACATTTTTACTATGCAGCCCAGATGATTTCATGGGAAAGGGCTTGGTTTACAGCACAATGATTTTGTTTAATACCTTTTTTATTTCAACAGGAAATATGGGATGTATAAAATCAAAAAGGAAAGAGAATCTGCATGGAGATGGGCTAGATTTGAAGAATCAACCAGTACGTAAAACTGAACGAACTATTTATGTGAGGGATCCAACGTCCAATAAACAGCAAAGGCCAGTAAGTAGATAGTCTCAGGAGAGAATTCCTGTAGCAAGAACAAAGCATGACTGGCATAACTTAAATTTCAATCCAAAGCATATGCATGGAAAAATTCAAATTATCATTAATCCACAACTGGGCTTTTAGTGTTGTGCAGTTCCCCTTAATGACTGAGTACCTAGAGGAATAAAAATTAAAACTTGGTGGTTTGTTACTTTATGTTTGTCATAGTTTTCTGCACAAAAGAGTAACTTGGCAATGCTTGAGTAGATATAACTATGTCTAGATTACTTTTGAAAATCTGAAGTAGCTTATATCCATTTTTAAATGGTGTTGAGTTTTTAATAGCTGTGGAACCCAGGTGTTGATTATTCCATTTAAAAGCTGACGTAATCATGGCTGATACTTTACCAGCTCTAGTCAACTTTCCTTTTACTCGCTGAGGGCCACTATTGAGCCTTGCATGAGGTGTGTAGGTAAGGACTGGAGGGGAGTGGAGGGTGCAGTGGTGAAGGGAGCAGCAGTGAGTTGCCAGAGGAGCAGGCTCATGTGTTCCATGTGTGCTGCCTGGCATTGGAAACGAAAGGTGCTGGGATGGGCAATCCTGCTGGGTACCAAGTGGGTTTGCTAATTTGCAGAGTGCCTGGTATCTTTTTTCCCTCACCTTCTCTACTGTGCTGAGGAAACCATGTCTCCAGACTGGCCTTGTTCAGGGACCTGCTCTCCTCTCTCACCAGCCGACACAGTGAACTCAGTGTGCTCCCAGTCAATGAACACACATCACAAACCACCTTTTTTTTTTTAATTACTCCTTTTTCTTTTCTTGCACAGTCTTAGTGGCATAACTGTGCTTGTAGCTCTTTAGCATGACAGCTACATGGTAATAACTGTCCTGCTTAAGTGCCCTACCTAAAGCTGCTTCAGCAGAAGTCCCAAAGCTTTGAACTTCCTCCCCACAGCTTGTGCTGCACCTTCACAAGGTCTGAGCTGCTCAATTTAATGACATATGAATAATACATATATTTATATAAATAATACATCATTTGAAGAATGATGGGGGAAAATCTGAGCACTTCCTTTTAATTTAAGAAATATAAGATGATACTAAAAGGGCTGTATAATATGGAATTGTATTTAAGATCACCACAAAGATCTAAAACTGCCTAATTAAAGACTTGATTTATTGTAGGCAAATCCAGAAGCACAGCTCTTACCAGGACAGAGGTTTGTCAATCAAGGTATGTTTCTAAGGCAGTCTCACAGCTATGCCTATGCTGTGCCCATGTCAGCCTGTGAAGTGATGTGAATGTGCCTTTGTCCTTCTACTTTTGTAGACACAGAGGAGCATGGAGTTATTGTAGTAGCTTTGTATCCCTATGATGGCATTCATGAAGAGGACTTGTCCTTCAAAAAGGGAGAAAAACTGAAAGTTATTGAGGAGTAAGTATGACAATGTTGGTTGTATTGCAGATTTTCTTTGGCCTCATCTGATTCCCTTTACAATGCTTTGATATCCTAATCATACCGTGGGTGGATGAATGATAAGTGAGCTCCCTTACATGTGATAATACAAATGCCTATGGAGTTGTGCCAGGCTGGGTGGGCCTTTGAGCAGCCTGCTGCAGTGGAAGGTGTCCCTGCCAATGACAGAGATGATCTTTAAGGTCCATTCTAACCCAAACCATTCTTGAGTCTATGATTCTCTGACCTGGCAGCTGCCCTCAGTAACAGGGACCAAACATTGATCCACTGGAGCCATTGGCTTCTCAGGGGTCTTGAGTTCAGAGGAAAGGTGGTGCTTCTCTCTCCAGCCTAGGCAAAGCTCTCAGCAGACTAGAACCTAAATAACAATTTGACGTTTTTCTTTCCTGTGAATACTTCTGTTTCTGTTTTTCAGATCCGGAGAATGGTGGAGAGCAAAATCTCTCACGACAAGAAAAGAAGGTTTCATTCCCAGCAACTATGTAGCAAAAGTAAACACTCTGGAAACTGAAGAGTAAGTTCTCCCCATCTCCAAACACTGGCAAATTTCTTCACCCTAGTCGTGTGTCCTTTGTGAGGGGGAAAGAGGTGGTTCTAACTCTCTGAAATACTTTCCAGATGGTTCTTCAAAGACATAACCCGAAAAGATGCTGAAAGACAACTCCTGGCTCCTGGAAATGGTCCTGGAGCTTTCCTCATCAGAGAAAGTGAAACATTAAAAGGTAGGGTTTAGGATGGGTTACTTTGGAATTGATATAGAGATAAAAACACACTGTCAGTCTGCACAAAAATTGGCATCAGGTGGCACAGGGTGTGGAGTAGTTGCAGTGTGTCCTATTGTGTGAATTTTCTACAGTTCCGTAGGAGTGAGAAGAATGAGAAAAATACCAGAAAAAGAGAGAAGAGAGTTGCAGGCTAACACCCAAAGTTGAGATAAAGAAAAAAAAGTGTATGTGTGTGTGATTACACTGATAAGAAGCAGGAATGAATAAAGTCTTAGCATTTGTGACTCCTTTATTGAAAGACATGTTACTGTAATAGTAGCTGCTGCATTCTACAGTCTTTCATTATTGGGTTTGTATCCATTGCTACAAGTTTAAAATTGTAGTTAGTGCATAATGAGGGTTTTCACTTCCACAGTGTAGTGTGATTCTTTTCAGGAAGCTTTTTTGTAAAATTTTGTGCTGTAGACAGAGCTCTTCCTGCTGAGAAGCTTAGTGAAGTCTCCAGGCTCTTCAGCTGGGACTTTGAGAAGGGCATGGGAAGTTCTGCTCCAGCCTCTGGGCTCTGATGGTAGTCTGGATGGATGTTCCAGCTGGATGCTGTAACACTGCATCCTCCAGAGGAAGACACAGGAAGCCCTTCTGCAGATCATGTCTCTCCACTCAACAGGATAGCTGTTTTGGCCCTAATATTGCAGATTCTTGACTAGATATCACTCTGTAATGGGCCCTTATCATTGTGCTCTCAGATGAAGACTCCTAAATGAAGTTCTCAAAGAAAGACTCCTAAATTCTACATAGGCTACTGAGAGTAAGGCTAAGTACCCCCCAATATCACTGGATATGTATGTGAGGAGAGATAAGAGGTTAGGTGGTTTCTTATCCTTTGAAAATGGACAAGAATTTTACAATTAAAAGAAACAAGGAGTGCTGTAGTTACAAGTAGATGCTCTCCTACCCCAACTTAAAGCCCACATGATGTTAGGCTCCCTAGTACTAACAGATCTGCTCTCCCTCCTGTATGCCTCAAGCCATCTCCAAACTATCCTTTGGCTAGCTAGCCCATTATGACCAGCATGTTCCTTCTTCAAAATGCTGATCTCCAAATTTCAGCTTTTGCCTGAGTAGACACTGCTACCCCAGCCACTGCTACTCAAGCTGGGGGACTTTCCACAGAATTGGGCATTGAAGGTGGAGCTGCCTGGAATTTGGAACATGTGAGTTTATTGAATAAGAGTGAAAAAGAAAGTGTGACTGTAAGCATTTTGGTGACCGGCTCAGGGCCAGCTGTTGGCTAACTTCCTCCAGTTGATTGCAAAATGCTTTTTGAGGAAATAAGTAAGTAAAAAGAAAAGCAGACAAAATGGTTTTCTAAGGGTCAGCTGTGCACGTGTGGACACTGTAGATTTTTGCTACCTGTTAATGATCGCTCCTTCTTTATCCACAGGCAGCTACTCTCTCTCCATAAGAGACTATGATCCAGAGCATGGCGATGTGATTAAGCACTACAAAATCAGGAGTCTCGACAATGGAGGATATTACATCTCTCCAAGAATAACCTTTCCCAACATCAATGATATGATCAAACATTATCAAAGTAAGTTAAATCAGTTAATGAATTACTTAGTAGAATGCAGCCATTATTTCCTGTGAAGGAAAATAAATGCTTTCTTCTTTTGTTTCAAAGCTTTTCATCTTTTTTTTTCCCTAAATACTTGGGCATGCATGTTATCAAAGATAAAGTAAACTGATTGGAACCCAAGTAATGTTGTTGTCATAACCAGACCTAATGCTGGTTGCTGTGTGGCATGCCACTGTGAAATGAAAACTAGCTTTATAAAAGAATTCATCAAACTTAGGGCCGATGCAAAGCTGTAGTAAGAATTGTGTGCATTGTAAATAAATTAACTTTTTATTTAAGAGTAAATTTTTATTCATAAATAGCGGAAATACATATAGACTTGTGAATATCGTCTTGGGTCTAGCGTTGAGTGTGAGGTTGGTTTTATTTTTCCTGTAAATTTATTTAATTATTTGTTTTTAAAAGAAGAAATATTCCATATACTTCAAAGAAATAAAATTGCACTGCATGGAGTGTATACATTTGTTTTAAAAAAGAAAAAGCGGGAAGAGGAAGGGACAAGTCTACTTATGATTTAGCTGCAAAACTGACCTTTCATTCTGCATAACCTCCTGCTGGATAGCTCCAAAATACAGTTTTTTTTTAATCTTGCAACTGGGAAAAAAGAAAAGACAAAAAAATGTAGGACATAAAATCACATAGTGATTTTTCAAAGACATTCTGAGGACTTGGCCATGAAATTTTCTGAATAGTTAGATATGTGTGCTAGCTGTTCAGCACAGTTGGAAAACCTGAGAATTATTCAACATTTATATAAAAGTTATAGCTGGTCAGTATCTGGAGAAAAAATAATGTTAACCTACTTATGCTTGCATGCACATCTGTCTGAAACCACGTTGCAAGAAAATTTAATGACAAATTCAGAATCCAGATCCCAAACCTTACTCCAATGCGCATCTTATTCAACACAGTGTCAGTAATAAGATCTGATATTGTATTTATTTGGTGCAAATTGTACTAAAATCCCTTAATAATCTGACAGTAACTAGATGCATGTGATACTTCTTTATTAAATTTGTCCCTGAATGCCAAATTTCAGATCAGAGGCACTTAAAGTTTCGTGAAAGCACTAGAAAGGCTACATTTTCATCAGAGCATTTGGTTATTCTGAACATTATTGTGGGCTGGTTAGTGCACACCTGCAATTAAGCAATGTTTGCCTCAAGTCATGAGGCACAGAAGTGTAATGTATTTTGTTTTTTCTTTGAAAACCAGAGCAATCGGATGGCTTATGCAGAAAGTTGGAAAAAGCTTGTATTAGTCCCAAACCTCAAAAACCATGGGATAAAGACGCATGGGAAATTCCACGGGAATCGATTAAATTAGTGAAGAAACTTGGAGCTGGTCAGTTTGGAGAAGTCTGGATGGGTAAGTTTATTATTTTGAAATGAGTATTTTACTCTGAAGAAAGTGTCATTTCAAAGTCATTCCAAAAAATAGTGGGCATGAACCTGGTCCTATATATATGTAAAACAGCAAAATCAGGCCCAGAATATCCCTTCTTGTGAGGAGAGGGGGTTTGTGAAAGGGGATAGACACCTGACAAGAAAATGGAACAAATCCTTTTGGTATCTTTTAAAGGGAAAAAAAAGTGAGTAAGCACTGTAATTTAGAAGGTCAAAGACAATAGTTTGTTGTTATATTTTGAGGCAGAAATAGAAAGTTATATTAAGATGTGGCTCCTGAGTCTCAAAACTGATGAGCCTCTCAGAACTTTGTTTCAAACCAGAAGGTGTTAAGAACATGAAATGAAAAGAAATAATGTCTTTTAGAGAATTGTGTATAGAGATTTCATTGTCCGTTTGTGAAGAAGATGCCTCCTGCAAAGTAGTGCATGGGTGAAAACAGGGAAAAGGCTTAACCCAAGATACTGTCTGCCAGTGTGCTGCTCAGAAAGCAGATGATTTATATAGTAACAAGCCTACAGATTGAACAGCCCGTACCTTGAATAATCAGGCAAGTCCCCAATAATAAAACTATCATAAATCTTACAAGTTGTAAACATAAATATATACCCGGCAGAAAATGAGAGCATTAATTATTATAACCTAAATAACTAGCTTTGTTGGCTTACAAACAGTATTTTCTCAGCCTTGGTGACTCCCTATTGGCAAGAGGCTATGTGCAGTGTCACCTTCTGTGAAAATGGTTTACTCATCTTGTTTTTGAAATGCTGCCTATTCTGACATCAGAGTATTCTTTTGGCTTCCTTATTGCATATTCTGTGTACTATTAATTGCTTACATGCTTTTTGCCAGTTGCCATCTTCTTTGAGGTAAACTGTATCTTCCTCCCAAAGTCTTCATTAAGATGTTTTTTCAAGCCAAATCATTGTCTTAGGCTTTCTCTAAACCTCTTTTTGGGATGTTATGTTTAAATAGGAATAAATTTGCTGCAGTTATAATAATAGAACAGATTATGGTGATGATGATTATTATTAATTTTAAGACATAAGATTTTTATAGGCAGGGCATTTCTGAGCAACTTAAAAGTGTATCCCAAAGCTTGCTAGAAGACACAAAGCTATGAAGGGGTCTCTGATAACCCATGGGAATGTGTCAGTCTGACAGGAATGTCATTGCTTTGAAGAGATGCTCTCATGTAGAAAAGCAAAGCACAGACTGGTGCTGTTTGAGTGGCAAATTACACACACACAGCTACACTGTCAATCAGAAAGCTCTAATTCAGTCATAGGTGCAATCCTTTGGTATGAATCACGTAAAAAAGTGCAAGCAACACATCTTCATAATCTAATACAGCCAAATTCAGGCTTTTATCTGCCTTCATGAGAAAAGGCTTGAGAAACTCTCTATATGGTATACATGAATGTCAATTTAGATACTAGTCAGGATAAGTGTCAACCATTGTGCAGTTATTTCTCTCTAATAAACCAGGGTAACAAATGTTTAACTTACACTGAAACACTGTGGAAGACTTTTTGGTCGGAGATAATCACCTGCTTGAAAATGCAGATTATTTTGGAAGGTGACTACTTCTGCACATAGACACAGAGAAGAATAAAACTTTAAAAGCGTGTTTCTGCTTCAAGGTGCTTCTTCTTGTTTCTGTCTTTATTTTAACATCTAAGTTGGGCCTGGCCCCTGTGTCTGAATTGCTACACTGTGAGAAAAACTAATGTACTGTGAAGGTGATCGCTGCATTTCCTCTTCTTTGCTTTCTTTGTGAAGCGAAAGAAGATGATTTGCATGGCACAGATCCTCTCAAATCAGGGGCATGGTTAATCTTAGAACCAGGGAAGTTCAAGCTGGAAAAGCATACTAGGTCAGCTGTGTGGTGCAGGGTGTCAGCAAACACTGTGTATTGTAATGATCACCCAGGGATTTGGGGAGTTATGTAGAGGCACTGAGAAATAAAGGTTTGTTATGCTCTCCCGGTTTGAGAGCTGGTTATTACACTGCCTCCACACTGAACAAAATTATTTTTCAGCCAGGGTGTGAATTTGAGAGAAATACTGTTCCATGACTTAATTACTAAATAAATTTCTTCCTGATAAAGGATACTTAGAATGGTGGTTCCAGAAGGTACAGTGTCCCACTCGGAGGAATTGTGCTTTTGAGTAAAGAAAGATGTAGATCTACTGGACAAAGTCCACCAAAGAGCCACAGAGATTATGAGGGGACTGGAACACCTCTCTTTTGAGGGAAGGCTGAGAGAGCTGGGACTGTTCAGCCTGGAAAAGGCTCAGGGGGATCTCACCGGTGTATGTAAATAGCTGAAGAAGGTATGCAGGAGGAGACAGGCTCTTCTCAGTGGTGCCCAGTGACAGGGCGAGAGGGAATGGGCACTGTGAGTGACCAAGCACTGGCACAGGTTGCCCAGAGAGGTTGTGGTGTCTCCATTCTTGGAGAGAATCAAAAGCCGACTGGACAAAATCCTGGACAACCAGCTCTAGGTTCTTCTGGTGGTGTTGGACACAGATGCCTTCCAGAGGTCCCTTCCAACCTGAACCCTTCTGTGATTCTGAGAGAGATGTGGGAATATAACGCTGATACTGCAGCATGAAGATAAGCAAGTATATAATTTATAATCTTTTATTTTTAGTGTGTCTGTAAATACTTTCTGGGCTTCTGCAAAAAGTTGATATCTTCCTCTTGAACATTTTGGAGGACATTAGCTTATATTACGGGAGGACTAAGACAACCCTAGGAAGAAAAAGCAGGCCTCCATATGTCCCAAGCATTTGGCTGTGTTCCTGCATGACCTGTGCAGACAATCTGTCTTACAGAATGGGCAGGTGAATCTCCTCCAGCTCTGAAGTGTTGCTTTTACACAGAGAAAAGTTGCTATCAATTTTCTAATTTTGTTTCTCAATGGAAGTGCAATTTTCTGCATTTTGTAGAGACTTTCTGGGTCTAGGCTACCAAGCCACTGTCTGTGTGTGCATTTTGGTCATCATTTGTGCTGACATAATGGACAGAAACAGCATGGCAGAGTTGTGTTCACTCTTCATGTGTTCACACCATGGAAGTGTCAGAAAGCTGCAGCCTGGGCTTTCTGCTTTCACATTTAATGGTCTGTATGGAGATGAGTGTGAGATGGAGCCACTGCTGCTTTATTCTGTTCTGCAGCTGGGTGATGGCTGCAGTAGGTGAAGGAGTGAAGTGCTGATGCACAAGAGGATGCAGAGACAATGCTGTTCCTCTGTCTCTTCCCCATTACCTCCTCCAACAGTAACTGCTCCAGCCATTGTTTGTCTTCTAGCAGTGTCATACCTCCAGAGCCAAAAAAAGCTGTTCCCAGTATACCCCGCAGGGAATTACTGCAAAAGCAGAGGAAGGACATTGCAGAACAAGCATATTGCAGGCTTGTTCACAAAGTTGTCCATCTTCAAATCTGTTCAGCAACTGTGGGCTCAACCTCAATTGTCTTTCATAAGTTCATATCACACCTTGGCCTGATTAAGACCATGCAAGAATCTGGGGAAAACTTGGTTATGCAAGATACTTTTCTCTGTCAAAATAATAGTAATCAACTCCAAAATAAATACCTGAAACACTAAATTTTTTGTAGGATTCTCTTCTAACATGTAGAGAAGAACATGGCTCGTTGTGTGAGACATCTCACGTTCCTCAGACTTTTATACTATTGCCTGCTTCACATTTGATTTTTAACAGTAGCTAAAATTGCAAAAAGACTGACTTCCTGCCATGGTATGAAAGGTTTTTAGACCATGGAGTTCAGTGCATCTGGGTAGCTGCTTGAGAGATGTGATGAACCACAGCAGCACTGCAAGAGCAGGGTCTATGTTTTATGCATTTTCGTTCCTAGCGTGCACTGATATGATGTGAATCATGATGCTCTGTGGTATTAATAATCCATGAAGAGAATTCTCAAGCAGGGCTAAGAGGAAAGTTAACAAGGCAAATGCAGCCATTATGGTGTATTTTATTAATGAGTCACATCTTGCTTGCATCTCAGGTGTAAAAATTCTCTTATTCAATAACCTCTGAATTAGAATATAAGTAATATGTGCTTTGGAAGTGTATTTTCTTCTGCAGCTGTTAGAAATACCAGAGTGTGCTCATAGAGTTCATGGCCACCTTTCCTCAGTGTTTGGTGTCCCATCCCTCCCAATATCTAGTAAAATAAATGCACATGAGAGAAATCAAGATCAGTTGTCTCTACTGCTCTCACCAGCTATTTGTTTTGTATGTTACCACCAGAGGGTCATGGTAGACTTTTTTACAGCAGAAAACTTCCATGTCACTGAGGTGTTGTAGTAAAGCAAACTTTCTGTAAGAAAGACCTGAGTTTGATGGATGTCTCCAGTGAATGTAAAATACTGTCACATAGTTAATGTTAAGTGTCTTGGTCATAATTGCTTCACAGAAATAATTGTATTAATTAGTGTGTTCAGTAGAGACTTCAACTAATTGAGATTGAAACTCATGCTCTATTTTACAGTATGAGATGGAATAGTAGAAATGATACAAATAATATTTCTGCTTCTTAAACAGAGAGAAGTATATTTAATATCTGTTTTTCTAATAGATATAAATCATATGCCTGAGCTTTAACAGCAGATTTGACCTATAATGGTAATTTCTTACTATTAGGTAACCTAGAGAAATGTCTTTGTTATGTTTCGACCTGACCATGTTTGGAAAAATAGATTTAATAAATGTAGGAGTGAATACTTTGTAATTGACATAGTCGCTTTTCTCACGTGATGATCCTTCTTCGAAAAAGATGCAGTAGTTAGAGCAATCACTTAAGATCTGGAAATTAGGTTCTTGCTTTGCCACTGATTTCTTTTGTTGGATCATAAATAGCATAAGAAAATGGTGGATTCCAATTTAGAGGTGTATCCACCATGGTGATGATCTGGATTGTTGCTGAATAAGGGAATGAGGCTAGTTCATTAAGTCATGATAGTTTTACCTCTTCCAAAAATTATTTCTGCAGTGTTGCAATGGGTATGGTCGGGGATAAAAGTTGCATTCATATCCCCATCTCTTTCTCTCTTCATTTCTTTTGTTTTTCAAATTAAATGACTTCACAAGATAAACTTTAGGGTCACTGCTTGCTACTCTATTTTTTTAATGCTGTTTTGGCATTTATTTAATCTTTGGAAAACATTAAATCAGAAAATAATTCAGTGCTTTTCTCTTCACTGGTAGTTGTTTTTTATGTAATTAGAACATTACATTAGAAGGTTTGATAAATAGAGAAATGAACCACAGCCACAGTCTCCTTCACTCTTGGCATGGGCTGTGTGATAAGAAGTTATCATGTTTTTAAATCTTGTGCTGAACACTGCAGGATTGCAGTCCTGGCAGCATGTTCTTTTTGGTCACG
The DNA here is from genome assembly GCA_013397955.1 of Grantiella picta. Lineage (NCBI taxonomy): Eukaryota > Metazoa > Chordata > Aves > Passeriformes > Meliphagidae > Grantiella > Grantiella picta. The sequence continues at coordinate 200,382 of VZRM01006285.1, read as the reverse complement.
AGAACCATTTGACTGCACTTTCCTGTAATGCTCCATTTTGAGCACTAAGGGTTACAGGAAGGATTATAAGCATGAGACTGGCATGCATAACATAAATGTAATCACAGGATTTAAGATACTTCAGAATCTTGCAGTCAGTCCTTGGACTCTGTTGTTCTGAGGCAGTTTAAGTGGACATTCATTGAAACATGCCTTGACCAAATATTTTATGGGCTACTTGTGAATGGAAACTTGGTATGAAATAAGATCATTTGCTTGCTTTATTTTTTTTCAGATAACTGATTTCTAAAAATAGGGAATGGATCATTTTTCTCTGCAGTGCTGTGTAAGTTGCAAAATAAAAAGGAATTCTAGCATCAATATTTGTGCTACATCTGGCCCTTGCTTTCAGGCTGCTATTCCTGGAATTCAACCTCACCTGCTTTACAAATTCCTGCTAGTCGGGACGCTGTGTGGTGCAGAGTGACTTCAAGTGCACTGATCATATTCCCTCCTTGTAGGTTACTATCATAACAGTACAAAAGTGGCTGTGAAGACTCTGAAGCCTGGAACAATGTCTGTGCAAGCCTTCCTGGAAGAAGCCAACCTCATGAAAACACTTCAGCATGATAAGCTTGTCAGGCTTTATGCTGTAGTGACCAAAGAAGAGCCTATTTATATCATAACAGAATTCATGGCAAAAGGTGAGAAAAACATTGGATCTGTGTGCTGATTTGGGCTGAGGTAGAGTTAATTTTCTTCCCAGTGGCTGCCACTGTTTTGGATTTGTGCTGAACACAGCAATGATCATACAGAGATGTTTTTGTTATCACTGAGCAGAGCTTACACAGAGCCAAGACTTTTACTGCTTTTTGTGCTGCCATGCTGGGGAGGAGGCTGGGGATGCATGGGAGGGTGGGAGGAGACACAGCCAGGACAGGTGACCCCAATTGACCAAAGGGATATTCCAGATCATATGGCATCATGCTGTGTATGTAAAGGTGGGGGAAGAAGGAGGAAGGAGGAACATTTGGAGTGATGGAGTTTGTTTTCCTAAGTAACCATTACATGTGATGGGGCCCTGCTCTCCTGGAGATGGTCAAACACCTGCCAGCCCATGGGAAGCAGTGAATTTATTCCTTGTTTTGCTTTGCTGGTGTGTGCAGCTTTTGCTTTTCCTGTTCCTATTAAACTGTCTTTATCTCAGCCCATGAGTTCTCTACCTTTTACCCTTTCAATTCTCTCCCTGATCCCACTGGTGGGGAGGGAGTGAGTAGCTGCGTTGGGCTTGGTTGATGGCTGGGCTTAAACCACAACAATCTGCAAGCAATATTTTAGTGAACTCTTCTGCTTCTCCTAAACTAGTTCCCTCTCTTTTTAAAGAAAGGAATCATAGAGGTTTTTTTGAAGGTTCAGAGATTAAGGGAAGGAGCACCTATCCTTAAGATGGGCTGAGGCTTTAATTTTATGATTCATTGCTGCATTTGTGAGATAAACCATTTTTACAGTTTTCTTAAATGCAGCATTTTCTATTGTTTCTGAATCACAGGATAACCCCCACAATAGCTCTGGTTGCTTTGGACTCCCTACCTAACTTTTGTTTCTGGTATCACAGCAAGGCAATCAAAACAAACCTTAGGAATTGCCTTATGTGGGGCTTGAATTGATAAAGGTGTGTGAAATAAGGTGAGTGAGGAATGATCCTACAAGGATGGCTGCTCTACTAGAAAAGGACAACCTTTAGAGAGCATTACTACACAAAATTTGCAGTTTCCTTCTCGGATTGTCTTGGGTGGTAGTTTTTCTTGTTTTGTTCTGTTTTCAAGCAATGATACTGGTAATTTGATGAACAAATGACCAGGCACTTGTTCTTTATGACTTGGAAAGGAATGATGTGTGTGATTCTCCTAGCCACCTTTCCTGATGGTCTACAGACTAGGGTGCCTATCAAACTTAACACCATTGAACTGAGGTATGGTCTGATGGCAGTTTTCTACAGCCTGGAAAATGGCAAAACTTGAATGTCTGACATGCTGACTTAGGTGTTCCTGTCGTTAAATCATGAAAAGAGGCTGTCTTACTGTGGCCAAATTGAAAATATATCAAAACACTTCACTGCATCCATTTTGTGATCCAGAAAATTGGGAAACTGATGTGACCTTTATTTTTGTAATAAGCTGCACTGATAATCTTTCTCTATTTTAACAGGAAGTTTGCTGGATTTTCTGAAGAGTGAGGAAGGGAGTAAATTGTTGCTTCCAAAGCTAATCGACTTCTCTGCTCAGGTAAAGTTTAAGAAATATACTCAAAATTATTTTTTTTTAAGAATTTTTTGCATTTAAAAAAATGTAATTTACAGATCAATTTTGAGTAAATGTGGTTATTTGAAAGGAGGAAATAGATAAAAGAGATTTCAAAGAGAATATGTGCTGAGGCTTAACTCTTAGATAATGCTGGTGACCTGCTTAGATGGCAGCAGTACCCAGCTGCTTTCCTTTGTGAAAAGGCTGCTTTCAATTTGAGTGGCTGTGAGTTGGGAGTGTAAGGCCAGGTTTGTGAGTTTTTGCTTAGCAGATTCCTTCAGTGTTAATAAACGTGTCATTTTTTTACTTCTTAAGTTAGGTTAACTGGTCAAACTCCTCTTGACCTCGGTGGACTCTTCTTGGTTTCAAATTCTTGGGTAAATTATTGTGAAATGGTGTTTGAGGTACTAGTGTATGATTTATGAACCAGGATGATTGTTTCAAAATATACAAGTTATCTCTTAAATGTCTTAAATGAAACCTGAAGAGAAAGACTCCAGAGTGATTTGTGTGTCAAAGCCTGGATCAAAGGTCCCAGAGCCTTGTGTTCTGTCTTGGACAGTTATCAAAATTAGATGTACAGGGAGGGATGTAACAAAAATTGAGTAATAATGCTGCTTTTGCAAGTTGTACTTCATGTTATTAGTTGGTAATGGTGGCACTTCTGGTAGGTTATTGTTAACCAACCTTTTGGTTTTGGGGGTTTTTTTTATGCATTAGAGTTTACAGATTGTTGTACCCTATTACATTAACTTGTTGTAACTTATGAGGAAAGATGGGAAAACTTTAGAAGATGTAATAAAATATGAGGGACTTATACCAAAGTTTCAAAATAAGAATATTCTATAAATGTTTTATATAATTATTGCTATGCAAATTTACCAAGTGAGCTGTCAAACCCTGGAACAGGCTTCTTAGAGAGGTGATCAATGCCCGAAACCTGTCATATTTTAAGAGGCATTTGGACAATGTCCTTAATATATGCTTTAACTTTTGGTTAAAGTAGCCTGAAGTGGTCAAGCAGTTGGACTAGATGATCACTGGATGTCCTTTCCAACTGGAACTATTCTATTCTGTAGTATATTATATATCACATTGTTATATAAATGTTCAATATATCAAATACAGATTTTCATTTCACATAGACTCAATGCAAGAGCTATTTTTTGTTATTAGTTTAGTGTGGCTATAGGCTCTCTACATTTTCTGAACTCTTTGGATTATTTGTCCTTGAGAGTTTATTTTTAGTGGGATAAAAGCTTTCTAGATGTGGAAAATCTGCTGGATCCTGGGTCATGGTCTGAAGAGATGAGTAATAGTGGACAAAAAAGAAAAAAAAAAAGATAGCTTTGAAAATAGTGTGTAAAATTCAAGAGAGAAAAGAATATCTGTGAGCAGTGGTATGAAAGGAGACCTGAGATGTGGAGAGAAAAGCACATGTGGTTTCACAGCAGACCTTTTTATTGGAGTTAGGGATGTTGTGTTCATTTTAAATCAATACTGTGTTCTTAGAAATTTACGGCTTAAATAGGGTAATGATCTGAAGAGCAACTCTGCATACAACTTGGGTAAATCACGTCAAGATAACAGGGGTCAGAGATTGTTATTCACAAAGGTCAGGTCACTTGAAATGGACATCACTTGTCACCCTAATCTGACAGCAACCTCTCAGAGCCAATTCCTGCACTTGGCCCCAGAGTCCAGGACCTTGTGCTGCACAGGTGATGTGAGAAGTCCCTCTTGTCATATATAAGATGTCAACATTCTTGAGACTGGCTTGCAGTGATCCCAAAGGGATGTTCAGTAATGCCTCACTGTGGATTTCTGGCTGAGGCCCAAACAAAATTTTGGAACAGAGATACCAGGATTTTTCTTACAGAAAGAATGTGTAGGGTTTTTGAGCATATTTGTAAAGAGCCCTTAATGCCACTGTGTAATAACAAGACTGTGTGGAGTAGACTTGCAGGCTGCATGTGTGCAGTTCCAGACCAGAGATTTCCCTCTGACCAACACAGATCTTCCACTGGTCTTCTCTGTCTTTGACAGTCTGAATGCCAATTGACGTGTGTTTAGGGTAAAAGATGCACAAAAATCGTTTCAGACCTCTGCTAAGGTAACCTGTGGATCACATTTTTCCAGGATGTAGGCTGTGTATAAAGAAGAACACAAAATGTGTGTAGTATTTTTTATGTGATTCTCATTTGTACAAATGGAACTCTAATATATTCCTGCAGAAGTGATGTTAACCTCTCCACAGAGCTAAGGTGAAAGAAATTTGGAGAGATATGTTTCAGAAGAGGTTAAAAATACCACGGAAGGAAGCTTCTGGTGAAGTTCTTAAATAAGATCAGGCTTTTTTTTTTTTTCTTGGTGAACACACACTTGAGCTCTTTATTACTCTCTGATCACACCATTCTGGCAAGGCAGTTTGCCAGACCATCCCAGCTTATCAAGAACATGGAAAATGCAATAAATGGTAGCTGAGCATTAGCTTACCTTTGCCCTCATACATCTGTAATACTACATGACACAGGAGGGACTGGGAATGGAGAAAGAGGGAAGAGGATGTGGTCTGTGTGACTATTAGATGGCTAGATGGTAGTTGTACAGGAACCCCTAGCAGAAGCTGGTTTTCCTGGTGAAGAGCACTGTGGGTTGTTGTTAGCATTGCCAGGCTGTTGTTTAGTGCTCCACTCACTGAGTTCATCACACCTTTGCCTTGAAAGGTCTTGGAAAAAAAATGTGTTTGCAAGAGGTGAAACATTCTGACTTTGCAAAATAGGACTGCTACTCTAAGTGAAATAAAAAACTTTTGAAAAGTAAGCGTTTTTCAAGCAAAGTAATCAAATTCTCTCCTGCTGACCTGACTTTGCTGTCTGGTTAGGTGAGCACACCCACTGATGGCAATTCTTGACAGAGATAGCTGTTACTGGGTTACACTTACGTCTAGTGCCTACTTCAACTTACAGCTATGGATTCTGGATTTTGATGGGTTTCTTTCTGTACTAATGGTCGTGATTGATAAAATTTCGTTTCTGGAAAAGATGGCAAGAAAATGCTTGCTAGGAAGGTGGTCCAGCTCAGTTTCTAAACCAGCCTGGCCTCCAACAGAGCTGAAGGTATCTCTTGTGTTTTAATCAGCATGTGTAAGAAGTGGCTGGGGGCATCTACTGTTAGCTATGCCCTGGCAAAGACATTTTTATCCATTAGAGATGAATGCTAGAAGTCACTGAAATGAGAACATTTTGAGGGAAACTGAGTTTTGCAAACATATCTTCAAGCACATACTATGTGCTTTAGTACAGAGCAGAGCTGTGGCACCTCCCATAGAAGTCAGCAAAAGCCTGGCTTCTTCAGCACTGAAGCAACTGGAAAACTCAGTATTTTACTGGTTGGTTTCTGTTTTGCCCCAGAGGCAATTTACCAGAAGAACCTCCAATTCTTTGTCTCACATTTCTTGAATTCATAATTGTTCCTGTTTGATGAGATCTCCTGAAAACATCAGACATTAATTCAGCAAACCTTTCGTATGTGTAAACTCCTCCTGCTTCTTATGCAAATCCATTATCTTCCATGTAGGACACGCATGCGTAGGGGCTGTGGTTAGGAAAATGATACCTGTTTTTACTAAACAAACTTTTGAAAGGGTCAAAGCTTTGTCTTAAAAACAGTCTTCCTTCTTTCCCATGCAGTGCTGATTCTTACATTAATTCTTCTATGATCTACTGGCAACTTCTTTCTGCCTTCTAAGGCTACAGTGCCACCAAAATAATAGTAAACTTAGAATAAAATTAATGGAGATTTTTGATGCAGTGTTTTAATCTCTCTCTACCCTCTTTTTTAAAGTCATAGTAGAAAGTAACACCTAGATTACATTAATTTTAAGTCTTATTTGGCATTGTGACATTTCCACTGTGTATTCCTTTTCAGACTTACTTAATTTTTAATGATACACTCTAATGTTCTAGTGCATAATTATATACATTACTTTTATAATTTTTTTTTCCCCTGTGGGTCTGCTTTGACTACACATTTGCTTGACTGGGGCAGGAGGAATATGATTTTTCAACCTTTCCTGACTTCACCTTTAGGATAAGCACTGCTGCAAACTTAAACACTGATATATCATTTGAAGATAAGTGTCTTTTGCCACAGTTTTCAATGGCCAGGTACAAAGGGTCTACACCCTCTTCATAGGCAAAGAGTCACGTGAAGATGAGCTGTCTTTCTGAACACTCTGTGATCAAGCATTAAGTTTTATTTTATTATGCATCTGGACATTATTGAAAGCTACCATTATTGAAAGGTTGATCCCAGACCAAAGACAGCCCTGTCCAGATCAATAACACCTCCACTTCAAACCTTTCAAAGCTGCAGACTGTTTTTAGTTTGGTTTCTCCCTTGGAACTGAGAGAACTACCTGATTTAAGGCAGTGCAAAACTTGGTGCTTAAAATGCAACTACACCTAAATGTTTTGCACTCATTTCCAGTCTGGTTTTAGGGCTGCTTTACCTGCTTTGGCAGGAGCATCCCACCAAGCTGCAGGCCCAAGCTCATGTGGGCAGCTGGGAGCAGCTCTGAGGCCACTGTCCCACACCCAGTGTGACTTTTAGCTGAAGCTTTACAGTTACAGAGGTTGGCTTGTGGAGTGATATATTTCTCTCAGACGACTTTTCTTTCATTCTTACCCTGGGTGCATAGTTCCTAGTATGTAGGGATTTGTTTGGGTTGTTAAAAGGATTTAATTTGGGTATTTCTGAAAGTGTGTCAGTAGTTCATTAAAGGGGACAGGGAACTGCTTGGCAGTAACACTTGTGCAGTATAGGCAGAATTCTCTTTTAAAGGTGACAAAACATATTCCTGAAGCCCAAATTAGCTTTCCAATCTTGCTCCTGAATAGAAGTTACATGGAGCCGAACAGTCTTGACAGGTACCAATGATCATTAAAAGAGGGAAAAAGGCTTTAATTTTCTTTTGTTCATATGAATTTCTCTAGCATTAACAATTCATTTGGCAATGAAAACCCAACAATAATCATTAGAAGTTATCACACGGGCTCTGACACCCATTCCAAAAATCTCAGGTTTTTTCTTTCTTCTTTTCCTGTAAGCAAAGTTTTAACATGACCAGATGTGTGAATTCAGTTTTTCAGTCACTGTTTCCCCTCCTTCTCCCTTTCAAAATTCCTTGCTGTTAATCTTTTCCTACTTTGGAATATTCTGCTTTTTTCAGTGAATCTAGCACAAACAAGAGGAAATAAAGTAGTCTTTCCAGTGGCTTTTCTTGATTGACTTGGAAACTAAATATCACCATCACAAATGTTTCTTTTGTGAAGTGGTTCTTCATTCCCTATCCAGCAGTTTACCCAAATGTTATATCTGTGCAAGGAAGGAGGGAAGCTGATTCCTCTGTGATGTTTGATGTATTTTTGGTGGCTTTAGAAGACCTGCCTGCATTTTGGCTGTATCTGCCAAGCTGGCCAGTCCAAACTCAGCATCGATCTTATGACAAAACCTTCCCTTTCATCTCTGCTTCCTGCCCAAACCCAAGTAATGGCCTGGGGAGGAGAGAGAGGCAGAGCAGACTCTGAATTAAATACTGCTCTCTTTTCGTGTCTGTAAGTCCCTAGTAAGACTCTCTGTGGCAATGATTCACTAGTAGATGCTTCCTACATTAATGAATGTTTTACTTATTTCTAGAAAATGTGAAATGCAGGTGTTCTTCATTCTCTGCATCAGAGTTTCTTCTTGGTTTAGTGTGAGAATCCCCTGCATTGTACAAGGGCAGTGTCACACTTCTCTGAAGAATATATCTGATCGTAAGAAGAGGTTTGCAGGAGGTGGGAGGGCAAGTGGCTCTATTTTTCCATTGCTTAAACCGAAAAAGAGGAACAAAGACTGTGTGGTTTTGTGTTGTAAGTGGTGGCAGTGTACAGCTTTTGCAGTACCCCTCGGGGACGTTTTAAAAACGGATAAGCAGAAGTGATGCTACTGTTCTCTTAAAATTTGGTCAGCTGCTCCTGACTGCTTTACTGCACAGCTGAAATGAGCACCTCTGGTGCTGAGGGATCTGTGCACTTGGCTTCCCCTGAGGTGGAGAGGAAAGAACCTGTGATGAAGGTGCCAGGGACTGGCACTGGTGAAGGACCCTTGCTGCCTTACTGCTGCTCCACTGGGAAATCTGAGGGCTTGGGTGTTCCCCAAATTGTGTGGCCAAGAGGGGTCTGCCAGACATACACAGGCATCCTGGAGAGGTACCTGTGGCACAGGTGGAACCATAGCCCTGGACTGGGAATGTCCCATCACCAGTCTCACAAGAAATACAAAAACTGATGGCTCCCTAGCACAGGGTTTCTTTTTCCTTTTTCTTATCTCCTCTTAAACTTTTGGACAGAATACAGTCTTCACATGAGCTTTATTACTCTGAGTTTAGAAACTATTACTCCAGTTTCTTTTCTTTTTTTTTCTTTTTTCTGAAAAAGAAAATGTTTTTCTTCAGGAAAATAAGAAGGTAGCCTGGAAAAAAATCATCCCCTGTGAATATTTTGAGGATATTAATTCTCTTTCATTTGGTTTGGAAATCAATTTGGGCTGCTGAAATGCAGATTATATTTACTTATGATACTATCTGAGACCTGGCTGTTGCCAAACACTACTCGTGTATGAACATGTTGTAGAAGAAAATAAAGTTGTTTCCCCTATCTTAGTAATTGTTTCCTGATTGTCCAGGCCTATACTGGGTAAAGAGAAGGTTGTTGCATTTTTTAAACTCTCTCTGTACTCTTGCTTTATCAGTAGCTGCTTCATCAGAACACCTGTACCCTAAGTAATTAATTCCTTCTATTTTGTTAGTATGTAGAAAATAAACTAGTTAATAATTTAGGAAAGCAGACATTGTAATAGAAATCTTAGGAACATTTTATTCATGATTTTGTGTCAGGAAATGTCTTTCATATGTATTTAATCCTGCCAGCTGTTATTCACCCAAATAATTCTTTGAGAACTGCAACTGTAAGAGTTTTACAGGACTGGATCTGTGCATAGGTTTTCCATGGCAATCCGCCCTTTCCTGGCTTCCATCTAAAAATTGCACCAAAGACACCAATAATGAATAAATGGATGTGGCTTTGCTGATACCTTTGAAGAAAGAGGGGTCAGGGCTGCTAATGGAGCTGTGTGGTATTGAAATATCAAAACAGTCGTTCTTTTGGTTACAGATTGCAGAAGGGATGGCATACATAGAAAGAAAAAATTATATCCATAGAGATTTGAGAGCAGCAAATGTTCTGGTTTCGGACTTACTGATGTGCAAAATTGCTGATTTTGGACTAGCAAGAGTCATTGAAGACAATGAATACACAGCAAGGGAAGGTATGTATTTTTATTTTTGTCTTTAAAACTTCGGCCTCTGGGAGGCAGTGAGGCTGTATCTAACAGAAATATGGTCACCAAGGACAGAAAGTGCCATAACAGCTTCCTAGGGGCAGCATTCTAATGCCAACAACTTCTAAAATAAATAAAGCAAACAAATAACCTTTCTGTGCTGCCCAGGCTTTTTGATGAGTTTATTTTAAATAAATTTGAAAGACAACTGCACACAGTTTTTTTTTTCTAAACTAAAAAATAATTCACAGCCACAGCTTCCCTCTCACAGAATTAAAGGCCAAGAAACTGTGATCTTATATTCTCTTAACATCCTTAAGTGCCATATGCACCTCCTTTCACTTAGGCAAAGGAAGGAGCCCTAGGAGGTGTGGGTGCTGGTAACAAGAAAAGCTTCAGCAGGACTGGTTACCTTTGGAAGCTCTTTTAGGAACTGCAGCATTAATTTGCATGTTCAGCAGCATTGTAGGGATACTGGAAGGCTGGGTCACATCCCTGCTCAGCACACAGATGGCAGGTAACAGGGTCTGGACTGGCAAGAGGAAAAACATGCTATGAAAGATATATGTCTGGGTTTTGCCATGAGTGCTTTGCTAATGTTGCCAAGGATCCTTTCAAGAAGTGCATTGTCAATTGAAAAGTTTTTATTTATGCTTCCATGCACAGATTGCATAAGGGTAATTTCTCAGAGCTGGTTTGTTAGCTGGCTTTCCCCTTCTCCTTTTAAAACACTACCTCAGGTTTTCACACAGTCTGGGTGGAAACTGTGGTAATGTAGGGCAAGAGGGGAAGGACTAAAGTATGAGGAAGAAAGAGAACAACACGCTACAGTTGAGATTAAAGGAAGATGAGTTATTCAGCAGTCACTGAGTTATAGTAACTCAATAGATCAGAGGGAAGGGTCTGATTAAGCAGTTTTCAGAGGTACAGACCCTTATCTGTGGGTTTTAGCTAGCTCTGGACATTGTATATTGATTAAATTAACTTTTCATGTTATAAATTTTTTATTTCAGGTTTCTTTGATGTGTTTTCTGCTATCAGAAAAGTTTCCTAGCTCACCTGGTATTTTGTGCCAGAATGTTGGAGCAGGCTAAAAAGGGCTTAGAGAGACTCTGCTTGTATTACTCCTCATTGTCAAAAGAATTAATGCAGTATTGCCAACAAAGGCTGCCTGAATGGTTTTATCTAACTGAAAGGAGTTTGCTTTTATATGGCAATTTCTGGAATCAGTTAGTTAGATATGAAAGACAGTAATTTAAGATATGACTTTTTAAGGTATATCTTGCTACTGCTTTTGCATCTATGGCTGAACGTGAAATGGATTAAAGTGACTGTTTGAGACTGTACTTTTTTTTTTTTTTTAGGTGCAAAATTCCCTATTAAATGGACGGCCCCAGAGGCAATTAACTATGGATCTTTCACTATTAAATCTGATGTGTGGTCATTTGGGATTCTTTTGTATGAAATTGTTACATATGGAAAGATTCCTTATCCAGGTATGGACCTGTGTTTTCACTCTGTATTTACACTTTCGTGCTAAAAAGCAAAGAAAATACGTAGGGAAAGAGCTGACATCTGACAGTAGTGACACCAATGATTGGAAAAATATCTTAGGGGTAATCTTACTGCTTTGAAAACTTAGTCACTGTACATGTAAACCACATACCTCTCCAGGGTAAATTTTAGCAAACAGGATATCTAGTCATTTTTATGTATTCTAAAGGTGTTACAACTGCATGCAGATCCTGTGTTTATGAGATCCTTGCTTTGTGGACAGAAGCACAGTCCCATAGTGAGGATGCAGTGCTGCAAGATCTAACAGTGCTGTGTAAGCTGCTGAAGATTTTAATAACATAATATGTGAAGATACTAAAAAATCATGTTTTCACAAGCAAGTAGGCTGTAATAATTTGTCAGTACTAGCTAGTCTAAACAAATATGAAACCAGACCCTAAAGCAGTGTTGATGTACCACTAGGAATATTTACTCTTTGCTGAGACTGTACTCCAAGTAGAAGGCCACAGAGGTGTGCACATCAAATGTAGCTGCATTAAGTAGCTGTGAGATGGTTATGTGCTTCATGTTCCATTTTTCATTGTTAAACACAATATATATTAGTGTTTCCAGCACACAGAGATACCTTGCATGAAGGGGTTTTTATGCACGTGAAATTGTTACATCTCAAGCATAGATGATTAATTCTGGGCAGCAGACTGCATTCATTTAAGCTTACTGAGGTTATGAAAAATTGACCTAAATTCCCTTCTCTTGTGGGTAAATGGGGAAAGTACAGCCATGTTCACCTGTACTGCACATCTCATAGGCAGAGTAACTTTTGAAAACTCCTGTTCCTGTTGGGATCCTGACAAGAAAGGGAAACCAGATATTTCATTCAAGCAAAGCTTTCCCAATGCTTCCAGTGCAGAAGCTCTTGCCGTTGAAAGTGAAAACATTTTCACCACTTCATAAGAAGCTGGAGTTCTGCATCCTGAACTACCAGAGATGGTCAAGAGGCAGATTCATTTCCCTAAAATGACAGTAGGCTGAACACCTCTGGGCACAGGCAGATGGCACCTCCTGCAAGACTCAGGCAGCAGAAAAGGGGTGATGGCAGCCAGATTTACACTGCTACGGAAGAACATAGTGACTTTCCATACAAGAGGTAGTGCCAAACCAGACATTCTCATGGCACAGTAAAGTTCTAGGGCAGGAAAGCACTTAAACTCAAGACTAGCCCCCTTCAACTTCAAGAGGTGATAGGGCTGCTTGCACAGCTGGGTGCTCTGGGTCAGTTTGTGGGTGAGGGCTGTGAAATATTCGACTGCACAGCAGGTCCTTCCAAAGCTCTTCTTAAACAGTGCTCATGTCCCAAGGAAGGATCAGATAGGAGCTGAGTGCAGCCAAGGGATGTGCCATTTTTCCCACAGTCAAGATTCCTTGTTTTCGCCATCAGCACTTGCCTGTGTGTAGAGAGAGCTGCCTGCACTGAGCTGGGCTCACAAGGTTATTTTGGGATGCTTTGAAAATTGCCCTTCCCTGAACAAACCTTCAAGCCCACCTGGAAAGCAGCACTATGGAAATACAAAACACAATCCAATACTGAATTCTGCAGCTAGGTCTGCTCTCACTTTACCTTCATAAGCCATATCATGGTTTTATTTTAAGAACAAAGTCAATCTGTACAGCAGACATAGTACTGCTGCACTACTGTGGGAAAATCTCTCTTCTAGGGGAACACTGGGCAATATATTTTTTTAAATGTGGGAGCATTTTTATGAGCACCATAAATACTCCATACACTGTGGATTCATTTGTCGACCAGCAGTTAGAAACAGAAGGCTCTTGACTATATATTAGAGTATTTTAATAATTTGCAGGTACTGCTTGCATTAAAATGGAAGACAGATATATATCTATTTTAAATAGACGTATAAATTCAAATAGCCTGTTAGACTGAAATTTGATACTGAAAATCAGAATCACAGCAAAATAAATGGGTGACCAATCTACTTTACATGAAGAGATGTGACAGATTTGGGCAAATTAGCCCAGCACGGCAATAGTAATCTGGTGATGGGTTGTAACCAGCAGCCCCTGGAGAAAAACAGTAAATTGATTTTTCAGTTCTTAATGGGAATGCTTCAAAATATTATTTTCAATTATTAACCAGCTCTAGCAATCAGTATTCAGCAGAGAGCTGTATATGAAACAGTTTGAGTTGAAAGGGGCAAGTAGTTAATACCTTTAGGCAACTTGGTAGGAAGCATTTCTAGCGAAAAAACTTGGAGCTTCTGTGTTCTTTGTTCTTAAATTCCAATAGCTGTTTCTCTTCCTGAGAAACTCAAAGCTATTAGTGCAACTACAGTTTCAGGAAATACCTCTGATATATGAAACAAGTCTCTGATTCTCTAGGCACATAAGCTGAATTGGTTGTTAAAACCTGATTTATGGGTAATTACATAGTATGTCAATACTGGCAACATCCATACTTGCATTTTAGAATGTAACAATCAGTCCTGCAGACAACAGATCTAAGCACAATCCTATAAAGTACTTAAATCCAAAAAATCATCCCCATTCTGCACAGAAGCCCAGTAGCAGCAGTCCTCATGTAGCAGCTCAGTTAACAAAGATTTTACACAGCAGGAATAACTGTTTTATTGCATACATTATATACAATCCATTTATTTAAACTAAAGCAGTCAGATCACTGTTCTGTATAAAATGCTTTGTTGACTTTCTTCCTGTATTTAATTTGTCTCTATATAGCAGTAATTCCTTATGCTGTGACAACATGGTCTTCCACTACTTCAAAATACCTCTTTTCTGCACATGGGCAGTACTAGTTCAGGAAACTTCCCTTCTTCTCCTTCCAAAGAGGAACTGAAAATACAAAAGATGTGCCCAAAGTAAGCACTTCGATCCAGACTCAGATTACATGGCTGAGGGTATTTTTGGAATAGCTTCGAACCAACAGGCTTGAGCTGAAATCAACTATATGAACTATGGTCACCTTGAATAATCCAAGTAGTTATACTGGATAAAGTTGTCATTTGGTTGTAATTCAAATGTGTCCTTACCTGCCAATTGGCTTAAACTATAGCCATAGCAGTCAGATAATGCATACAAAGGTCTGCACAGTCTGCAGCAACAGAGCTGCACAAGGATTCAGAGGAGCACCACTTCTACATCTCCACTGCTGACTTTGCTCAGAGCAGGACCCATCCTGCCTCCTCTCAGGCAAGCAGAGCTGCTCTCCCTGCACCTCTGGGGAGCTGAGGTGTGTGTGTGCAGGACACTCCTGCATGGACCTGACCAGAGGCTGAATGGCCTGAGAAAAGCATGAGGAACTGTAGTCTTAGGCAGAACTGCCCCACATGGAGCATTTAGCCTGAGGAGTGGCCAGTGGCTGTGGGGTTTGGGATATCCTTCTCAAAAGGGAAAGCCTGCTCTGGTGAAAGCAAATCTCTAACGACTCTGAAGCACAGGTGCTTCCTGCATGCCTAGCTATCAGAACAACCAGCAGTCACTGAGTACAGGAAACAGAGTCTGTGTCCAGAGAAGGTAATGCCACCTCGGGGTTGCGTTAGATTTGCAAAGGCAGGGAAAAGCCCAAATGCAGGTTTCTGGGTAGGAAGTGGTGAGCCTAAAAAACTAAAGCTGGCCGTAGCATAGCTAACCTTCTGAGAGTAGGTTTTGAAATTGTTCTGTGAACCAGTCCCTCAAGGGCTTGATGAAGGGGGGGCAAGGGGAGACAGGAAATAAAAAAAGGTAGGAGGAGGAGGATGGAGTCCAGGGCAGGACTCCCTCATGTGACATTGGCTGACACGTGAGACTCAGGATGCACTGCTGGTAGTTACAGTTCTTATCCTCTAAAAGAAAATCATAGCAGAGAAACAAAACAAAGCTCAGCACAGCTGGCAAGATGGTTGTGCATGACAGGAACAGGACAAGAAGGGAAATTGCCTGTTACAAGTAACGATTTCATGAGTGACTATCCAGTATCATGCAATCACAATCACTTACACAAAAGCTGACATAGAAGACAACCTGAATTTTTTGGGCAGGCTGACTGGCAGCATGGTCATGCAGGGAGGCAGCTCTCCATCTCAGGGTGGGTGGGTCTCCAGCAAGCAGAGCAGCAGCTCTGCAGCTAGAGACAAAGGCTAGTGCCAGGGTGAGCTTTTGCTGGGGTTCTCAACACCACTGGAAGCAGAATAAATGGGGGCAGGACTGGTCAGAAGAACAGAACAGAGATGGTTCTATGGACAGAAATTGTGATTTCTCCCACAGTCTTGTTAGACTTGGCACTAAAGAGGGTGAGATGCTTAACTGGGGGCATGGAAATCCTCCCACCAGGATTTTCAGAGCAAGTTCCTCATTGCTGGTGCAGATCTCACTCTTGTTTATTGAACTCATGCTCGGAGCTACCTTTAATAAGTAGCAAAGGTCTTGTATTAGTGGGTGAAGATGTTTAGAGTGAAGTTAGTAAAAAAAAAAAAAGGAAAAATAACAAAGTACAGATGATTTGATGAATTTTTTTCTTTTTTGAAGGTATGAGCAATTCAGATGTGATGGTTGCTCTTCAGCGTGGGTACCGAATGCCACGCATGGAAACCTGCCCAGCTGAGCTTTATGATATCATGAAAACATGCTGGAAAGACAAAGCAGAAGAAAGGCCAACCTTTGATTATCTACAGAGTGTGCTTGATGACTTCTACACAGCAACAGAAGGGCAGTATCAACAGCAGCCATAGAACAAAGAACACTTTTTCTATTGCCATAGATCATTGGCACAGACTATTCTGGACAGACTGCTCAAACCAGTTACTTCATGAATTCAGATGTCTTAACTGAGTGTGGAAGCTGAAATGCTGAAGGATAATTCTGCAGAGAAATAATGTTTTTATTTGGTTAAAATTGTTCCTCTAAAGCTTCAAGTTATCTGTAAATGCTCTGTGTTTTGCATCTGTAGAAATACCCCAAAGCAAAGAGGCTTTTTGGGGTGGGGAAGGAGAAGGAAGGAAAGCAATCATGCCCTCGTACAGCTTGACAGTGCCTTCTTAGGATCTAACTTATGCAACATATTACAAGGAGACCTTGTAAAAGGGGTTGAGTGGATGCATGAACAGCAGTTTGCAAAAGAAAGTCACAAAGGAGAACTTACAGATTTAAGACATGGTGACATTCTTAAATCATATTTTTTGAAATACAGCATGTTAGAAAAATTATTTTTATATCCTTGTTATTTCACATTAGTATCAGGCATACTGTCATCTCTTGTAAGACTTCCTAAACAGTGTCAAGGTTTCCTTTGAGGAAGAGTTATGTATGTAATTCTTTACACTGAAAAAAATTTCTGTTTTACTGCTGTAAAACCCGAAATTTAAAATAATTTTCAAAGCACTGCAAAACTATCACAGATGCAGAAGTGCAAGATGAACACACAGCTGCAGATGTGGCAGCACACCTTGCTCTGTGTTCAACCTTCAGCTTCCCACAAGGCCAAAGTCATCATCTGAAGTCCATGGAAAAGCACAGGATTTTGAAGGAAGTTAATACTTTCATTGCAGTCACTGAAACTGTTACCAGTGAAAATATTTTAATCTTCATTTTTAATCCTCTGTGATTATTCAAGAATATTCCTTATATTTTTGCTGCTTTAATCAACTAACCTCAAATCTGTTTTAAAGCTAAAACTAGCTCTAGCATTATCAAAAACAATTTGTGGAAACATGCAATAGGATATCAAGTTATATTGCAGTGACACTGTAATTTGTTGCTCAGTATTACAAATCTAATTCTTAAAGTGAATGCAATTTCCTAAGCTCTATACATTGAATTGTTTTATCAAATTACTTACCAAAACAGATGAGCTAGGGCAATTGCAATGCAACCACAGCATAGACTACTTTTTTTTCCCCAAAGTGACATTGGTTCTTACAACTGAAACCCAGTACACAACTTTGCCACTTTGCCATCTTTCAGCCCAATTATTTAGGCAAATGGAACTTTGCAGAAGCTTAAAAACCTTTCTGATAAAGCTTCAGTGTGCCTGCAGTTGAAGTTCAGCAGCAAAATATTCATTGCTTTTCTTTTCCAGTGGCTTCCTTCAGTCAAACTGTGCAGTTTAAACAGACTATCAGTTAAATATGTAAATAGTTTCTATTGTATGGTGATTTTTAATTTTAATAAACACTTAATCTGAAGCAAGTTTCATGGTAGTAATTTGAGATAAAACAAGTGGCTGATGTTCTATCCAGCGGTAGCTTCCTGTGGAACAAGGGAATCTCTGATCATCACCACTACCATGATTAATGGATTCTACTTTCCTTACACTTCTTCACCTTCGAGAAACTGAAAAGGACCAAACCAACCATTTCTGCATCCTTCTTGTGTCTGCTTCTTGTCCTGGGAGGCACGAAGAGAAGAAGCAGCTCTCAGCTATCCTACAAAACAGCTTCTCAAAAGCCTTTAATGTAATAGCTATACAGACCTTTAGCAACTCTTGAGAAAACATTAACGGTTCAGTATTGGCCAGTAATTCACTAAAGGCTTCATTTTAGTTTAAGACTGGGGGGGAAAAAAAAGAAAAAATAAGGGGGTGGGGGGGAAACTAAAAAGCTCAAGATAATGTAGCTGTGTCTTTCAAACAATTTCCTGTAGCCAGCTACAGAGCCCTGGGAAGTAGGAGAGAGCAAAGAAAGAGCAGTTGCTCAGGGAATAAGAGCTATAGTTAGTGTTACATAAAGTTGCTCAACAGGCTGCCAAGGTATAGCATGAGGTAGTTTGAAATGGTATTATGGAAATTTTCCAGTATTAGCCTGTTCTGATGATTTTTTACCTTCTGTTTGAATTGCTTTTCCTAAAGCAATTTGTACAAACCAGCTTTCTTATTCAAGGGATCAACACTCAGTGTCCCATAACTACAACAAAATACTTTTTAATAGCTGGAATCATTTATGTGGGAGTAGAAAAATATTTCAGAAATTCTGCCTTGCAGGGATTATAGGCTTTCAGAACTACTAAAGCCAGATAACCCTGTATTTCACAGAAACAGTTCAAAACACGAGAAGAGCAGTGGCTGAAGTACAGCCTCTACAGCCTTGTTAAATAGATGTCAGAGTGATTACTGATCACAGAACCAACCCAAAACTCTCAATGACCTGGCAAGGGGAGTCACAGCAGTGAAGGGCTGTCCTCTGTGTTACACAGGAAGGCTGCACCACCTGCTGTCTCCCCAGGGAGGCTGAGGTTCTTGCTTTGAACTTGGTTCCCCTCCACTATGAGAAACACCATTACAGGGACTCATCAATGCAATTTACTTAGATTCCACAGTGAGCTTCCAGCAATTACAGGCATAATACCTTCACAGTGGCCAAAAAACCCTTCACCTTCACTGACTGAAAGGGCTATAAGAAAACTATTTCAAATTTTATCATGCTCCAGTCTTCCATCCTTAAGCTACTAGATAAAGCTAAGTAATATAATCAGGGATATGATGTGTTCAACTCAAGATCATCGACTGGGGGGGTGGCCTCTAATTATTTGGCCTCTAATTTTATAATCTTTCCTTATCTCGGTTTCACTGATTTACAAAATGAAGAATCAGAGCTGAATTTAGCAATGGAAAAATTTATTAAATAGATTTTTCAAAGTTTAGTGCATATTCCTAATAGAAATTCAAATTATATTAAAACAAATTTCTTTACAAAGCCAAGTTAGCTGAAAAAATAGCAAGAGCCAGATAAGATTTCATTTTGTTGCCTTCTTTAGCAGCTTGCTTAGTTTGGTCCGAAGAAGGGAGCCTCCAGGTCAAAGCCAGAATATTAACTGAAGAAACTTGCTATTTTAGCTACTTGGGATTAAGCTTACAAGCCATCTGATTTCTAGGAATCAGCAATGAAATAATTTAAAAACATAATGAACAGCAGATGAGGGATATCCCACTTTGCATGAACCACACCATAATAGCAGTTATTCAAGAATTAAAATATATATTCCTCAAATCACATCTCTATATCAACAATAAAAGCACATGGTTAGATCTGAACTTTTATAGCTCTACATTCAACCCAGATTCAATAAAAAAAGTTCTGTATTAAACATTTTTCTGTCAGCTAACATGACAGTGAAGATGGCATCTTAGAGTAAGAAAGAGCTAGCAATAGTTTAAGACTGATAAAGAAGCCCAGTAATTGCACACTTCGATTTATCAAATACTATTCTTTTGCTTTATGAGGCAACAGTGCTTGTTTTCTTGAGTAGGATGAAGCTTCTTCATACTTGCCCCAGCCTTTACCTAGAGGTGTACTAGCAGTGGATGCTACTGTGGATTTCAGGTTAGCCAGCAAACCTCTCCTGGGTTTCTGCTGCTTTGCCTCCTCTACAAGGAAATGCTTTTTCCGTTCTTCAAGCTCTTTTTGCAGGGAAGACACTGTTTCTTCAAGCTCAAGAACACGTTTAGCCCAGTTCTGAAGACTAATCATTTCTTGATCCTATGAGGATAAGGCAGTATTAAGTATGTGAACACTGCATGGTCTCTCTCACATAGTTAATTTTCTAATTCAGATTTTACTATACCTGTAAACACTCTTGTTATTACTATGTCATATGGCTGTTCAGTACCCATTTCCTCTGAAATTACTTAACAGTAATTAAAACTCCAGCAAACTACAGGGCCATAAAATCTAGTTAGAGACCAAGTCTGACTAAGAAGCTGATGGTAAAATTCTTAGCCACACTATGCAAAGAATTGATGTTGTTCTAGGAACCAAATAAATGTGGCTTTCCTGTCTTGCAGTTTCTGAAAGCAAAACTGGTCAAATCAAAACTCCTAAGTCTGCTAACCAGGAATGGATAAATGCTTCGAGCAGGCAAAATACGGAGTGTTAAATGTGCTCTCTAATCCCTGTGGTTAACAGTCACCTTCCTATTAAGAATGGATAGGAAGGTAACTTCCAATTAAGAAGTTAACATCAAATAACTTTCAGTCTCAGATTTAAACTAAAAAGTATGCAGAAAATAATTTAAAGTTCAATAACTAGCAGTTATTATAGTTGTCTTACTTCATTGGCAGATTAAAAGTGAGGCATAGATTCAAAATATCAAGAGTTCAAAAGTTTCATTCTTTTTTTAGGAATCTAGTTAGTATCTGAGGTCAGATACTGTAAACTTCAGCCTAAAGTCCCTGCTTTTGAAGGAAAGATGTCCATTTCTGTTTTAAACTGTTTACCTGCCCATATCTCTCATCCAGTCTGGCCACCTCTGGCAGGACTGTCAGTACAGCTTTAAAGATGTAGATCCTCAGGCCTTGTTGCAGTAACATTTGTGCACTGACACCTTGCTTGCCTCAGCAACATGCCTCATGATGAATTCTAAGTAGTATTTTCTTTACTTGACAATAATTCATGACATTTTTAGATTAGAAGGCTTTGTCAGCACAGTTATCCTATTGACAGAGCCTATCACTTAAGTTGAAAAATGAGTTTTGTCTTACAAGATTCTAAGTCAAGAACTGAAACACAAGGGCTCTGAGCTCATAATTCCAGAAGTTAGACACAAAACATGTGAACATCAAAACAAATTGCTGATTTAAACAGTGATTTTACATGTATAAAGATGCAAAAACATCCAGTGGAATTATAGATACAAGCCATATTAAAGTTGCCTTTAAATCATTGACAAACCTTGAGCGTGATTGTGTGCTTCAGCTGACTGTTTTCTTCTGCCATTTTTCTGTAGCCTTCATTAGCTTCTAGAAGGGTTTCATTTAGTTTCTGTATTTTAAGCTTCAGAGATTTTATAAGCTGAAAATAAAGCCCATACACACAAGTTCAAAACAGCATGTTTTACATAAATTTTTTTTGTGACTAGAACAGTGCAAACTGCAAGATCAAAACAAGAAAGTCTGCTTCTCTCAACCTATGTCCCAGCTCATCATTTCAGGTGATAAAATACAGCTGGAGCCTTGAAAGGCTGTTGTGTTGAAGCTACTATGATTTACAGAGCTGCCAATCAAAGAACAGCAACACACACTAAGCTACATCTGGAACAGCCTGTTCCATTTCAATAAGAGTAGTTAAAAAAGAACACTTTTGTCTCATTAACACTATTCATGTAAAGAATTGGAGCATAGTTACCACAGAAGATCTCACCTTTGTGATGGGAATATTAATGGATTAAGACCCAAGAGGCAAAAGAAACTCTGAAGCAGGAAAATTATTGTCATTAATTTACTTCTAAAACATTACTAAAAAAACCTCACACCTTTTGCCCATGTTTAATGGCTGAATTGGAAGAAAAAGGTGATTAATTACTCATCACACATGCACTGATACTTGAGGCAAAGCAGCAGAAAGGTACTGATGGAACCAACTGGTTTAAATCATTCTCAGTTCAGTTGTTGCCAGGCATCAATCTCATCATTCTAACACTTTCTAGTCACACAAAACAACCAATTACTATATACCTCTAACAAGCATAAAAGACAAACTTTGACCAAAATTTGAAAATTATGAAAATTATGCAGAGCCCTCAAGAACATGAGTGGAAAACAAATGCCAGGGCCATAACGAGACATTAAACTTGGTAAGGAAAAAGTTATTTTTGGAGTATTCTTTCTCAATAGAAAGGGATTTAAGTTCACTTGCCATTTACATGGTTTGTTAGAACCAGCTGGAACTATTTCTCCAATCCCGACTCTTACTTAATATTAGAGAAAGAAGCAAGACTTGTCTCTTCCCTTCTCCCCATCCTCTTTAAACATGGGAAACTAGCTGTAGCTTTACAAGAAGATCACTCAAGGTATAGAATAAAAATGCCTACTTAAAAATTAGTGTTTTCCATAACACAGACAGCCTGAAGCTCATAATTCCCACCTCCATATGCTAATCAGAACACAGGGATGTTTTTTGAAGAACAGAGACATTCACCTTTACTGAAGTTTAAGGTGATAGCAGAGTTCAGTACTTCCAGAAAGGACTGTTTTAAGGCCCTACTTTGATTTTAGATCTAAACTATTTCCAGATTCTCTAACTGTTCCCCTGTGCAGGAGTCAGCAGCATTTCAGGGAGGAACATACTGAGGTCATGGCAGCAATATTTACAATGAATTCCAACATAAGGCTAAACATACTTCCTTGCTTCCAATTCACATCACATTCACCATGACTCATTGCAGCACGAGATGGCTTTACAGACTAGAATAAAGCCAGAAAAGAGACAGTCTCTGGCAAAAGTCACCCAAAATTGAGCAAGGGCTTTTTTTATAAATGTGATGCCCATTTGCAGGAACTTCCATGCTTTTGCCTACAGTGCAGATCTTTAAGCATTGAACCATGGCAGTTTACAACCATTATTCCCAGATTTGTTAAATACTAAGCAAGAGCTACCTCTTCCTTCTCGTCACACTGTTTCTGCAATCCTTCGTTGGCTCTCTTCATTGTCCTGTCCATAAGATCTACAGGCAAAAGAAAAGTTTGCTTGTTTATACACATTACCAGAAGTAAATTGAACTTTAAATTCCCAGGTTACATTCCTACCTTGTTCCATGTTATTTTCAGTAGTTGGAATATCCGAGTTCAGGCTTCCCAGAGCCAACAGCCTCCCTGACTGTTCATCAAGTTGCCTTTCCAATTGCAGTATTTTCCTGTCTCTAGCCTGAAAAAAATAAGGGCACATGGTAGAATTTGTCTGCATTTCTGCTCGATCTGATTAATTACTGCACATCCTTCAATTACACTGCGCACGCACACACAATTTTAAATTATTTCACAGCTTGTGGTTAGGAAATTACAGTAAGGATAACACTCAGGTCACAAGAGCTTCTAGGAGGAAATTTCTTTACACAGGAATCAACTCTTCCAGTCTGAGGATTTCCAAACCGTATCAAAAGTAACCATATGGCAGAAAGGAAACTTTAGTGTGCCTGTGCTAAACACTGTCACCAGTTAGCTTGCTAAATAAGGAAGAACATACTTCATAGAGCTACATTTTAATCTCAAACTCTTCTTCAGAATCTGTCAGATTGCTGGTGTGGTATGCCAGAGTGAGAAATCAAACGAGTGGCACCACCAAGAAAAGTCATTCACCTAATTCTGATTCTCTGCCCACTCAGATCCATGCTGTGCTCTCCTTTGTCAACTAATACCTTTACATCCCAGGGATTTCATTAGTTTCCCATCTGACTTGCTACCAAAAGCATCTTGCTCTTTAGATCTTCCCTTATGCAGCCTCTTGGCCAGTATAAGAGGCAGCTATAAATACAAAGAGCACTATTAAAACTTTTCCTCTAGCCCAACCTGGTGTATAGCTAGGATTTAACCAAACATAAAAACAGAGTCTAAGTGAGAAAAAGAGACAAGTGTGAAGGACCTGGAAAACAAGAGGCCATTACATAATACAGTGTTGCTTGTCAGCACCTGAATGGAGATCTGTAAAAGCAGAAACATTTATATACCACAATCTACAAGAGAAACCCACTTCCCTCATGTCTTGAAAGGAATCTGCCAATCCATGGAGTGTGATGTCTTATCAGTTCCAGGACAGAAGAGTGCAGTGAGAAAGCTCCTCTGGTCAACACCACAGTTTTTCTCTTCTTCCATTACAGACCTTCTGAAAACAAGACCTACGGGTCTCATCTGTCACCTGGATGCATTTAACCATCTATGCAGAGGTTAGAAGACTGAGTTGCTCATAGCTAACCTTGCTGAGTTGCAGAAGGAGCAGCAACTTAATAATGCCAACTCTGAGTAGCTCTATGTTTAAGTACGTTAAGGAGATTCAGTTCTCTCCAGCATAAAGTTTGATTTTCATCAGTTTCTTATCCCACAATCCTCCCACCACCTCCAGACCAAAGAGCAGCTATAATTAAAATAGCTATCCTATAACAAATTCCCCATCACCCTTTCAGAGTAGCATTTTACTCTACATCCTATGAGCCCAAAGATCTCTAGAAAGCCAGACTCCTGTATACATCATTCCTCTGAGTGTTCCTATCATTGCACTACAAAGAAGACTTGGATTTAATTGAACTGTGCCCTCAAAGATCATGAGGTTTAGGCATGCACTACAGGTAGTGTCAGACAGAAGACATCTGTATGCTTATGGTTAGCACTGAACACCAGAACATCAAGGCTGAACTGCTAGTTATTTTCCTTGTTTAGTGTTACTTCCAAAATCCCAGAGTGATTCAGTTAAGGAAAAGCAAAATTTACAGTTAAGAGGCTAGAACACATTTTTAGTGGCAGTCAAGTCATACCTCAACTTTCTCTTGTTCAGCCAGAAATTCTTCTATGGGAACATAATGGTCTTCAATTTGTTCCATTGCACACATATATGCATGTTTCTTAATGGCCTCCTTATACATTTCAAATTTGCTCTCCAGTTTTTCTTCATAACTGTCTTTCATATCTTCCAAGCGATTGCTGAGGAGAACATGTAAATTTTACATGACATATTTACATTGCAGCTATTACATTTGACTAGATGTATTCAACTGTCAATATTAAAGTTATTCATCTGATCATAAAGAGGGAAATTAAGAAACCAAGAAGTACTTTTCTCATTTTAATCTCAGTGATCCAACAGACTTTGGGAATGGCCTCTAATTGTATATCCCAAAGATAACTTTGGCATACACCAAAATAAATGCTATATAAGAACACATTTAACATCTGTCAAACAAAAACTCCACCAATTTATAGAAAGAGAATCGAATACACCCATTTAGATGTTGCATTTGAAGGATATTTCCTAGGGGCATCTTTCACTTTGTGTTTCTTCTCCATTTAAGTTAAATGCCAAATTCATTTTCATAGAATCATAGAATGGCCTGGGTTGGGAGGAACCTTAAAGATTATCTAATTATAACCTCCCTGTGCTGGGCGGGGACACTTTTCACTAGAGCAAGTTTCTCAGAGCCCCATCCAACCTTAAACACTTCCAGGGATGGGGCATCCACAACTTCTTTGAGCAACCTGTTCCAGGGCCTCACTACACTCCCAGTAAAGAATGTTTTCCTAGCATCAGTCCAAACCTACTTTCAGTTTGAATCCACTCCCCCTTGTCCTGTCACTATACACTCTTGTGAAAAGTCCCTCCCCATCTATTATTTCCATACATTACTGCTATCACAATTTACAAACCTGTCCCATCAGTGATGCAGAACAGCACCTCATCAGAGAAAAAAGCATCAATGCTATTTCATGTGTTTGAACAAAGGCAACCAAACAATTTTAAATCAGTGCAGGTGTTAAACCATAGTGTGCTCAGCTGGCAACTTGGCATTAATCTTTATTAATGATTCAAACAGCTGGAAACTGATTTAAAGAAGTGAGGAGTTAAGAGGAAGTGAGCTCAGCTTGAGGAGTCTGGACATACTTGAAAAAAAAATTCCCAGATTAGTAACATCAGTGCAGGGAGCCACAACAATTTATAAGATACTAAACTAGCAATGGTTTATAAATCATGCAGAGAAGCTCAAAAGAGATACGATTCAAACTACCTGTAGCACATGCATGCATATTAACATGACAGAATGTAGGTTTTGCAAGAGTCGTAAGCCCCAGTGGGGTACCTGCAACAATTTTCCACATCTGCTAAATAGTAATAAGACAGAAAAAGACCCAGTAATTTCAAATTAATCAGAGGAAAGTTCAACAGAAAGCAGCATTATTTTTTCATTGTAAATGGGAAGAGGCTGATCTGTACAAGTTGAATGTTCTTTCTTCCCTTTTCTTCAGAGGTTTTGAAACTGTCCAGCCCTAACTTCTCTAAATAACATGAGTGGGTATGCATGCATTTATACACGTGGAATCCTTTCAGTCTCAAAGATGACTGCAATATAACTTGCCTCCAGGCTTCCTCTGTTTCCAACAGCTGTCGAAACATTGCTTCTGCCATCTCTCTACGTATCTTCACCTCCAGAAGGAGCTTACTTTGCCTTTCTGCAACTAACTTCTCCTTTAAGCTCTCTGCAGTTTTCAAGAGGTCCTGAATTTAACATATTTCAGTTCAAAAAACAAGACAGAAACACATATTGACATGCATGTAAAACAAAATATTCATACAGGCAGCCATCCATAGAGGGTTGTTTTTTCAGGGGTGTGCACCAAAGGTTAAATATTTTCAAACATGAATTTCTATTGCAAACACACCCTATGTCCATCTTGATGGTTTCTGCTATCAAAAAGTTTACTACTGCTTTGGCATTTAAATACTAATTTTTACAGCATAACATAAAGCCTACTTGATTTTTACAGTTTATTGCTATTAGATTGTATAGCTTTGTTTTTAAAATGCTGCATCTTAACTCATTACTGCTGTTTCCAAAAAAAAAAAAAAACCACAAGAAACTAAATTATGTTATTTTAAAGATACATACTGCTTCCTTACTCTTCTTGTTGAGCAATCAGATGAATTCCAAATTTAGCACTTGACCTAACTAGAAAGCCACAGGGCATCCTTCCACAACTACACTGAACTAAACCACTTTAAGTCTAGTCAGTCTGACACCAAACAGAAACTTCAACTTCTCATTTGATGCAGCTTCCAGCAAATCTCTTACGCTAAAAGATTATAATATTACAACTAATACCAATTGCTTTCTTGGGTACAGTTCTAAGTAGACATGTATTTACCTCATGACTCAGAATGGTGATGTCCACTTCCTCTTCTGCAGAGGTTTCAGTACTGTCAGGAAAGTCATCTACAGATGTGTTAGCATCAAAGTGCACGATAGCTTTGCCATCACCTCCAACTAGCTTTGGTGGAAAATAACCAAAGTTTTTGGGCAGTATTGTCTGGATAACCTGGAAAATCCAGAGTTGATTTATCAATGCTGCCAATATTGCAGATGTCAGAATACCAGGAAGAAGTGGCATGAATGCGTTGTATTTACTCAATATTTCATGATTACATGAACATTAACAAAAGCTTACATGTCTCTTAGCAGAAAAAAAAAACAATATAATTCTTATATTAATATAAGACTTCAGTTCTGTAAAATACTACAGAATTCTTATACTAGACTACAGTATTCTAAGAAGAGTGAAAAGGGAAATATTATCTGCTAGCAAACTTAGCATCCTTGTCTAGAAAGGTGGCTTCTCCTCACCTAAAATATAAGGGTTTTGGTGTAGTTTCCTTCAAAGTTAATGAAAAGCAGAAAATCCCTAAAATATTTGCTCCTTCCTGAAATACCATGATCAGGATCAGCAATTCATACTATTTACATAAAGATTTTAAGTAACTCTGCCATACGGCAACAAATCAGAGAAGTTTGTCTCCACAGTAGACACTTATGAGGAAAGTTGCAGCTGAAGAGAAAAAAATCTTCTTCTCTGAGATCATATTAGACATGCTGTTACAGACTTGTTAACGTGTCAGAACTAATCCATAGTTCCAGACTAAAAAGTTACTTTATTTCTGCCATGAAATATAGCATAGCCCACCGTGCCACTTCCTGCAAGAAGCAGCTTCAGGGAGCCTGAATGAAGTTAAGGCCAAACATCAACCACAAGTCCTGAATTTAATGGGAAATTGAGACAGGGAGCAGAATGAGGCCCCCATAATCCAGAAGGAAATGGTCACTGACCTGCTACAGCACTTAGACACACAAGTCCATAGGGTTGGATGGGATCCACCCCAGGGTACTGAAGGAGCTGGAGTAAGAGCTTGCCAAGACACTTTGTTTTATTATGAGTTACTTGCATTTAGCCAAATAGGAGCAATGCAGTGGCAAAAAAACTCATTTAGACTACAAAATAAGATGATACTCCTTTTGCTACCACCAACTGTCCAGGAAGTTGTGAATAACTCATCTTATGCAACAGATGTTTAACTGCACACAGGTTAAATAATTCATCAAAAGCTTGAATTGAAATCCTGCATTTGCTCAGACATATGGTATATATCAGTTATATCTGAAAGTGCCATATTTTTTACACAGAACATCAATAGTGTAGAACTGAACAGCCAGGCACCTGCAGTTGTCTTAACTTCTCACCACAAATAGGTTTGAAGATGGGCAAGATTACAAGAAGCTTTTTAGAGAGAGGCCATATGCAGAAGAATTAATATGATGCATCAAGAATCCAAATCACACTCAAATCCATACAACCTGATCATTTCACAAATCAATAGTACCAAAAAAAAAAAAAAAGCAGAATAGCAGAGCAAGTAGATACACTCTTACCTGTCTGGCTAGAGCTGAAAATTTCATTACATGTAGTGTTTCATCATATGTGGAAGCATGCTGATTGATGTTTACAATCATACAAGCTTTTCCTTTCCCACAAAAAAATGGCTGAAACAGACGAGTCAATTTGCTCTCTCTGAATGGAATATAGCTTGGCTTCATCCTCAGGGAGAAAAAAAAATAAATTGTGAAACAAAACAAACTGTAAAATTGTAGGCTACTGTAGCTTACCTTAATCCTCTTTCTCACTTTCAGGAAAGAGATCAAGTAGGATACTTGTATTTAAGCCTAAGTTATTTCACAAGAGCAAGGTCTTTCCTGGATCTCTCAAGCTCTCCAACAAACTGAACTATGTCAAAGTAGTATAGTATATGTATCACAGTTCCCTAGTGCTTCAAAGCAGGTAGTGGAACAAGCCAAAAGCTATCAGCTGCCTGATTAATCTACCTGTATAATTTGCAGGTGGAAGGGAAGACAAAATGGGAGCTCTGTACACAAAGTGTATTGTCCACACACATGCACTAAAAGAATTTTGGTAGTTTGCCGCAAATTGCCTTTTTTGTTCTCCACAAATGTTTTGGAGAAAATGTTCTTTGCAGGTATTCCAGTGACATCTGTAATACAGAAGGCTTACATGGTTTTACAGATTTCCATTTTTCTCTGTGCAAAATGCTTGCAGAAACACAGAGGGATACTTAGGATTTCAACGTAAAACTTGGCATGTTGTAAATAACTTGTCACTTACTTTGGATTTTGATTTTGTTTCAATGCTGCAATGCACTTTCCAAGGATGTGAAGTGAATTATTAATATTTCCTGCTTCTTTTAGTCTGTCTCCAAAGACGTGTGTTTTATTACACCTCTCTGATCCAGCCAAGTCACAGAAAGACAGCCTGCATGAAAGAATTATCCAGAACACACACATGAACGTGTTTCTAAACAGTATGAAAATAGAACATCACATCTTTTTACTTCTTAGTGTGTCTGAAGCACAAATGAGTGATTTGTTTCAGCCTGCCTAGATCACAGAACAAGCTGTATATCAATGTTGAGCTTTTGTTCAGAAGGCACTACACAGGATAACAGCACTAGCCTATCTTCCCATTGCACATAAAGATCCTTGAACAAGATCACTGCTCTTAAGATAGACTACTCAGCACATTGAAAGCAGTCTACTTGTAGCATTCATCTGAAACTTTGTGGGCATTCTTACACAAAGATTTTGGTTCAGGATTCCAAATTTTGTTGCAATCCTAAAGTACGTATTTCCATACAAGGTGAGGCAAATTTCTGAAACAGTTCTGCATGATAAGACTATAGTACAGCAGCACTTTGTCAGTCACCTTCACCAATTCCAGTGCTGAGAGGATTGCAGGATAGCAGTGGACTTCACTGCGCTGTTTTGCATACAGAACCATTTGTTCACTATTGCCAAGAAAAGGCCAGAAGTCCTTCCCAGTTCACCTCAGAGCTCTTTGCTTGGCTGTAGTAATTATGTGCTACTACAGTCAGACCACTGAATTGCCCCTTATGACACAATAGGTTACAATCAGAAAATTACCCTGGATAAACGAGGAATTTAATACATTTTACTTGATATTATGAAAGCTGTTGAAATATAGGAAGCTCTTGAAGTTGGGTAAGTTATGTGACTGAATCATTACTCACTCATACATAAATTTATTTAAATAGAATAATGCCTTTGTAAGGCCATAACCTTTCACACAGCTGAAGTTAAGTCCTATACATATTACTAAGGCACATATTTCAAGTGTGTGAAAGCCTTATGTTCTTCATCCTTTTCAGTACAAGATAAAAAGCTTTTTTCTTCCTTAAGCAACATAAAAACTCTGTCATTCACCTAACAGCTGCTGCAAGCTTTGCCAGAGGGATACACTATGACAGGGAACAGCAAAAAAAATACAAATGCATTCATTTTCTCAAGTTATCTTTCCTAAAAAGTATTCATCACTGTAACATCTGACACTAAAAGGTGTTATCTCACAGTGAGGTATATTTATTACCATCTCTGCTCAGCAGAGACAAGAGAGAAATCAGTAGGAGCTAGGATTGAACTAAAATATTCTGTTGCAGGCTGTCTTCATTTTTCTGTATCAAGCTAAATAGACAATTCATCAGAAGAAAAAAGGCACACCACCCCAAAAAAGCTATCTAAATGGCTTCCAGCCAGAAGATTAGGCTGCTTCCTGTAAATCATAAAAAGGACAGAGACTCATGTGTAAGGACTCAACACTTCTCTCACAGGGTACACCCACATTAGCATTTTATATTAATGAAGAACAGTTTTTAAGCAAATCATTCGATTATTCCCTCTTACTGCACATTGGACCATGAAGCAGTTTCAGAGCATGTCACCAGCATCCTTTTGGGATGATAGACCTTAATTTGCATTCTAGGAGCACACCAAATGCGTTGTCACAAACCTTCAACCGATGAAGTCTAGTGTAGTCCAGAGTAGAGAGATACACTGGCATAGCTTGCACCTTCAGCACCAACTGCTGCATCCCAGCTGTAGAGATCAGCTTCTGTCAGCCAGACACTTGAATCCTGCTTACCAGGATATTTGTGCCCAGTGGAGTCCTGATTTCCTTCTCAATTCTCAGAGAATTTGTTTATGATAAGGAAGTTCACCAGTTTAGCATGCTTATACCTTATCAACTTTTCCAAAATATTTACGTTCTGGTAATCATGTGAAGCATTCACTTACTCTGATACTCCAAGAACACGTGGCTGATGCTCATCAGTTAGCTTCAGTAGCCTGATGGAAAATATGCTGTGACTGGAATGGAAAGAAGTGCTTTTTAATAACAGGTTATGAAAATAAGCAGACACTGAAGCAAAGTAAAATTTGTATGCTACAGAAAGCTCAGTGATGAAGAAAACAAGAATTAATCCACTAGTTACCTTAATACATTAGTTACTTTTGTAACGTGTTCATTCAGTACCAGAGAGCAGCAATTAAAAAAACTATTTTGTGACTTACTATTTCTTTCCATACAGGAAGAGGAAAAATATCACATGTAGCCTACAAACTGTCTTGGAGAAAAAATTAAGCCAATTCACTAAAGTCTACTGGTCAAAAGATGAGTACGCAGGTAGCCAATCCGTACAGAAACCTTAGGCAGTATCTGAACTCAGTAAATCTGAAGAATTAACTTAGAAATGAATGGTGGGGAGAAGGGAATAAGTTCAAGTTTTACTCTCCTGTAATTTTGCCTGCTTCAATATGCACAGTTATTTATTCAGTTTTGAAATAACTGTTTTCCAGAAAGGCTGAATTTATAACTCTTGAAAATCCAGTAACTCTGGTTTAGACAACAAGCTACAAAAGCAGTGGATATGCTGTCTGAAACCAAAGAGAAAAGCCACAGAACCAGAAGTGCCCAGTTCATCTGATACATCAGGAAGCACAGCACACTAACTTCTCTAGTATATGCCTAAAGCAGTGGGCATTCTAGGCATAAAACTCAGTCAGAAAAGCATGAAATTTAACAGCAGCTGTCTTTAGCTAATACAGAACAACATAACTCTTGCTTTTTAGAGAAAAAAAGCAGGCTTAGTAACACTATGATTGTATTAGCTAAAAATACAACATAGCCCTTCCACACTTATAGGACAAATTGTTAAGAGGTCATTGAAATCAAGAAAGAAGGCATTTCCAATCGAAATTATACCACCTTCTCTATTTCCTCCCACTCCACCAAAGGCCAGATTCTCCCTGATCCTTGTCCAGTGACGAGTAAAAGCCAGGAGTTTAATTCTTAAGATACCAAGTAAACTCAGCTTGAACACAGCAATCTAAAAGCATTGAGAAAATTTAGCGGCACTGCAAGATACCATGTGACTTTCTCCTTCCTACATGCCCCCTAGTGACAGGCTCCAGGTTTCCAAGAATTACACTGCCAAGCAATGAAAAATTAGCCAGCTTTTCCTTCAACATCCTCACACAGCCATTCTCACTCAGCACCACTAGCATCTGCCAAGATATGTAGCCCTGTTGGCACTCAAATATGAATGTGATTTGATCATTTTCGTTGTCCAAAGACATGAATAGCAATCCAAGTCCAGCTACTATTAGTCATAGAGTCTCTCCTAGTTTACTTTCAGCAAGAATTTCATAAAAAACCCAGAATAATCAAGGAAAGTATTAAACAATTATTGAAGAGTGGTTCTTTTCACACATATTCTAAAATCCTCTCCATTCCCCATCTCCTTCCCCTTAAAAGGGACAGAGTATGCTTATAATTAGAGGAACAAACCTTCTACTTGATTGCTCATTCATTCTAGTACAAGCAAAGCTTCGGTTCTTGTTTCCTATTTTTAGTAGCCTGCAGGCTTCTTCAGTGCTCTGAACGTTAATCCACTTTAGATCTGTGAAAAGAGACATTTTACATACATTTCTGATCATCAGAGAAATTCTGTGAAACTGCCTAGGTCATAAAGCAGTATTATTACCTTTAATATAAGAAGTTCCTCCTTGATCCTCACAAATTCTCAAAACTCTGCGCCTTTGAGTTTTTGATGTAGGTAATACATTTAATAAGTCATACACATATTCATTATAAATTTCACAAAAGGAAATCCACACAGATGCTTGTGTTCTTTGGTGTGTATCAGTCCTATGACTGTCAAAGGGAACAAAGTTCTTCTCTGCTAACCCAAAACAGAAAGAGTTCAAAGATCAAACAATTCATGGATAGATTTTAACTGAGTATATAGACTCTTCTAAAAGGACCCATAGAACCTGCTAAAAGGAGGGGGCTTGGATACATCTGTGTTGTACAATTACACACATTAATAACTTTGGCTTTACACAAGAATGTTCAAGCTTCTCAGCAGTCATCTGTTACCAGAATACGCCCAAATTCTAAGCTGATGGCCTCACTTTATCACAAACTTCCACCAGTTTATACATTATCTTTGCAGAACTTAGTCTCCCCCTTCCCCACAAAAGAGGGGAAACTATCAAAATAATTTTACATAGTTGCTTTTCCTCAAGAGAAGAGAGACAAAAATTTGGTTAAAACCTATATATATTTACTTTGCATGATAGTATAGGGATCTTTTTCATCCACTGATAATTACCCACTTAAATCTCTAAGTTCCTATTATTTTTTCCCCACACAAAAATTTTCCACTTTACCTAGAGAATTAGAAGGATGATTGTCTGAAGTACAGTGAGAAGAATCCAACTTCACATCACAGAAATTTGTTATAGTATTTGAGATGCTCTCTGTCTCCTTGAGAAAATAAGAGACCATTAAATCCACATGAACAGACAATGAGAAAAGCAGAAGTTAAAAATTACAGTATTTAAATCTTAAGTACAGGAATTGCTATAGTAGTACTAAGTGTTAGGCCACTCTTACTCTGGCTCAAAGTGGAATGTTTTTAACACTGAACTATAATCAATAAATGCTCTGTCACAAGAACTATTGCTCCCAGCAACCTGTTTCGGCAGCCAACTGCTGCTAGCATAGGAGACTTCACAGTGACAGGAGAAAAAAGATTCTGTTAGCCTGCAAAAGCCCAGGATGCCTTCCTGAGCTACTGGACAAATCTGAACAGTGCTTCAGTCACCACAAAAAAAACCCTGAGAAATTTCCTCCAGGAGTAGCTGCCAAGGTGGTAGGATTTTACATTATGACAAAACAACACTCTATGTTGCTTTAATTCAGACCGATTTAAGAGGCCATTAAAAATTGATAATAGCATAGTTTCTTTAAATACACACAATCACTGAAATCCTTTACATCAACAAAACTATTTTATACCTGCCAAGATTCACCAAAGTACAGCTTTTAAGTTACCTCTGGAAAAAGAAGTGTAATGAAGTAGCAACTCCCACCAGAGTCTGGCATCTTTACATACTACCTCCCTCTCTCCACATTTTATAGCCCTACATAAATTAGGACATTCACTCTGATTTCTCTTTCCTGAGAGAGGATCATCCTACATTAGAAGGGAACAGATGCAGAGAAGGAAACCTCAGTGTTACAGCTTTTCAAATGCTGCACTAACTTGATCATGGATTGACTACTGATGGCAGTATTACCCACTTGGTATATCCAAACCAGAATTCTTACAAAAAGAAGCACAAATCCATGCTTTGAGATCTTCCATTTTAAAGATAAATAGCATAGACTAGAATTACAACAAAATCATAAGTGTTTTTTGCAAAGATAGAGCAACCTATATGATTGTGTTTCTTGAGTAGTTAGAAGTCTAACCACAATATGGGTTCCATTCATTGTTTGTGAAGTGCCAAGCAGAGCTCTAAAGCAGGGCATGGGACTGACACACACGGTATTTCATCTATGTATATCAAAATGCAGTGGAATTTAGAAAACCCAGTACCACATTACTTGCGTATGTGATAAGTTTCTGTGAAGGTACTGTGAGAAAACTAAGTGAATTAACTGTTACTATACTGTTCCTCAAATCAGCAGATGAGCTACAGAAAAGAGCACAAAAATGACTGCCTGAAAACAAGTGGGGACAGGAACTGACATTGCTTGCCAACAACAGAAGACATTTAATAGATAATACAAAGACAGTTGGAAACAGAAGGCAAGTAAAGCATCTTTTAATCCAGTTAAAAATGTTATTTAATCTGATGAAGAGAACCAGGAAAGGGAAGGAAAGAGAAGCTATGAACCATGCTAAGGAAGAGTTGTCCTGTATGCAGAAGTACTGCATACAGAATATAAACAGCAGAACTTTAAGTACTGCAGTAATTCAGAGCAGTTAAACCTGAGAGAATGAAAGAAACAGCAAACTCTTTCTGTCTGACATGTAAACTGAGCCTGGGAAATGAGCCTACAGAAATCCACGTAAACTAAAGCCAGGCCCACCAAATTGTATCTGCTCTCAGATTACAGCTTGAGAGAGCATCCAAACAGTGATGCTATTCATTCACAAGCTATCAAGAAGCACAGTTTCAGAACTGGGGATCACTGACATATCTCTATGGAAGCATTGTAACACATAAATACAGTCCTGTCATGTAGTAGTTTCCTGATGCATTTTTACCTGTCCTTCCTGAGGGAAGAGCATTGCTTTCTTTTTACTGCAGTGCATCAATTTCTAGATCATCTACTGCAACATTCAGTAACTACACTATCAGTAAGTCAGAGTATGACTTAATAGAAGAAAATATTTGTATAAAGTCTTATTCAAAATAAGATGTTGACCTCCTGTTCCAGACCTTGGTCTCCTGCATGTTCCTCTTTCCAAGGCTGTAGCTTCCATAAAATTTTTCTTGAAGATACTTATCTACAATCCTCCTAACTGTCTCAATTTTTCTTGAAGACTCCTCCATCCCCTGCATATACACACACACACACTCAGAGACACCTTCAAAATAAATATGTAATCTTTAGAATCTTTCAGATTTTTCATCTGAGATATTTCCTCAAGAGCTAACCAGACTCAGACTAAACAAAGTTTTGGTTTGCAAAGTTTAAATTAAGCAACAGAATTTAGAGTGGAACTTTATATATGAATTTGAGTCGTAGAAGGATACTTTTTCAGGGTTAACTGGAGCACTGAAACAATGTTAGTATTAAAGACCATAGAAAAAAAAGAAAACCCAGTCGATCATTATTTCTATATGTCTCAGAATTCATTCAAAGTTGCTTTGCATTCAGCTAAGCCTACTGCATTCTGGGATTAAATGCACAGAATCACAGTTCAGGCTAAAAGTGTTCTGAACAAGAGATGACCAGTTGCAACAGGACTTAGAAGTATAAAATAGTCCCAAACACATGGATGCCCATTTTCTGGAAAAACAGTTTCTTACTAGATAATAAGAACAGGAGGCTGCCACAGTAAAGACTTCTCTATTCTACCTACAGTCTTCAGAGACCAGAGTTAGATACATGCTCTCCTCTAAAGTAGACAGGAATCCTTTTAGGACATTCATTTTGTGGCATCTCGCTTCACTTGCTGAATCTGAAAGTTTCTACATGATATCACATAAATCACAGTTTATAAACTTGTTAATCAATTTTCAAAGGCTACTGTCACCACAGTGCCAGAATCACTCCTCTAAAGAAGAGACTTCTCTCTAGAAATTGAGATTTGGCTTCACAATGGTTTTTGGCTTGAGCTGTGTACTGCAGAAAGTTCTTCCAGTTTACCCTGAGCTCCAAAAAGGGCCAATTGTCTTATTATTCCAAGATTCACCAAGTATGCATACCATAAATCTATATATATATACACACATATATAAAGAATTAATAGTGGAATAAAGATCTTTTAAAACTTCCTGTCTTACAGAGCACCTTTAAGAAGCATTTGGTCACTGACCTCTTTCAGTGATGCAAGAACAGCAGTTTTTAAGGCTTCTTCTTGCTTAACTTGTTCATCTTCTAGTTTCTTAACATCATTGCTCAAATATGGTTTGAAGTTCATCTTCAGGTAATGTCTTCCTCTTACGTAGTTAAAAATCACACCAAGTGAGCGAGGTAAAATACCAGGATCTTTTGAAGTCCCTTAAAAATGTTAAAAAATCAAGTGTAAGTCATGAAAACTTCTCATTGGATTGTGACTTGGTTCATATACAAGCAAATATTTCATACCTTGGATAGTGAATGTCTTGCCTGCATTTGTTACCCCATAAGTAAACACCAGTCCATTCACTCCATTAACATATGCTCTTACTATATCTTTCATTGAGCCTTCAAAAAATTCACTCTGAGTAGTTTCCGGTCCAAAGACCTTGGATAAGGGGAAGAAAGAAAGAAAAAAAAAAGGAGTGACAAACGTTTAATAAACCAAAATATTAAGCACTGATTAATAGAGACTAATTTTTCAGAGCAAGGTGGGTAGGAGATACCAGCTTAGTTTCCTGTCTTGCCTGAACCCCTTCTGATTCAATGTTTTTTGTTGGGTTCTCACAGGATGCCTGCTTAATTCTGAGAGGCACTCAGGCTTGCACTCATTTTTGAATATTTTCCTACTCCTGAAATAAACTGCTCAGAATTCTATTGAGCACATGCTGTTCAGTGGATATTTTCAAGAGCTCTGCTGGTGATGTGAAACTCCCTCCTCACTCTGCAACAGTTACCCACAATCCACAAGAAAATCAGCATTACAATGGTCTAAACAACACAATTCCTGAAATTGTTTATCTTTTGGTACTGTAAGAACAGAACTTCTTGCAGCAGGCAAATGGAGTTAAGAAATTTACTTTCAGTCTATAGGGTTTAAGCAGTTAAGCTGCTATTCTTTCAAAGGGATGTTCTAAATACATGCTTACATAAATTCCTACAAAGTTTCCTGTAACACTTCCCAGAGGAGAGCATCTGCAGAAACAGCAGAACCAAAGTAAGTTTGTGCCTACAAGAAGTTTCTGCAGCATCAAATCAAAGAAAACCACAGGCCTGCCAAAGAAGCTTCCTTGTCTCATCTAATAGGCATCTCCACTGTAATTCAGGTTTCTTGACAGCTTATCAGTAATTAATAAGCAGTCTTTTTTTTTTTTTAAAGGCAAGTACTAACACATGTAATTAAAAGAAGGAAAATCACATTGCATGACATAATACAAATTTCAGCTTTCATTACAGTAAAAAAAAAACCCAAAAAAAACCCAAAGCTAAAAATTTTAAACAACTTGGCCTACCTGAGAAAAGGTGAAGCTGTGCACAGCATGACCAACCCCTCTTTCACTGTTTTTCATTGCAGAAGACTCTT
Source organism: Grantiella picta (assembly GCA_013397955.1). NCBI lineage: Eukaryota > Metazoa > Chordata > Aves > Passeriformes > Meliphagidae > Grantiella > Grantiella picta. Next base: position 162,302 of record VZRM01006285.1, on the reverse strand, counting down.
TGGGTGCATTAAGAATTACTGTCTGGGCATCTTCAATAATTACACAACCCTTAAAAAACAAGACAAGGGAAACAAAAACACCACACAAAATTATTCAGGAAGAAAGCTATCTGAACAAAACAAAAAACAGTTACTGTCCCCTCTCCCCCAGAAAAAAAAAAAAAAAGCCAAGTATCTTCAACTATTTACCAGAGCTATGGATTTTCACAATTTACATATATCATCTTGAGGCATATAACTACAGAGATATTCACCTTTCTGACGAAGTTAAGGCAATCCTATGGGGTTTTCTAAGACGTAAAAACTTTTACTAGCATTCCTTCCAGCAACTTTTTCTTGGGAACACTTTCTAAGTCCTGGTATTTTGTGATTGTGACTTGCACAATAACTATGAAAAAAAAATTATATAGAAACCTACTAGTTTTCCACATCAGTCATTTTCAGTGTGAAACAGACTATAAGCAGCGTTACCAAGTAAGATAAGTTTGAAGCATTATCCTTTGATTGATAAATGGTGTTGCCAGTAATGAAAGAAACTGAATTAGCTTCAAGTAATTTGATTGCTATTTCTCAATTAAGTAAAGGTGAAATACAATTACCTAACATTCACTAGCTAGATAAATGTAGGATGCAATGTCACAGGAAAATTTATTTCACAATATAGTGGCTACCAAAGATGCAAACTAAACTCCCAGTATAGCATAATGTCTTGATGAATCATCTGAAAGGAATGATTATAACTAAATCTGACATTTATGTTCAGAGACTGGCCAGAACTGCTAAGACTAATAACCCATATGTAGAATGTACATAGGAAGTACTGCTCTTCCTAGGTACTTCAATTAACAAGCCTGTCTATTAACTGATACAGAAGATCTATACCAGTAATTACCTGGTACAGATATCACAGCAGCCTACAACTCGCTCACAGTGAAACAAGAAGGGGCAGGCACCAACCTCTTCTCTATGGTGACCAGAGAAAGGACCAGAGGGAATGGCCTGAAGTTGTCAGGGGAGGTTTAGGTTGGATATCAGAAAAAGGTTTTTCACTCAGAGAACGGTTGGTCACTGGAACAGGCTCCCCAGGGAAGTGGTCACAGCACCAAGACTGACAGAGTTCAAGAAGTATTTGGACAATGCTCTCAGGCACATTGTGCGACTCTTGGGGCTATCCTGTGCAGTGCCAGGAGCTGGACTTTAATGATCCTTGCAGGTCCCTTCCAACTCAGCATATTCTGTGATGCTGAGAAGCTCTAAGAAGCTGCTTTCTGAATTTAGACCACTTGCTCACTGTGCCAGGCTCTAAACCCACATAGTCTTTAACATTTCTCCCACTCCACCAGGAATAGGAATGCAAGTCAAATGTGCTAAACCCTAGAGACCTACAGAATAATCCAGTATTTGCAGCATATGCCATCAGCTGCATTCAGCTGCCACCAGCCTCAGAAGCTCATGAACAGAGGCCCAAAGAAGTCAGAGCTGCAGAGATGGAAGCCAGTCACTCCACTTGTCTCCCCCAGTTAACCCTGCAGGTAAGTGGGAAGGAGCTGGATAATTTCTGGCACTGTATACATTGCTGATATGCAAAAAAATAAACTTCCTCATTCCCCACAGGTCACTCTGGAGAATCACTGGCAGTCGTATCAGGACTACAGAATTTTCTCCAAAGCGCTTAAGCTTTACTTCCATAAATCATTATGTCTATAAGCAACAACCAGTTAACCTGTTGATTGTCTCTGTTTAAAACAACAGCCTACAACTCCAAGGTATAGGTCTTCGGTTCTAATTTGCCCTTTTTTTTTTGTGCCACTTATTTGGAGCAAAGGTGCTTTCCTGAAAATTATGCATGGCAGTGAGGAAAAAAAGACCTAATAATTAAATTCATCTGTTTGATTAAACAGATAGAAAGTGAGGTTTGCTTGATTATTTTGTGTGGGTTTCTTCAATTTATTACCAAGCATTTTCCTCCTGGATTCAGATGACAGCCAAGAAAGTAGAAAACACTGAAAATGTTGAAGAACTTTCAATCATTCTGGTTTTGGAAGCTGAAAAAGAAGCTTTAATCCCATGCAAAACAGATTATACATCTAATAGGTTAGAAGTTCAACTATTACAGCATGAACTACATGGAAACAAGAGCTCAAAAAAACATAGCACAAACTTCAACGCTCACTTTTTTTCTCCCTGCTTTTAAGAGATGTCTCACCCCAAAGAAGAATGTGCTAATCAACTCATGAAACAATTTGATTTTGCAAATCAATTCACACTTAGAGCCAGCTCAGACTGTGGAGTTTACCAAACTGGAAGTACTGTGGCTGTACACACTATTCAAGGAGAGCTGCCTAAGCAAAGGTGAAGGGAAGCTGAGTGAGGGGAAAAGTTATCCAAGTGAAAATGATACAAAGGTTCCAATTCTAGTAGATCAAAAGCAAGAATGCATTTTTAAAAAGCAATTTGCAAGAAGCAAATCAAAACTAATATTAAATCCTTCTTAGAGCTCTTGCTCCTGACCCATTTGATCAGAGAGCCTGCAAAGACAAGGGCTAAGAAATATACTATAGAGAATTGTCCTCCAAAGAGAGCTAAAGGAATTCTTTGCATCAGTGATTACAATGAGGGGAAGGGGAGCACTCCTGCATGTTTGTACATGTATGTGTATAAAACACTGGAGCACCTAAATCTGACAGTGTAGACACTACAGAAGATTTTGACAGGCTGAGCAGCAAGTCACTAGGATGAAGCAGGAGACTAATCAAGCATTTCACAGAAACTCAAGGGTTCAACCAGATACTAAAATTACTCCTAGAATGGCATAATCTCTTCCATGGAACTCCTTTGTATCTTGAGCACTATACAAAGTTGACACCAATTTTTAAATAACATACCCAGTGGAATTTTGCAGAGCTACAGGTGTGCATGTCTATACCATACAAATTATTCAAAATTCTAGCGGTGGAGAAAAAAAAAAACTTTGCATCTACCCAGGTGTCCACTAATTCCATGTGAGGGCAGCACATGGCTTATGTAAAAGAAAGTTCTGCCTTACAACACTACATATTACTCAAGGGAGAAGAAAAACCGATTTCTTAATTCTACAACAAACCTGGGATTCATGGCTTTCCAGCTCTGCAATAGAAAAGGGCCTCACTCTCAAGAAGACTTTCAAAGGCTCATATACCTATTCGTTTAAAAGAAGAAAAATACAAAAACACAGTTATAATTACCACTTTTTAAACAGAACAGCCCCAAATCATATCAGTATGCATATCTGATACAGTATTTCCTATTTCATATTAATGCCTCACTTTTTTCTTTCTTGTGAAGTTCAGACACTAAGGTTTCATTTGCTTCTTTATCTCCTAGTGTCCTTAAGTAACCCTTTATTTTGTGTGCTCCCCCCAACTCCCCTACCCTTAGCATTCTTTCATGACAAAGCCAGTATTTTGATTTTAAAAGCACACACTATCAGAGGCACAAACTGCACTGCTTCCACCTTCTGGTCTCCTTCTGTACTGAACTCAAGCTGTGTTATTCTAGCAGCTGCTCCATGGTACTGCACTTCCATTTTGTATGGAGCACATTCAATTAACATTGATTGACACTTGCTTACCACCATCCAGGCACCAGACCCTCATCTTCCTCACAGTAACCATTGAAACCATTCTGAGTTGCTTAGGTGGCCTTTTCTATCCCCTAACTGCTATACAACAGTTTCCCCACCCAGGTAAAGCAATAATAGCAGGGAGAATTTTAAAGGGATCCCAGCATTCCTTCCTTTCTTCTCACAGAGCTTCACTCCTTACTTTGGCAACATTTCATTCAGCAGATGAATTTACTAGAATTGTCCACAGCCCTCTCATGACCAGCACTACTCAGAAGAAATGAAGTCACCTGAGGAAAAGCTACACAGGAAATGTACCCCTCTGAAAAAGCACAGGTGGCTATATTGCCTTCTGCTCAAGTACAGCAGAGCATTACAGAGTTTTATTTCCAAGCACCTAACAAGCTTTCAACAAGGACCCATATCTTTATTTTTGGCTTACTAAAATGAACAGTACAGTCTCATCACATTCAAAGTGCAATTACTGAAGTTCTTTACTCTTTTTCTCAAAAGCTTAGCACATCGCATCACATAGCATTGACCATCTATCTGCATTTGGTAGTGGCCACGACCTGTGCATAAGCAATGAGAAATAAGAAGAATCGAATGTCTCTCAGGGGCAGAGGAGCACAGCAGTTCTTACCAAAGAACTATTTCGCAGAATAAAAGCTTAAAAAATTCTGAAAAACAAACCAAAAAGCCATCACCAGAAGACACCTTGTAAAACCAATGCACACCTGCTGTTCCTCCGTATTAGGCAATACTGTTGACTCCAAGGGCGAAGGTTTACCCTCTGCATTTAGAAAAGAAACTGATTCCAGCACATCACACACTTCTGTGGAAACACAGTTTTTCCCCTCATCAGCCATCGTTCTCTGCAAAGGAACTTTAAAGAAAAAAGAAAAATCCCATCGTTTTCTCAGAGAACAGACAAAAACACACACACAGCAAAACAAAAATGGGGCTGCCTTGTATATAAACAAGCACTTCCGAAGAAGAGAGGGTTATCTAGAGAAGTTTGGGAGCACGAGCTTTAAAAAAAACACCTGGCAGGTTATACTAGGAAACACCCAGGGGAAAGCACGCTAACAGCCTCAGCCGGGCACTGCTCTCATACACCTGAGAGCGCCGGCCGCAGCCTGCAGCCCCCTCCCCAGCAGGCTGCACACTGCCAGGCGCTCGGGTAAGAACCATCTCGGCTCCCGCGGCCGCCGTGCCGTGCCGTGCCGTGCCGTGCCGTGCCCTGTTCCCTTTCCCCCTTCCCGGGAGCGCCCGGCCAACGCCGCTACCTTGGCGCGCGCGGGAACCGCCAGCCGGGCCCGTGAGGGGGGACGCTTTGAGGGGAGAGGCGGGCGCTGATTGGCCGAGCGCGGGGGAAGGCGGGCGATGATTGGTCGGGCGCGGGGGAGCAGGGGGAAGGGGGGGCACGGGTAGAGCTCCCTCCGCCCGGCAGGGGGCGCCCCCGCACAGCGCACGGCAGCGGGACTGCAGCTGTGAGGGAGGGGGGGAGCGAGGGAGCGGGACGGAGAGGGACGGAGCGGGACGGGACCGAATGGAATGGAATGGAATAGAGCGGAGCGGAGCAGCGTGTGCTCGACACGCACCGTTTGTTTATGGTCCGTGACAAGGCACGGCGGTGAAGAACTGGTATGAACGGACAGCGGCAGCTCGGCGGCTAGAGGAGAAGGGGTGTTCTGCCTGACAGAGAGCCGCGCCGGAGGGGGCGGGGGAGACGCGGGTACCTAAATGTTTCCATCCGAGCGAGTTATATAAAGTCAGTGCGGGCGTTACGCAACCGTTCGGACACTCCCGCGGCTATTCGTCGTTAGCAGAATAGAAATGAAATAAAATCGCAAAGTGTGCGGGCCACGCGAAAGGCAGAAGCGGGCAGGTCGGGAAGGCGGGATGAGCCCCGCCGCGGGACGGGACGGGACGGGATCAGCTCCCCGCTGCAGGAACAGCCCGAGCTCCAGCGCCTCCCGCAAGCCAAGGATCCACTTTCCCGGTAACAAATGCAAAGCCCTCCTGTGTGAGCACGGCTGTTCAAGCAGTGGGCACGCAGCAGCATTTCTGCGCAGTACGGGACCCAGGCGCAAAGGTAAAGTTGAATTTGTTGAAGGGCAAGTTGGAGAGAAGTGAAAAGATGACCTAAGGAAATTGGTCTTTGAAATGGCACAGCTGCTCAAAGAACATCGATGGGATTTTAGATCATTCAGGTGTGTGTAAAAGGGACCTTTTAAGTCATAGGTATAGCCAGCTATAGGCTGATACAAAACTCTTGGTTTTGACCGACGGGAAAGACCAAAGGCAGAAATGAAGTCAAAGCCAGCCAGCCCAGCCTAGACCCCTCCAGGTGCTTTCAGTCACAGGGCTACTCCGTTGATCAGAAGACTACTCGAGTAAAAGTTAGTAATCATACACAGAGGTCAGTGAGTGCAACATATCTATTTGTTTGCCCATTTATCCCTGTAAAGAGCAACCCCTATAAATCAAAATAATTTTAAAACTACAGCTAGAAGTATTTGTCAGGCAGCTTATATTTGTGGCATATTACCAGAACTTTTAGGAAGATGCAGGTGTTTTGTTTTGTGGGGGGGGTGTTTTTCCCTGCTCCTATAGTAGTTTCTGAAGGAAGTAGGCTTGAAAAATCTGTTCATATTAAATCACTCACCTCCTGTCTACCAAAACTCTCAAGCCTACTAACGCAAAGATCAGAATTCTTCTAAGGCCTTATATTAAAAGAAATTGAAGGTCTCTTGAATCTTGAGTAAGAAAGCACAAGCTTTGCCCAGTTTTAGGTCTTAGCAAATATAAATAGGACCTGGAGCTGCTTGCAGAGGACCACCTCTGCTTGTTTTATTAGAATTCAAGTTCCCTCCTATGCTTGAAACAGAAACAGCAACCTGATCTTAAATGGATTAAACAGAACTGTTGTATTAAACTCTGGGCTTTGTTTTGTTGGTTTAAGAATATATCATAGTTCCTTTACTTGAGAGACTTGAAAGCAGCAATGAAAATGGCTGTTTTGTTGCTTTAGAGATGAAACATACTCTGAGCATTAATATAATCTATGGAAATCTAAACCTGAAAAGACTGGATATTTCCACAGTTCCATTTTGTGACTCTACATGCAAGTCAAAACAATGAACTTGCTAAATTCATTGTGTTCATCATAAATGATGAAGTTTTATAACTAGCACCCCCAGGATCCTTTGACAGTGACACACATAGAAAAAAAAAAGCCATAATTGAAAACTTGGTAATTAGACCCAAAATTAATTTTAATGTAGGTACTTGTCTGTGTAAGACTCTAATTTCAGCTAAAGTTAAACTTTCAAATTATTAAAAATGTTATTTTTCATAAAGTGCTGCACCACTGTACAGTTGCCAGCCTCCAATGAAACCACGATGCCCAAGTTTCATTTTCCTGTTTCCAAGTTTCATTTTCATTATTTATAGCTGGCATGTTCTTCTGTAAATATACAATCCTCTCACACAGCATTCTGATTATGGTTTCTGTTGTCCTTCATGAAAATTATCACAGAGCTTTCTCTTGGCCCACATACAAAAAGAAACAAGTGATGAAAATTCGTATATCAACTTTATTTAACCATGGCCATCATTTAGGCATCGGCAATAGTAACTTCAACTTCTACGCCTGGTTCGATGCTGATGGAAGTGATCTGCTTCACGATCTCAGAAGGGCTGTGCAAGTCAATGAGCCGCTTATGGATACGCATTTGGAAGCGATCCCAGGTCTTGGAACCTTCACCACAAGGTGTCTTCCTGGTGGTGATCCGCAGGGTCTGAAAAGACAAACACAAGGTATTTAGCTGATGGACTGGGAGAAATAATCTACAATCATACAAAAATATGATCACCTACAAATACTGTATGGTGTCTGAGCTGTTAGAAAGTTATTTCTTAAATTATAGTTGACTGATGTTAACACTCCTTCCCTACATATTTAATTTCATTAAAAAAAAAAAAGTTCATTATTAAAATAAATTGAACAGAAAAGCCCCTTTCACATTCAACATGTTTTGCACTTAAGTGTTACCCTAGGTATCAAATCAACTTGTGAAATCATCTTTTTACATTGGGTCACCCCCAGTTTGGTAGCACTGCTTTTCATCTCTTTTTTTTCTTTAAAAAAAATGGTTTAAGTACACTGTTAAAGAAACAGCAGAATAAACCCCCAACTTTTAAGACAGAAAGAGTGTCAAGTACCTTGGTGGGCATGCGAACAGGTCCCTTCACCTTCAGGTTTTTTTCCTTAGCACCTCTGATCAAGTCAGCACAGACTGAAAAAAGATATGCAATAGCTCAGGTTTGTGACTATTTTACTTACTTGATTTCTTATGCAAATATTTCAAACAAGATGTTGGCTCAGAATAGCGTATGAGTGATCACTGCCATTCATTTTAAGCATTATCCTCATAGCCAACCACATACAACTGGAAGTGTTGTGCCATGATAAGCAAAGTCATGTTGCAACCGTAAGCAAAAGCCATTAGTACAAGTTTAAACTGTATTTCAGCTGTTATCAGCCTGAAGATCCTGCAAATAGTAATTTTTTCTTACATTTTCATTATATTTTTAAATACTAGCAAAGCTAGTTCCTAAACAAAATTAAGTAATTTCTTGAAGAATGTTATACTAAACTCTTCATAACACAAGTGACAAAATATTGAGAAACCAGCGTCTTCCAGTTCTTACACATTCAAATGACAACTATTTCAAAATTCCCCACAAGAATTAAAGGGAAGACGCTGCACTTTCTTGTATTAGTCATTAAGACAGTGGTTTTCAGCATGATGTAAACACCTAAAACACTAGTTTTCATTAAAAATTTAATCAGAATTTACTTTTCAGTGTATGAAACACTTTGGGTTGACTTTGCAAGCCAAGACACATACAAACAGGCAAACAATAACGTGTTTAATTACAACTGATTTTAAGAGATCGTATTTTGCAATGCATCACATGGCACCTATTATTCATTACTTGACAAACTACCCGAGTAAACAAAAAAGTATCACTCACCCTTCTCCAGTGATTTTACATTGCGACTTGTCAAAGTAATTCTAATGCGATGAATCGCCACCTCTTGTTCCACAGGTGCTTTGCCAGTATCTTTAAATGCCTAAAATGTTGAAGTTACAAATATCAGACACTACAGTGAACACCACCGGCTAACACTATCCACAGCCTCTTCAAAAGAGACTTCAGGAGTGTAAAGAACAATTTAGCTATGTGACTATATTACACTACTGACTAGAAGAGATATCTGAAGGGTATGGTGGCATGGAAGAAATAATGAGAGGAGAATGAAAAGGCAAAGTTCTAACTCTAAGGAAAAGCAATTTTTTAGTGTCTAACTGCATCTCAGGGTGGGAACCTGCAAGCACACCATTCCCTGGTTTGCCTATATACAGCTGGCACAAACACTTCCTTCCTCAAAAATAAATACATTTCAGGCTTCGTGTATCTTACAGCCTAAACTCACCACAAATTAAGTAGCAAAAGCTTGATCAAGAACTGCAACAACTCATACCATGAGAACAAAAAGGGGCACCTAGCCAGAAAGACTAATTCGGCTACTCAGCAAACTGATTTGAGGAGCTCAGGCAATTAAACACTTGCAAATAATGGAGCATTAATGTGGCCTAAATGAGTTGATGAAACGGGAGTAGAAATACAGACGAAGGAAGGTCTTAAGAAAAGAGGGATGAAACATATATACATGTGTGCCTCTATAAAAATATAAATAGGGGGGTTGCCAAGAGGACAGAGCCAAGTTCTCGGTGGTGCCAACCAATAAGACAGGAGACAATGGGCAGAATCTGATGCACAGAAGTACCACCTGAACATGAAGAACTTCTTTACTGTGCGGGTGACCGAGCACTGTACAGATTGCCCAGAGAGGTTGTGGAGTTCCCCCAATGGAGAGATCAAAGAACCGTCTGGACTCAATGCTGTGCCATGTGCTCTGGGATAACCCACTGTGATGCCTTCCAGCCTGACCTATTCTGTGAGTCTGTGAAACACGGGATGTCACACCCCGACGATGAGGTGCTGCCTGCCGCGTTTACTGAGGCCCCCTTACCAAGGGCCGCGTGTAAGGGCAAAGACACGAGGCCGGATCAGCACCGCTCACGCCGGGCTGCGGCCGCCTCCCCTCCGCCTGCGCTTCCCCGCGGTGCCCTCGCGAAGGGAAAAGCACTGCCGGGCCCACAGGTCGCCCTTCCTGCCCGGGCTCGGGGTGAGCTCCGGGAGCCGCGCCAGCAGCCGAGGAGCCTCCGCGCAGCCCCGGGGAGCGCAGCCCTGTCCCGGGGCCGAGGGCCGGCACCGCCCGGGCGGGCACGGCGGCCATGCGGCAGGGCCGGCACGGCGGTCCCGCTCCCTCCCCCGTCCCCGGCGTTCCCCGTCCTCACCATGGCGGCAGCGGAGCCTTCCTGACCGACTTATTCCCGGGCTCGGGCGGCGCGGGGCCCAGCGAACAGCGGTGAGCCAGGAAGCGGCGGCGGCGCGGGAGAGGCAGGCGCGGCGGCGGCTGGCGCTTATATAGCGGAGCGGCACCGCCTCCATCCGGGCGCTGCGGGACCTTTCACCCGCCCGCCGGGCACGGAAGCGCCGGGGCGGGGAAGCTGGGTCGGTTCGGCTTCCTGCGCGTATCGTGGCCCCGTAGTCTCGGCCGATGGCGAGCGGAGAGGGGCCCAAGGCCGGCGGCTGCCGTGTCCCTACCCCGGGGTTGGCCCGCCCTGCGGGGTACAGCGCCCTTCCCGCTCGGGTCCCGCGGGCTTCTCCGCCTCCTGGTTGCCTTTTCCAGGAGATTTCGGCGTTCTGCTGGGGGGAGGACCGGGATTTGGCGCACTAGAGAGGCATTACCGCTTCCAGTGGTAGCGAGCGCGTTCCCGTTTGAGCCTTTGGGTCTTTTTATCTTCAGTCATTACTGAAAGCGACAGGACGAAATAATACGGTCCTAAACTGCGCCGGGAGAGGTTTAAGTTGGACATTAGGAACAATTTCTTCACAGAAGGGGTGATGAGACATTGGAATGGGCTGCCCAGGGAGGTGGTGGGGTCATCGTCCCTGGAGTTGTTTAAGGAAAGACTGGATGTGCCATGATCTAGTTGAACATCGTGGAGTTCGGTCACAGGTTGGGCTCCATGATCTCAGAGGTCTGTTGGAGCCCAATTGATTCTGTGATTCTGTAAAGTGCAGGTGCGAAGGCAGAAGTTTTAAGTAAAAGTGCTCATTTCATTCAGGCTTAAGTTTAGCAGCTTAAGTGAATTTTATTTATATAAGTTCCATTATTTGCTCAGGTTGGGCTTCGGAGAGGTATTTTTTACTGAGAATGGTCTTTGATTTGGCCTGGACAATGGTAACTGTTGGTCCCAAATCAAGTGTTTTGCTGGCAATATGTCTGTTTCGAGTTACATCACTGGAGAACCAGAGAAACTATTTGAAATTATGGCCTGTAGTAGGGTCACTATGATTATCTTTTAATAATTCCGAGTTTTTTTCAGGAATCATGGACATGCATAATGTTAGCATAACAACTGCACCTCTGGAAGCTTAATAATTACTACAGTTATTCAAGGAAGGTACTTGGTGTTTTACGATGAGCTTACTTTCAGCTATCACACACTCTGTTTTAATATGGGTGATTTTTTTCCCTACCAATTGCTTTATAGTGGTCCTTAAACCTCATGCGATGGAGTTGACTTTTATATGCCAACTCTTCCATTGTTTAGGCTTGTTTGCGCTTGGATTATTTGTACTTGCTCTTTGAAATCTCTAATTTAGTAATATCTTCTTTGAAAGTGTTAGAGGCTGCATTCTGATAAAGCAGTTCCAAGAAACGTGGATATAGAAGTTGTCATCCTGTTGCTGTTTCCTGAAATGCAGCAATGTCTTTTGCCAACGGAGATCAGTACTTGAAAAATCTGTTTTGATGATAGACACGTTTCTCTGGTCTCTTCCTCCCTGCAATGAAAACAGCATTTGGTTCTGGTGGGGTTTTTTCTGAGCCATTTAACAATTACATATATTCTATTTTTGAACTCATACACAAGGAACCCATGTTTATTCTGTTACCAGCTATTCCAACTACTTCCTGAGGAAGTTTTCCATCTCTAAGTGTTTTATATTCATCACTCTTAAATACATGACCTCACACTGAGCACGCTGAAGCGCTTAATTTCCCACCGATCCAGATGGTTCCCAATCAGCAGCCTTGCTACACTATATACTTAGAGCTTTTATGAATGCTCTTATTAAACCTTCTTTCCAGATAAAATACTAAGTACCTTGCTGCCAAGAACTAATTCCTGTGGGATTCAATTAGAAATTCGTCTGACTGAGTCCTCAGTGGTGACACAGACCTGTAGCCTTAGTTTTAATTTGCTTGTTATGATCTGTATGTGCACAACTGTGCCAGTTTCTCTGTGTCCTGCTGAACAAGGCAATGTGCAAATGTATTATCTCAACACTGTTCCTATTGTCTACAAACAAATGCTGTAATTGCATGAGGAAAAAAAGTAATTCAGAAAAGGTACATTTAAGCTGTGTAATTCAAGTACAATTTGCTCATTTGTTTCTTATTCCTATATGAAGAAGTTGGTTTGGGTTTGGTTGTTTTTTCCTGGGATTAAGGAGAGGTTGACCGTAAGTTCCTGAATTTGTTCCTTTTTTCTAGTATTGGCACTACCTCAGCTTTCTTTGAGATTTTTCTTTTTTTTCTGAGCTTCCCCAGATTTCTCGGAGCTTATGGAAAATCCACATTAACAGCACACAAGTCTCCTTTGCCAGCTCTTAAAATTCTTGGATGCAGGCTATCTGGAGCTGCTGATTTAAAAACCGCCTTACTTCTGTTCCTATGTTTAAGGCTTTCCATGACTGTTGTTGGAATTTTTTGATATATGTTGTTTTTCTCCACAAGTGTATTACAGAAATTTATCTGAACTACCTATTTTCTCTGAAATTCACTACATATTAAAAACGTTCCCTCTTGCAATTCATGTGAGTAGATAGCCATTCTAAATATAATATTTTGCTTTTCTTCCGAGTATTTTGTCATTCTTAACTTGTAATTCGTATTTTGTATTCTGCCTGGTCTTCCTTTGGTTAGATACTGCTTTTCATGTAGGTTTTTCATTTCTTAAATGCTAACTTCATTTAAGAGATTGTCATTCTGTGACTTATACCCAACAGCCTGTGCTTTTTAGATGAAGCTTCCAGGAGTGTTTCTCTCATGTTAAGTAATTAAGAAGATAAACTATTAAGAAGCAAGACATGCTTTTAACATGACTTAGTAGTCTGTAGCAGAAACAATTTAATACCTAATTTAATGATTTATCATGCAGAACATCATTCCATGTGTATTCATGACACTTTCTGACTTTTATTTTGGGGTTTACAGGTTACTAGAGATTTTTTTTTTTTTATTTCTTCCTTTGACTAGTTCATCCTTCAGAAGAGAAGGTCCTGGGATGAGTCTGTCTGTGTGACACAAGGAGCGCGTGCCTATTGTCAATCAGATCTTCTAAAGTATTGTAATAATTTAGTGAAATGAAGATTTGTTTTGTCTTCTGGTGAATGTTGAACCTTTCTGATGTACCTTTGGCTGGGTCAAAGGACAGACATACTCCTCCGGCTTTGCAGCTTGGGCTGTGAACACCATTCATTTTTATGAGTGGATTTATTCTGCATGTTTCACATTGGTGGCCAGTGGATGGTTTTGGCAAGGCTCACAGTAGCTTCCCTAAATCTGCTATGTCATTTTTTGTAGTGGGTATTCGATATGAGCAGCTCCCTGGAAGCTGTCTTGGTTATGCCACCCTAATACCGCTAGTGTTTGCTTTCAGTGGTGGATATTCCTGTTTACTTGGAAATCACTTCCTTCTCCAAGGTCATTGGGATCTGAACACACTTTTAAGGGTTTTGTTTGAGCATTCGCTCTTAAAATACCTGTGAAGCAGGATCATGCCTGAGGCTTCTCCGGAGATCATTGGCAGATGCTGCAGTGTCTAAACAAGTCAGGAGAAATCCAATAAAAGTTATTTTCAGCCCTTTTAAGAAAGGCTATAGCATCTGCTTGGTCATAATTGTAGTTATCTGCAGATCCTCTTGTGTTAAGAGTCTCAGTTGTATCATGTTGCAGAACTCTCCTCCAAGTTCTTTGGCTTCTTTGGCTCAGCAATTAGCTTTCTCTACAGTTAGCTTTATCTTTTAAAAGACTGACTCGTGTAGATGAGTAGCTGCTAACTGGCAATGCTCTCTGCAGGTAGCAGACAGACAGAATGCACAGCTGGAGTTCTCATATTGCACCTAGGCTGTCCATTTTACATTTTCTAAATTTTCATGCCAGTTGTAGCATAAAGCTCAGCATATGAGAATCCAACCACCCCTCAAAATACTAGGCTCTCTTTACCTTAAAAATTTCTCATGTAAGCATGAAAAACATGAACTAGGTCTGTGATTCAGGAAAAGAGCAACTGTGCTTTGATGGAGTCCTTTACTGTTGACAAATGTTGCTGTAAATATTGATTGTTAGGAGATATTTTCAAGTGGGTAACTTGAACTTCATAGTTATCACTACAAGCTCTTTCCTTCTAAATACGTACTTTATGTCGGGCAGATGATACACTTGGCTTCTAATAGCATTGATGTGGTTAGAGCAAAACTTCTCCCTTGTCAGCCTGTTTTGGCTTGTTTTTCTGACACAAATCACTGTGACAAAAAACACGAAGCTGCTGATATGCTACAGCATTTCTCGTGACATCGAATCTGTGATACATCATTACAATATGCCTTTGAACACATGGGACTCAAACAAGATTGTCCATCTGGGCAGCTTTCAGGAGGATATTATTTGAATTCATCCTTTTCTAGTTCAATCTTAATTTTTTTCTTTTGAAATTGATGAATTATGTGTTCTCTGCTCTTCTGGAAGAATGTTTGTTTTCTTTCCACTCCTTGCTCTGCAGATGGGATGCTTCTGTCAAATTTGTAGTAACAAAAAAAGCCCCTTGGGCAGAGAATGACTGGGCAACTCACATAGTCTTGATAGCAACCAGGGTGTAATTTGCTGGTTATCAATGAACTATATATTGTGGATCAGTATCAGCAGTACAAAAGAAATCACAATACTAGAGGTTTACAAACTGCTAGTAAGCACCTACAAATTTCTTACCCTTCTGCAACTGATCCCACTTACATATTCACGCATTTCTAAATGCAGTTCTGCTCTCTTGCAAGAAGTGTGGGTTATGAACGATAGTCCCACTTTTGGGAGCCTGTGCAGCCGATCCACATGCCACGAAAAGTGTACTCTCTGAATTCCTGTATGCAGTACTGGGAGGATGGGTCCCTACTGCTCTGCCTCGTCCTGTCAGCCCCCGCAGTCTATACTAGGAGTGGGGTGGCAGCTACTTACCATGTTTGTCGAGGAGGATCTTAGTTGTATTGGCACCTGCTGCTCTCTCACCCCATGTTTTCTTCTAATAATCACAAATTCTTCTGCTTTTCGAGCTAACTTTCTGGTTTTTCTCAAAAGGCTCTTGTTAATCTAATACCCTCGTTACTGTTTAATCTGGGTGAACATTGTCTTAAGCAAGCTTTGTTATTGTTAATTTCCTTAGTGTTATCAGGTTTTGGGCAAATATCCTCCCAGAACGTGCCAGTTTGGATATTCTGTTCACACACAATATCTATACTCATATTCTGGCCCTACCATCTTTTATTATCCAGGCCAGGTTACCAAGAGTGGGGGCATGCAATTCCTGTACAAAAAATCCCCAGCATTAGCCTAATGAGAGCAGAACTAGTGGCCATACAAACAGAACTGCGGTTTTTTGCATCCAGTTTTCATTTTGGAAATCACCTCAGAAGACTTCATGTGGGGAAAGGTAATCAACTACAAAAAATGAACTCTAAACTACACAAATCTCTCCAGTCTGGATTTGTCCATTTGAGGCAACATCACTTGGCACTGTTGTGATCTGTTTCACTTTGTAAAAGTAGTTCAAGAAGACTGCAGTAGTTTGTAGAACATGTTGAAAACTTGCACCTACTCAAATACTATCCATGGGACTCATTGAACAGAGGGAGCTGTTTTAACACCAGAATTGGAAATGGCTTCCAGGACACAGGTTGGTTTGCTACTCTTACCTTGCTGGCTTCTCTGTTTTGTACTACGAGTGTTTAGGAGTTAGTGCTACATACTGGTGCCTACAAACTCTCACAATGCCATGCTATGAAAGACTTTGGAGTTTTCTTTCCTCCTTATGTCTGCTGCCTCCTGAAAGCTGTGGGAAGCTGCCAGCAGCAGGGTATTAGCATAATTGGATGTCTGTCCTGGAGGAAAAAAATGGTGTTTAATTTTACAGCAGTTCTGTTTACCAGTATATGTAGTCTACATATATGTTTGCCTATGTGTTTTAGAACACATTTATGAAGTCACTGATCATGTTTTTTTCATCCAAAGACCAGTTTAATCTAATATAATTCTTTGGCGAGACAGAGTAGTAGGGAATTGTTTCACGGTGCTTGTGCTGCTTCTCTATCATGGAGCAGGGATAATTTAAGGAATTGTTCTGGCCTCACACTGCCTTATGACTAGAGGAAAAATTTGTCTTGATATGGAATGCATCACTTCATCATGTGTAGGTTTTTTGTTCCTGAAAAGTTTTTCCTCATCTCTTTAGCACTGGTGTCCTTTTGTGATATTCTTGATCCAACTGGTTTTCAGATGATGAATGTTTGCAAGCACCAAATTTAGCAAATGCTTCCCACAGATGATGAGACTTAAAGCAAGGGGTGATTTCCACCTTGATGTTACAGGACTATTAGAGCCGGATATTAGTTGCAACTTGCAATTTTATCTAGATTACATCCAGGTGTCAGACTTCTGTGGGACTTGAGGTGCCCTTCCCAACTCTGGCATCTGTAAAGAAAGATTAAAGCCACTTCAGCAATGCTTCTCCTGTTGTGACCTGACCCTCTGTGAACTAGCCAGGCTAAATTACTCAAAATCTGACAGAAACAGGAATGGCAACATAGAACTTAGGACCTGGAACTAAAGGAGATACTGTGGTGTTAAAGATGTGCTTTAGAAACAGGAATTAGTAGCCACTAAGGAAATCATCACGCTGTGATTGCTTAGAACAGCTGGTCAGATGCACAACATAACATGAAAGTGATCCAAGAGGCATCAAATATGAAGAAGTTTTGGTTTCAAAGGGTTTACTAACTTCTCTACAAAGCTAATGTGGCAAAGTGGCAGCTGCAGTTTACTGCATGGAAGTTAAGAGGTTGCAGTAGTGGGGCAGGAACAACTGTAGAGTCTGTAATATCATTCACAGAAGACCCAAAAGTTTTGTTTTAGAGAACATCATACTAGGAGATTACAGCAAGTCTATTAAACTTTCACCAAAATATGTGCCAGAAGTTCCTGCTTCATGAAAATGGGGCTTGTACATGGCCTTCCACACTAGTCTACAAAATGTGGTTGTAAATGTACAATAGTTTGCTATATTTTACCCCTAAGATGTATAAAACAGACAAGTATTCTTCCTCTGCAACAATCAGTTAAATAATGTAAGAGCAACTATATGTAAATTTAAGTGCACTAATGTGCACACAATTGCACATCCAACATTCCTGCCTCCGTGCACAGTGAAATCCCCAGTAACCCCAGTTTTTCCAGATGCAAATCAGGGGAAGCAGTATTATCTACAGGTTTTAAAATGAGGAAAAGGTAGTATTAGCATTTACAAGGGTTGTGGTCAAGCATTCAAGTTTTAGGCGGATAAAATTAAGTATTGTGGTAAACATAGAAGGTGCGTTTGAGTATGGTACCCATGCCCCCTGAAAAAAAATTCAGAAATAATAATACTTGTCATTTTTTCAGCATTATGGACTCATGTTTTTCATTCATGTACAGAACAGGTATCTTTAAAAATATTTGTTCAGTAATTATGACTGTTGGAAGTTGTTTCTGAGAACGCCCAGCAGGCACTTTATCCTACCAATAGCCCCTTACGATGCTGCCAGAGCTGTATTTCCTTTTTTGAGAACCCCTTACCTGTTCAGAGGAACAACTGATTCTCATACACTCTTGTGAAATGTTCCTGGTGTGAGGTAGAGCCAGTCCCTTTGTTCTGGCAGGAACAAATGCTTATGCCAATACGTAGGAATTGTTTCTCATTTTTCCTGGGAAAAAAAGGCAAAACCAGCAACACACCTTTAATACAGAAAATGGAGCTTTTTAAAGCTTTTAAAGATTTGTTAAAATCTTCCTCCTATAAAGGAAATTTCTTTTCCAGTGAAGAATCTACCATTGCTTGTGTACTAGCTTACATTGCTAAATCATTGGTGCTACTTAAGTATAGCACTAACTATGCAACCATGAAAACTTTTTAAAAAAACTTAACATTTGTTTCCTCTGAAAGTCAACTGTTGGCAGGAATGATTTATTAAACTTTAGGAATAATCTATTTTCCCCCTTTCAATCAGAAAACATTTAATAGCAATCATTTCACTCCCGAAAGCTATACAAGGATTGACAACTTTAAGGGAGGTCTGGAGTTCTGTCATTTTCTTAACAAAGAGAAATCTCTGTGACGTTCATCTATTGTGCATGTCAGTGCAATGACACATTCCTTCAAAAGCTTTGCATGTAGCTTTTGTGTTAGCTCTAAACCATTTTATTGGAACTGTTAGATAAGAGAAAAGGAGGTGGGAAAAGTGTATGATATCTCCTCAAAGTTACTCTGTTATGTAATATATACTATTAACTGCTATTAAAAGAAATCGAGCCTTCCCAGCCTATCAGTTCCCTTATTTACATTCAGGGTTTTTACAATCTCTGTTCAGGTGTAACTTTGTATGCTTGTCTCTGGGACCAGCTTCTTTTGTGCCATATCTGAATCAAAACCCTTTCCCCATTCTTCAATGGTCGAGAAAAATACATGGCTTGAAAATAAAACTGATTTTCCTTCTGCCATTGTAGAGGGAGTGACTTAAAAAGAACTGGACATTAGAATTTCCACTTTGCAGCCTACTTTGCTCTTTGTAGCCTGGCACATATGCAGGAGAATATTTATTAAGTTATGAATTACTCTATTGTCCCAGGTGCCTGCAAAGGCAAATGCAATCACCTCCCTGCTCTGCTGAACACTTGGGCTATTGAACTTCAGGCTGGGCCGACAGCAAAATTGAGCCTCATGCTCAGAGAAGTCCAGGGGTGGATGGTGGTGCCTCTACTGTCAAATTGTCCCATGGCATCCTTAGCTATTGGCAGACTGGGACAGATGCCAGTAGACTTTTTTGTTTCATTGTCCTTCTTTAACTGGTTTTCAGACTTTTCATTTGACAGGCAGACAAATATTTGGCAGCTGGGTTAACTGAAGCATAGAAAGAGGCTCTTTGAGCACTGCATGAAGGTATTTGCAGCAGATAAATAGCTAGAATAAAGTAAAAGTAGAATATTCCAAGTACAGTGAATTTTTAAAATAACCATTCATTTCCTATCCCTATTTTCATCTTTGTTCTAGTGGATGAATTTATGAACACAAATGCTAACACTGCAAAGACTGATATACAAATTGAATAGTAAGCATCCACTTAAGTCCCACTGATTTTACAAATATTTGTGGTAAAATGTGTAGAACAATTTTTGTTTGTTTTCTTTGCTGTGGTATCTCTTACCACAGAATACCAAAGCAACCCATTCATCTTCAGACTTAGGTTTTCATGCTTCTCATCCTATCTTCTGAATTGAAGGTATGCCCACTTCCAAGTTATATAGTATTTTTATGATTTGAAAATAGTGATGTTACCACTTTCTTTCTGGGTTGAGAAAAAGGATAATAAAAAAAAAATTTAAAAAAAAAAGAAAGTAAAGAGGAGCAAACAACAGAACAAGCCAAGATCTGGTTGATGGGAAGCCAGAAGTTGTGTCAAAGAGAAATAGATAAATGTTCCACATAATTATAAAATATGTTTAACTGCAGTACTCCACCCCACCCCACCAACAGATAAAGAGCATAGCATCAGAATTGTAGCTTATGCTAACTTCTTTTAAAACCTATTATGAAATGTCTTTTGATACTTCTACTTGGGATCCAAAGACACTAAACCTTCAATAATAGCTACAGTAAGTGAAGATCAATGTGTAAATATAAACTTCCCAGCTTTTTTCCCCTTCTTTCTCATTCTTCCTAGAAACTGTTTATTACAGTTGAATAGTTCCCATGCTTCTAGTCATCTTTTCTTTTCATCACTTGACTGCTAAAATAATTGCTGCACTTCACAGAACTCAAGATAGCATGTCAAAGTGTGACATAGCATGTAGAAGTTGCTTTTCATCATGATGCCTGAAAAAAAATTCATTTTGACCTAAAACCATTCCAGCACTAATTAGTATTGGCTCTTATCTGGGGATTCAGTTTGAATTAGGTAAAATTACATAAAATCTCTTAACTGCAGCCTGTCAAGTTTTGCACACGTGCCCATTTGAGGAAGAAGAGGAGATGTGTCTCCTCTAGATGAGGTTGGGATGATGAATGCCATTCCTTACAAAATAAAATAAAAAAAGGCCAGAATTAGAACTTTTCATTCATGCTGTCCCTTAGTGGACAATACTATCTGTATAACTAAGAAAGCACAAAATGCAACACTCTAATATGGTTAATATATCCAGGGCTACTGGTATTGATAACTACCCATGAGAATGCAAGCACTTTACAGTATCTTCTTTATATGTTCTTTCCAAAATTAGTAAATGCCACCAGGTTTGGTAGTTAGGCACTAGGAGATTAATGAGAAAGAGCTGAAGTTTCCATGCAGGCTGTGGTTACCCCAGACTGCTCTGAGGCAGGAGCTAACCCACCCAGTTTGGAACACTTAGCTCTCAGTGCTGCAGAGCTGGAAGTTTGAAAGGCAGCTTGTGCTACTTAGGAACAGAGAACGTAAAACAAAAAGCTGCTCACCTTGAGAAACTGGCTGCTGTGACATGGCATCCCAGGTTCCCAGAAACAGCCCTTAGGTTGCTGCCATTTAAACAAAACTAAAAACAAATGAATGAATTAAACTAAACACCAGAATAGTTGAGTTTCCAAGGAAAATAATTATATCAAGTTGTGGAACTCAGTTGATAGTAAGGCACAAGAGATCTGACATTTACATTTACCAACTGGGAGAAATGAGGCTTTGTTCCTTTCTAAGAACACAGGCAAGATGAGTGGTGACTTATTTGAGGATGTTCAGCCTGTTAGCATCAGCTAACCCATTCCCTGCATAGAGCATACCTGGCTGGCGAAGACATTCCAATACCACAATTCCCCGACTTACACTGCTGCTGCATCATCTGAATCTGTGCAATACTTCAATAAACTTTCTGTTTAGGCTGATCAAGCTGCTGGCAATCTGTTCCAGAAACAAAGAGAACAAGTAAACTAGGTACAAGTAGCCCTTAAGGTTTATAACTATGTCTTGCTGACCATCTGGAACTCTGTTGCATACATAGGTATGGGGATAGAAAGAACAAAACCAGTTTATAGAAAGGGAAAAATTTTGATGAACAGAATACCCTTAGAGTTGTGACACAATTGTCTGCAAGTGCTCTGCTAGCATCGTGTGCCTTCTACTAACACTTTATTTGGAGGTATGCAAGTGTGACAAATTTAAGAGCAAAGTGCAGCTACACTCATTAGTTCATTCCAGCTTTAAAAGCAGGAAAGAATCTTTTAAAAACCAGAAGCTGTGTCCAGATGAAGAAAACAGAAAGGATAAAAGTCTGGTGGATTACATATAAAAACAGAGGGGGGAAAAAAACTTCAAGGAACATAAACTCCATAATTTTTCATTTGCAGAATATCAAGAACAAGAAATCCGTCAGGACACTCTGATAAATCTATTTCTGTCGGGTTTTAAAAAGAAAAAACAAACAAACAAACCCCAAACAAAACAAAAAAACCCCACCAAAATCGAGACTAACCCACCTAAAAATTTTAATCTGTTTCCCCCCAAGACAACAAAGCCATTGCAAAGAAGCAGAGTGATCCTTGCATGTGCGTTGTCCCTGAAGAAAACACAAAATAGGCTCAAGCTAGAAGGATTTTTGTAGAAGTTAGGAGCTGACTGAATTTCAAGCATCTATAAATGTTACTATAATTGCAGAACTTCTGTGGTTAGAAGTGACCTCTGGAGACAATCTAGTCCAACATCCTCTTCAGAGCAGGTTCAGCTAGAGCAGCTTATTCAGCACCACGTCCAGTTGGGTTCTGAGTATCTCCAAGGATTAAGACTCCCTAACACTTCTGAACAACCTGCTCCAGGGGTTTACCATCCTCACAGTAAAACGGGGTTTTTTTGGTAGGATCCCCCTGAGCCTTCTTTTTCCAGGCTGAACAGTCCCATCTCTCAGCCACTCCTCACACGCAGAGGTTCCAATCCTGTTATCAACTTAATGGTCCTTTGCTGCCCTCCTGGTCCAGTACATCCGTGACTTTCTTGTTCCGGCAGAGTCCTGAGCCACCCACAGAGTCCCAGATGTGTCTCACCAGGGCTGGGTGAACACCCGGGAATCACCTCTTCTAGCAGCGCTCCGGAGGAGCTGGCAGCAGCCTCTGCAGTGCGCCCCAGATGCTGTTGGCCGCCTTTGCCGCAAGGGTGCATTGCTTGCTCATGTTCCACTTGGTGTCTGCCAGCAGCTCCAGGTCCTTCCTGCAAAACGGCTTTCCAACCGGCTGGCCCCGAGTGCGTGCTGGTGCACCGGGTTATCCAGCAGCAGGTGCCAGACAGCCCAGAACAAATAAACTAGGTACAAGTAGCCCAGTTCCCTGCACTGGTTGCCATCAGCAGATTTCTCCAGCTGGTAATATCTCTCTGAACATCTGCACAGCTAACATCTAAGGTATTGACTGCTCCATCCAATTCTGTATCACCTGCAATCTTGCAGAGGGTGCTCCACCCAGTCACCCAAGCCTTTAATGCAGATGTTAGCCTGCACTGGGTCCAGTATCGATCTCTGGGGTACACCACTACTGACTAGTCTTTCACTGGACTTCATGTCTCTGATTACAACCCTTTGAGCCCAGTATTTTTTAGTATCCACTTAGTCAGTACTTTATCAGTTTCTCTGTGAGAATGTAATGGGAAACAGTGCTAAAAACCTCCCTAAAGTCAAGATAAGCAACGACCACTGCCCTCCAGCAGCCAGTAATCTCATTGCAAAAGGCTACTAAGTTGGTTAAGCAAGATTTCCTCTTCATAAATCCCTGATGACTACTCCCAATCACCTTTTTGTCCCTCATATGTTTGGCAATGATTTCCAGAATTATTTGTTCCACCAATTTTCCAGGGATTTAGATGAGGTTGACTGGCTTTAAGTTTTCCAGATCCTCCTTCTTGACTATCTTGCCGACAGAAGTTAGATTTATTTTCTTTCAGACCTCAGAATTTGCTCCTGACCACCATGACCTTCCAAAGAGAGCCAAGAGTTGCCTGACATTGACATTGGCAAGCTCTGTCAGCATTTGTAAATGCATCCCATCAAGTCCTATGAACTTCTGTACGTCTTGTTTCAGTGTTCCCTAACCTGATCCTTCTTTACTAACACTAAATCATCCTTGCTTCAGACCCCACAATGGTCTCTCAATCCTTGCATATTTATTATGTTTGAATTTAATCAGGAACTTCCTGTTTATCCTTGGAGGCATCCTGTCACCCTTACCTGATTCCCTGCTTATGAGAATGGACCAATTCTGAGCTTGGGGAAGGCAATCCTCAAAAAGCAACGAGGTGTCCTTGGCCCTTCTTCTCTCCAGGATCACGTCCCAGGGAAGTATTTAAAAAAATAGATTTCATGATAACATAATTGACATCTGTACAAGGTACATTAGTGGATTCTGTTTTAAAGGAAGTAACAGATACATAGATATGAATTGTTTAGAAGGAGCCAATATTGCTTTCATTGGAAGAATTGCACTTCACAATTGTGTTAGATTGTATTGGAATTTTTAGGAGCACTGACAGCATGTAGAGAAGGCACTGATTGATACGTTCCCTTAGGGTTTCCAAAGGTATTTGAAAAATCTTTCACTGCAAACTTTGAAAGGTACTAAGCAGCCACGTTTAGGAGAGAAAACTCGGAGCTGGATAAGTGAATAGATAGACACGGGGTAAAATTGTCAGTTCCCTCAGCAGGAAAAAGTGCCCACTAGTGTTTTAGGGGATCCTCTTTGCCCAGCTAATCCACAAATGAAGTGCAAGAGGTGGAGCCAGAAGATAAACAAATTTGCTGATGGTGGAGTTATTTAATTGGAAGGGCCAACTACAAACTGGCAGAAAGAAATTCAGGGTATATTGGTGTAAAGTGAGGGGAACAGACAAAATTATCATCCTCACATAAAACCATGAATTCTGAGCTGTTTGGCTTGAGATATTTCTTGATTAGTATTAACTCAGAGCTCAATAGCAATCAAAAAACAAAACAAACCTTAGAAGTTAATAAAAAATAGAGACCATTATGACAGCAAAGCATGATGTGTCCATATCCGGAGTGCTGTGCTGAGTTCTCTCTCACACTATCAAAAGAGAACCCCATAAAATTGACAGAAACATCTGCAGAGCTGATTATACTTCAAGAGTAGATCTTGGCCATTCAGTATCCTTCTGTTAAGTACAACAGAGAATTTGAAGGGTGCTTGGTTTTTCACAGAGACTCAAGTAGCACTTGTTGATGCTAGAGTATCATTAAGCAAAAAAATCACAGGTTTCTAGCAGTATAAGCAACAACCTTCCTCAAAAGGGAAAAAAATACAACACATAAGCAAAATAAATACAACACGTAAGCATTTAGGAACTACTGAAAAATAATTCCATTTTTTATTCTTTTGAAAACTGCAGAAACATTTTTATTTAAGGCTTAATGTTAAGGTCAGGCACATCAATGGCTTTATCTAAAATTTTATCTTACATGCCCTCAGCTAACCATATCAAAAGACAACTGACTTATTATGGTAACTTCTATAAAAAAACTTCTTTATTAAATAAGTTATGCAACACACACACACAAAAAAGTTCTAGTCCTATAGCATAAATATTTTGACAGAGAAACACAGGAAATATTTTCCAGAATTTACTTTAGGTTTTTGATTCCAGCCAGCATTTTATATTTCCACTTAAGGAGGACAAAAGACCAAGAAATAGTTAAGCTTAGTTATGCTTTATAAACCATTAATTTCAATTACCAACCCAAATACCATAAAAACCTACAGAATCATCTCAAATTCACATAGTTGCTCATTTCCAGGATTTCACGGGGCTAAGAACAGATGTGTGTCAGAAATCAGGAAACTGGCTCAATTCCTTTGGGATTTTTTTTTTTTCCAGAATGGAAGCAAGGGGGAGGAAGGGTAAAAAAGAAAAACAATTTGGCTGAAACATCACTCTTTCTCCTGTCTTAAAAAGAAGCAGAGACTTTGAGCAGCATGGCAATATCAGCTACAGCAGGCAGCTCCAGATAAGGGTTCAGATGTACAATTATCAGTTCTGATAAATCAGGGATGAGGGCTTTTTGTCTTCAGCATTGCCTACAGCACTTCCTTTCCCAGACAGCTACAACCAGATTAGGAAAGATAGTAGATAAGACAGAGCAGTGCAGAGGATAGTTCAATAGTGTATGCTTTGAGCACCAGCAGAGGAACATCATTACTGCTCTAAGCAAACTTCCTTTTCACTACTTCCATATCTTGTCCAATGCTGACCCATGCGTTATGAAGCACAAAAGAATCCTCCCTTTACCATTCTTTTCCCCCCTCCTTTTTTTTTAACTCTATTTTGCACAAAATCTTCTTCTAATACTTCAAAGTTTACAATGTTCTAACTAGCAAGTTGCTTCTAATGCACCTGGTAGCAGGGAAGTCTTATAAAAAGGACAGGTTATCAGTGTATCTTCTTCCTCTTAGTAGCCTTAGACTGACAAAAAGGTTCTTTATTTCAAGGAGTATGTGGGTCACATTCTCATTTTTTATATCAGAAGCAGCATACTTACTGAAATTAAGTACATCTAAGAACAAGTTAAACAGAACACTGACATTCTGTATTTATTTTTCTGCATTCATTGACTTGTGACACATGTTCATTCCTTGATAAATGAACAGGACAAGCTCAAATGCTCTACCCTAGCTGGTGTAAAGAGCTATTCATATCTGACATTTTGAAAATACCAAAAGGAATTACGTATAAAGAACCTTCTAAAAGCAGATTATTTTTTGTACTTCACTTACAACAAACAATTTTTCTGTACATCACATTTCCTAGTGAGCAAGGCAGCACACAACACATCATCCAGAAAAAGTCGTATCTGCCAACATCTTCATCCTTGCCTCTATCCCCTCCCAGGTTAAAACCCCACAGTTTCATTAAATCTCTTTATTTTTAATCTTCTTATATCGAAACAGTTCGAATTCAGGGTTTTTTAAAGTATAAAAAACAGCAACAAAGCCTTTAGATAACACAGGGGCTAATTCAGAACAAGGGGGGAAGGAAAGAAGAATTGACAAAAGAAATATGGAGTCCTGAGTTTTCCTAGAGGCTCTTCTTGAGGGCCCTGAGGCTGGGAAGCAGCTGGTCTGCACTCAGGCGCTCCTCTACATTTGCCTTCCAGCAGCAGCTGATGATGCTCTGGAGCGTCTGGCCGGCTGGTGACTCGTAGAACACCTCGGCAGCCAGCGAGGGGCGTAGGTTGTAGGCGACCACAGCGTAGAGCACATACTGCCGCTCTCCCAGGTACGGCTGCTCCCGCATCACCATCTGCCACAGGGTGATGGCAAACGCGTAGATGTCTGCTTTGGCAGTGACCCTCTCCCCCTTGAGGAGCTCTGGGGCACGGTGTGTGTACGTGCCCCCTTGCTGGCAAACATGAGGGCTCTGGGACAAGCCCTTCTCCAGTTTCTGGGAGCACCCAAAATCTCCAATCTTGCACGCTCCCCGCTCGGTGATGAAAATATTTGCAGGCTTCAGGTCCAAGTGCACAATGTCCTGTGAGTGCAGAAAGGCTAAGCCTGTCATGATGTCACAGGAATAGCACACAGTCTCTTCCATGCTCAGGGCCTTCCTTCCACATCCTCCTTCCTCATCCTCCCCCTGTCTCCACGCATCCCCAGTGCCATAGATGACGTGGTGCAGGGTGATGTTACCCACGTACTCCATGATGATGGTGCCCAGGCTGTTCTCGCTGGCAGGGGCACAAGTGCTGGCAGCCACCACACGTACCACATTCTCGTGCTGGAGCCGGGCCACATTCAGCTCAGCCCAGAAGCTCTGCCACGATGCCAGTCGGTTTTTGCTGCTCTTCTTCACCTGCTTCACAGCCACAGTTGCACCATGGTAGGTGGCTTTGTAGACAGAGCCAAAGCCCCCAGATCCTAAGGGCTGCAGGAGGCAGAGCTGCTCCCAGTCAATGGAGCACCAGGACAGACGTGGAGGCAAGCGACGAGTCCTGGCTGAAGGAGCTCCCCCCAAAAAGCTTTTGCTGTCTTCACCAGGGATAACTAAAGGGCTGCTGCAGGGGCGCAAATCCGCAGAGGGGGAATACTCAAAAGAAAGAAAACAATTAAGAGGAATAGGTGATGGCATAATACGAAGGAGAAAACAACAGGCAGCTACTAAGACAGAAGACTGGAAAGCTTCCCTGACAGAAAGGCCTCTAAACTAGCTTCCAAAGCCTTTTATCCTCCCTTCACCATGCTCCCTCCCTCCACCAAATGAACTTCATCTGTCCCAATTTTCTGAATCAAATCAGGCTCACCTGGAAACATTATTCTCCAGCCCTGAAGCAAATCTCCGGGAAGTCAAGGCAAATGGATTTAAAGCTAAAAAATTATTAACTCTAAAGTATTTCACATCATTTATAACCTCATAATAATAAATAAATAAATAAAAGAAATAAGTTCTGCCCATTGAATGCCACTAGCAAAATACCCCTAGCAAAATGCCCCAGGATTAAATAAAGCAGTGACTGGGGCATGTATTTCACCATGGTTAAAGGCAGGCATGATCAGCATCAGGTGCATTAAACAGCTCAAAGCCTTCATCAGTGGAAGCAGCTGGAGTGGTGACTGCTAAGGTTTGATGATGCTACAGAAGGCTAAACTAAATATAGAAGTGTTTGTAGGAACCTACCACTTAGCATGACTGGGACAAGGGGACTGGTTTGTCTGCTCAGCTTTGTCTGTGCAGGACAGCAACCTTAATAACAGTGTAAGGACAAATGATTGTTCTGTATCATCCTTTGGATATAGTAACTAGAATTATTCATAAGTATTTGGTCATTTTCTTATCACACCCCATGCAGTTACTACAGGTGTGCATTTTATTTCTGGATTCTTCTTAGAAAACTTATTGCTGAGTTTACAGAGCTATTTTGGCAAAAACCAAACAATCATAATTTTGTGTTGGTGGTCCCAGTGTTTTTTGAAAGGTGTTTTTATGACTTTTGACTCTTTCACATATTTGCAGTGCTCATGCTAACTGCCATAGTGTTTGGTACCTGCTGTACTCCTCAGATAGCAGAGCATCCTTATGGCACCTGTACACTAAGGAGTTTTGAATATTCCAGTTACTTTCTGTACATGTTGACAAATATCTTGGAAAGCTTGGACCCCATTTCCCACCTCCTCACTCTTCAGAACCTTCCTCTTGATTTCAGATTTTTCAGTACAGATTCCGCCATGTGATTACAGATTGCTGGTACCTCTTTCTCCAGAGTTTACCTCTGGGCACCACCGCCTCTGCAGGCAGTTCCTGCAGAGGTTTTCCTGATGTTTTCTGATCAGTTTTCTGTTTGTTTGTTTGTTTGATTGTTTGTGGTTGTGGTGGGGTTTTTATTTGGGTTTTTTGTTCGTTTTTGTTTTCATTTTTTCTAATTCTCTGGGTGAGTAAAATGCAGAACAGGCCACTGAGGGGGGTGTCAAGGGTGCCTAGACCATGTGTAAGCTGAACTTGAATGTTCTCCACTTTGCGATTGGTTCAGTTGTTCACCTTAACACACAAACCTGATATCCCAAAGTTGTCTTCTGACGCTCCTTGAACTCTAGATCTGCTCGAGCAGAGGGTCTCAGAGACATCACTCAGTAGTGAATCAGTGATGGAGATCTTCCCCAGTACTGAGACTTACATCTATCAGGAGAAATTTGCCACAGCAATTCACAGAGAAGCAAACTTGAACCACAGATGAATGAGAATGGGGAATTTGGGTTATCACCTGGAAGTGTGAAACAGACATGCCGGGGAGGAACCAGATTAAATGGTGCTAATAGGAGTTGTTAACATGTGAGAGCTCAAAGACTAAGGGATGCCAAGAGACCTCGCAGTGGCCGTGGGTGGGACAGTTCCTGACGATGGGAACGCCTGACAACACAAGGCTTCTCTTTCCTGGCCTCTCCCAGAAGGGACTGTAACAGTACAAGAGGCTGCTGGACCCCTCAGGTGCTACCACACCCTGTGAGCTTTTTGTTGTACAGCACGAGCCAGCCAAATAATATCCTATTGCTGCCCTTGCTGTGGGGCATCTCTCTGGCTCCCCATCAATCACACAGGTATGCTTTGGGGGTGGGGGAGAACCAGAAGATCTTTAGAGTAGTTTTAAATAAGCAGTGAAATAAGCTGTGAAGACAACAGATATTTACTTTCCTTTCTTGAGCAGCACTATGATTTCATGTTTGTATGTAGAAGTCTTCATTTCTGATCTTTGCAGAGAATATTTTCTAGGCAGGTGAGCTGTGATGGAAATGAAATGCTGCAGAAAACGGATGAAGCTACAGATGAGAGAGAAATTATTTTTATGCCTTTTTTTCTGAGTGCTATTAGGTCTCCAATTCTTCAATAGGCTTCTGTGCCATAGAGCATGTAAAAGCAGCAGAAAGACATTTCTGCTCTGAATTCTCAAAGCCTGTTTTCACCAGGTTAGGGTGGCAGTGAAGTTCAAAGGGAAAGTTGGGTGTGGAAAGGCATAGGTAGGAGGATGTGTGGCTGAAGAGACTGACTTGTTAAGCTGACAACTATAGCAGCGTATCTGGTGATTGTGAATGCTATAAAGCAGCAGTAAAGTCTATGTTCATAAAACACCGGGTTAGGATCAGGGCTGTTTCTAAATTTCTTTGATTGAAATCACATTCAGAAGGGTTTATCAGACCTTCCATATTATTTCCAAACTCCATGTCCACTTCTATCAGTTGTCCTTTTGTTACCTTCTCTGGTAATTTTCTTGTTACCCTTTTCTGTTAGAAAACTTTGTTTTGCTTTGCCATGGCAGACATGTATTGCTCTTGAGGGATACAGTGAATTTTTGAACAGGAAGAGAGGCATTCTTTAGGATCTGAAGTGCCTCAGTGTAACTTACTGTCCTGTCTCAAACTTACTGCTGAGGACCAAAGTAAGGGAACATCCAGTCTTTCAATGTGAACACAATTAAATCAGATTTAAATGCAAGCAGGCTTTTATTCTTAGTAAAAATTATTTTCCTATAATCCATTGCTGATTTGGCTCAGTGACTTCCCAGGAGTCACAATTGCTGCAGGACACCCATGCCACAGGTCACAGCCCTCCTGAGATCCAGCATTACCACCAGCTGGGGTAGGTCTCTGGTGAGGCTGGTGAGCCACCTGCAGAGGGGAGCAGGGCTGTGGGGACAAGCTGTCCCTTCCCTCCAGGCCACCCTTCCCCAGAGCAACCCTGAGCAGCCCCCAGCCACACTGTTCCCATTGCACTGCTTTTTCCACAGGGGAAAAGGAAGCTGTGGGAGCCAGAAGTCATCAGCACAGAATCCAATAGGGACTTTTACAAGTTACAGGAGGGAAGCACACAGTCTGTGTCCCATGGGCTGCAGTAGGTCACAGCTACAATAAATTGCAGCAGCAGTGGGTTTGTTCCAAGCTTGTGTGTTGTATTTCTGCAAGTAAAACATACCTGTGCATCCAATGCTGCAACAGCTGCCCAGCCCAATCTGTGCTTCCGGATGAGAACACATGCAGAGATACAGAACTTCGCTGTGTTCCCCCATTCATATTTCACTTGTATATCAGGAATATACAAACTTTTTGTTTGCCATTGTTGTTAGTTACTACTGCTGTTTGTTTGGTCACTGGACAAGAGAAGTCAGCCCTTATACCAAGGGCCTTAAAGGGCTGGCATGGATGTAACCCAGCACAACACAAGTCACACACCAAACACCAGTTTTGTTTTGATCAAGGTGCATCACTCTTGTGGTTAACAGCCAGTTTTGTCTAAAACAGGCAAAGGACAGAGCTGGGGATTGGAACTGACTTCAGGGAGTTTAGGAGTGTATAGTTATATACTCCTCCACAATCATTATTTTATTTCTTTGTACATTTGGTCGTTGTACGATGCAACAAGCCCTTGAAGGCTTGGCCTGTTCAGAGGCTTCTAAGAACTGCCTTACAATATAGAGGTAGCATTGTGTTTCTACTAGGTTCCTTTGTAATCTTGCTAAAGGAGCCAAATGTAGCTCTTCAGTACTTAAATTACAGTCCTACTCAAAGCAAGACAGTTCCTTAGCCTGTGGCTTAGTGACTTCTGAGAGGTTTTCTTCTGTTTCAAATCAAAAGTTTTCTTTTTTCTCCTTTTACTGTCAGTCCTTCAGATCTCAGTTTAGGATTGGATGATGAAGCTACATTCTCCTTATGCAGAGTGTTTCATAGTCCAAGTGCTGCTTCCAGTCACACCTCATAGACCTCAAATGATATTCAGAGTTGCCTGAAAGGAATTCTGATATGATCAATTGCACAGGTGTAAGTGATAGCATTGTCTGGAGCCAGTCCCTACAGAGGCTTGCTCTGAAGATAGGCCACTGATTAACCACTTTTTTTTTT
>VZRM01006285.1:74834-130778 GCA_013397955.1 Grantiella picta | reverse complement strand
TTTTTTTTTTTTTTTTTTGAACTACAAGTACAAGCCAGAAAAGAATCCAGTTCAAGTTTCAGAGTTTGGCTGTTTTGGTGAGACAAATGACACCCTGGAACCACAAATACAAGCAAGTTTTCATTAAAGCAGTAAAAGGTAAACCCAAATGCAAGGAAAAAAATACATCTGCAAGAACTGTGATGCTATTTTACTGCCGAGACATTATAATAATAAACACTTTAAAAGGTTAAACCCTAGTTTATAAATAATAAGATCAAGTTTCAAACACACATTGCCAAACAGCTGTTTGATGCTTTTTTTCTTTCACAGTAAGGTTACTCCATGTGTTCAGGAGTATGAAGCAAATGCTTTCCTTACCTGAACACACTGAGGTTTTATCTGTAGGCACAGGAAAGGCAGGTGAGGTTTCACAGCTAATTTACAGGGGTCCCAGTCACCAAAGTGGACCAGACATAACTCTCTGGGTCCTGCTGCTGAAGATTAATACCACAATTTCAAAAGAGCACCTTGTGACAAGCTAAAAGAATCCAAAGTTAAGTATAAAGACAATGAAATGTAAAATACAGGCTCTCACCCATAGCAGAATTTTCTGGCCATGCAAAGATGGATACCTATCCCAAAGGGCTGGCTGCTGTCACATGGCAGCAGTCCTTATGCAGTTATTTTCTGCCAAATTGTCCAAGATTGGTTTTGCACTCTTGCCCCTGGAGCAAAGCTGACTTTGCTGGGTCACAGAGAGATGCCAAATATAGTGGTGGAATTTAAGACTTGTAGCTTAAGGACTAGAAAACAGCGTCAATGCTTAATGAGAAAAATTAATCACACAGAGCAAAGGAGCCAGGGGGGTAATGTTAATGCTGTGTCTAATGCTGGGAGGCTGCTGCTTTGCCAGGTACATGGATTTAATGCTGATGCCTAGACTGATGCATAAAGGGTCTCTCCCAGCAGCTTGCACAATCCAATTAACACATATCATGCCCAGCTCTGTGAAGTGTATTAAATACACTGCCATAGCAAATGTGATGGCTTCCTGTGAACACCACCTCTTTGGAGAGTTGTAGAGGGAAGAGGTAAGAGATTCAGCTAAATTTCGTGTCTCTGGTTTGGGTACTCTGGTGGGGCATAGCAAGTTCTCAGAGGCTGCCTTAAGTTAAAGGTTTTTAAGCCTGACATTAAAATGGGTCATACAATTCAAGCACATTTTTGCAAGGCTATCAGTGAGTAAGCAGAAGCTTCTTGTAAAGATACTGCTGAATTCAGCCTAAGCTAAACAAAGCATATAAACTACGGGGAAACCCTGTATACCTCATTGGCATAAGGAGCCAAACACTGACAAAATAAAAGAAAGGAGACAATTTTCAGGTGAGGGTAGACTTCAGGTGACTTCAGAGAGTTTGGGAGTTTAGTCTGTGTTTATTTGTCATGAATGTCTGATATTTGATAATCTTACATTACAGCTCAGATGTTGCTCACTTATGGCATGCCCCTAAACCATACAAAGCCTGTATATTATTTTTATTTTCAATATAAGGACCTGTGAAGGAACTTTCAGGATTTACCCATGACCACGTGTGTAACAATTTAACACAAAAGGCAGTAAGCCAGAGCTGAGCCTAATTTCAGAGGCACAGCCTATAGAACTTTTCTGCTGAAATTGTATCTAGGACTACACAAGGACAGCTGACAAACACCTTCCTCACAGGAGTCTGTGCACCCTTCAGATAAAGTGCTGTCCCTCATAGATTAATCAAGTAATTGGAAGAAGTTCTTCCAGCTTGCCTGGGAAACCACACACTGTGTTAAATTGGGGATACCTTAACAAACAATACTTCAGACTTGTAAAACACAAACACTTAAAACATTTTGGAAGAAACCAAAATGAGAAAAAAAACCAAACCCAAAACTAATTTATCAACTTTTCCAGCTTAGATTGATACTCTCCCATGCATACACACTCACATACATACATACATACATACACACACTTACATTCACCAAAGTTTAAGCAATGTACTAATGTTTAGAAACTGTAACTATTCAGGTTCTCTGCTCTACTTAAGACACATCAAGCAGAGATCTGACTTATATGAAAATGGCACTAAACCATTCTTCTTTGTACAGGGCAGTTCAGTGCAGCACTGAGAATCAACCCCATGGGTAAACTATCAAGGGATCAATTCAAATGATTTCCAGCTCAGCCACAGCAGGCATTACCACAGTCCTGTTTTCAGAGTGCTCAGCTGATAGCTGATGTCTCTTCAGCCCCCTCTGAGGCAAACTAACTTTGTAGCTGGTGACCCTGTGATACAAATATCCCCAAATGAGACAAGGCTGAGTGATGACAGAATTGTGAAGAACAGAATTGTTCATTATATTTTTTACAAATACTTATTTCTCTGAAAATGTTCATTTCTTGAGGACGTGCAGACCATTACAAGAAATAAAAATAATTAAAGAAAAATAAAAATAACAGACAAGCTGTTACACCTTTATTAGGAGTAGAGAAAGTTCATACTGAATTACCTGGGATACAGCACACAAGCAGGAACTCAAATCTTCACACTACTGCTAGCATCTGTCATTTTCAACACCATTATCTCCAGTGTTGTTCAAAACAAAAATACAGTGTTGCTGTTTATTTGCTAAATGCCCCAACTCATACTGATAAGCAGCAGTTAATCTTCCAATATACTTCTCAAGCTATTAAGTACAGACTAAATTTTGTAACAGAGTTTATCTTGCTGTCCCACTTGCTGCGTATTTGTGATCGCCAACCCTTGCTGTGCCAACTATGGCAGCTGCCACTTTGGAAAAACTAATTTCTCTCTGATTTTATACAATGTTTTGATTTGCAAAGCAGGGAAGCCTGTAGCTTCTCAATTCTTGCTCATCCAGCAGTAGATTTTCATCAGATCTAGATTTCTCTGTCAAAAAACTTTTTTCATCCTAGGGCATGCTTGTATGTGTAAAGGAAAAAAAGGTGTAAAGAGTGAGGGAGAGTGAAGGGCAAAACCAGAATAGCCTCCTGCTTACATTCCAGAGGACATAGAGAGGAGGACAGAGAGACCAGGTATAGAAGATACTAAAGAACCATTTTTCTGTACTTTCTTATCCAAGTTTTGGAAAGAGGAAGTTACAGGAGAGAGAGAAGGGAAGATGCCTGTGGCTCTGAATTTAACAAGGAAACTCTGGAGGGACTCCACCAAGAGATCTCTGGAGAAAACACAGATGTCATCTGTGCCATCACATTCCACTTACTCCAGAGGCTGATGGAGTTTCTAGAGGGTGTTCGTTTGGAAGGAGGACATGTTAGATCAGTAACTGTGGGTGAGACCAGCTAGGACAGCAACACAATGAATGGGGTGGTTTTCTCTCGAGGAGGTGTGTGTGGGGTATATGTCTGTGGGTGGTTATAAATTGTTTTGCAGAGTCTTTCATATCATAGAGCATCTGTTGAGCTTTTGACTCTCAATATAACAAGGCTAACCCTCTCAAACAAGTTAAAAACCTGTGGCACAGAAGTGATAAGTCTGCTCAGAGGACACGGGTAGGGATCAGAAGAAAGGAAGGATGTCTGCATGTGGAGAAGGTGAAAGCCAGCAACTCTCTCTCACAACCATTTCTCTCTGACTGGGTTACAGCAAGAACCTGAAAAGCCAAGACTCAGAACAGAGAGGAATTCAAAAGCAGGGAAACACAGACAGTGCTACAGATGTTAACAAAATATGTTCCAAAAAGGAATGAAATGTGAAATGCTGCTCTTTTACTTTCCTGGAAAACAGTTTATGCTAGGGAACAACTGTGTGGAATGAGCAGAGAGGCAACTTTCTGCAGTTGTGTGCAGGCTGCTCCTGTGGCCGTGAAGCACCTCTTCCCCAAGCATCAGAGTGGCTATTTCAGAAGTCAGTGCCACGGGCAGATGGAGATCTATGGGATCAAAGCAACTCGGTTTCTCCTGGAAATACTGCACAGAGACAACCCACATACTGTGTCTAGCATGTCATGCCCTAATTTGTCCTGTAAATTATAACAATCAGTGT
This sequence comes from Grantiella picta, assembly GCA_013397955.1. Lineage (NCBI taxonomy): Eukaryota > Metazoa > Chordata > Aves > Passeriformes > Meliphagidae > Grantiella > Grantiella picta. The sequence continues at coordinate 126,735 of VZRM01006285.1, read as the reverse complement.
CTATGATGTGCATCAATCTGAAATGATGGAGAATCACTCACCTACGTCTCCCAAAGGAATGGTCCCACTATAGATACCCCATACTCACCTTCCAGTGTCTCACAGCGTTTCAAAGTACAATTTGATGGCAAACTCAATTGCTTCCTTCAGTTCAGATCTGTCTTGTCACAGACACAGTAGCATCATCCTATTTGTTCCTTGGTGAAATCATGAAACGCAGATATTTATGCCTTAAGATTTTCTGAAAAACTGACATTTTAGCAGTCATAAATTAGAAAGACAGCTATGCCTTTGCAAACTCAGAAAAACTACACCCAGCAAAACTGGATGTATTCTGTAATTACTTCTTGCAATCCCAAACATGCAGATCAAGATTATCTATTGAAATGCCAGGCGTAAGTTATTCATTAACTAAAACCATTCTGTAATTTTATTGATATATTTTGTGGAGTTCACATATTTTTGTACAGCAAACATAACACTGTAGGCCACAAGAAGCTGCAGCACTATTGTTTAATAGCAGCAAGGTATATTTTATAGTCAGGGTATGTGGACAATAAATAGTCTGTTTCTTTGGATGTGAATGTTTAAAATGAAGTTCTGCTGCAGCTTCATAATGTGATTGCTATTTTACAGAGCTTATACACAAAAATATATATGCAATCTTTTTGTCTATATTTTATACAAATACAACAGTAGTTTGTGAATACATTTTAAAGTACATATACATGATAAGCAACTCAATTTCCCATATCACAGGATAGCAAATTTTAAATGCAAGAAACATATACAAATTCAGTCTGGAATGCAGGGTTTTCTGTGTTCTTTTTTTTTTCTCTTTTTTTTTTGACTCAAAACTTTTATCATTAAAAACATTTTAGCATACAAGTCCAAACAATTTTCCACTAGCTAAAAATATAATTTCAGCAATCCGAGTCAGGTTTGGGTGTGTAATCATTCCCCAATATACTCTTCCCAGTTTTTGTCTAAGGCTTTTAGTAATATATAGTATGTTCTTCACTCCACACCATATAAAAAGCCCACATTTAACATTAACTAGCAGTCACCTATTTTTGTGAACAAGAGCTGGGCTTGTCAGCGTTTAAATTTGCATGTCGAAAATTTTACTTTTGCAAGTGCATATGAATACATTGTGGTGTTGCACAAAGTTCATTAATGACAAATTAAGTCACAGTATAAAAATATATCATACAACTATAGGTCTAGTATAGTCCTTTTTTTTCTATGGGTAAAAATACATCTGAATGAGACAGGGAGGTTTGTAGCACCATGAGAGGAGTTGTATCCCAAGTTACATTAGCAGCATGATCCAATATAACAATATTGCAGGAGTGTTTCTGAGGAGATAAACATTCACTCTGGTTCAACTGTACCACTGAAGCTTATACTGAAAAGTGTTTACATATGATTAGCAATAGTTCTGTGTCACTTCCAGGGCTAGATAACTGTTATCAAAAGACACTGCCTTCCAACAAAAGTAAGACACCCTTATTGCATAAAAGCTTTGGGACTACCCAAACACATTTTGAACTACTGTGGCGTTACTTGTAAGTTGAGCATGATGCTAAGTAAGCTGTGGTTTAAACTGTACACTGGGGGGAAGCAGGACAGGCAGCTGAGCCTATAATGGTTTACTACATATCAGATAAGTACATATAGTTCAGAGGCTTATCTATAGACTGAGAAGAATACAGGAGAAGCTGCTAAACCAGTGTATGAGACAGACATAACAAAGGATGCAGGATCCCCTCAACATTTACGGATGCAGGATCAGGCCCTAAGTTAACTTCAGACAGCAGCATAGCGATGATAGGATATGATAAAAAAAGTTCTGTATCAAATACTGCATGTTAAATATTTTTGACAAAGTTTACCATCAAGAACTCCAGAGGACACAGTTTGCAAACGGTGAGGACAAACTCCTAATTGTTTTTGACTGGTATTTAAAATGGCAGTAGAAGACAGTGTAGTTTGAAACATGTAAACCTAGTAAAAACCATTGTAAAACCCTTAAGAAAGACACACTGGTTCTGTGCAATATAGCAAATTGATAAGAAAACACTGTAAAAATGTACCTGTTTAAAATTACAATGTCTACCATTTTGTACACAAAGCATTATACCAAAGGCCTACATATATGTAATCTAATGGCACTTGAAACAAATTATAATAAAAGGTTTTATAATAAAAAGCATAACCTGTAAGAAATTTTCTTAAAAGGTCTAGGTTTTCTTTTTGAAAGTGCTATATCTTGTAATATGTGTAACATAGAGGTTGACCAAGCTTTATTTTAAAAAATATTGGCCTATAATACAAGTTTAGCTCACTAGGCAAATGATCCTGAAAATATGTACTCTTAACATTCATTATTAGCTTAATAAAGCAATCAGCTCTGGCTCATGTTTCAGTCAGTATATGGTTTTTAAAAACCGCTACTGCCAAATTAACAATAAATCACTCTATTCCACAATTTACTACTAAATAAAGCACAAGCAACAAGTACACAAAAATATATATATTTAAAAAAAAAACCCAACAACAAAACAACCTTACTAGAAGTTTAGAAGTTGCACAAAGAGTGGTGCATGATCAGCCAGCCCTCCCCCCTCCCACCAAGAATCCATGGGAAATCAAGAAAACGGGGTTTAAAAACTGATGGTTTAGTAGTGGCCAATATTGACTCTGCCTAAGTGATGCTCAAAAGCACTCTGGTGGTGTTGGTATTGCTTAAAGGGTCAATCTGCTTCCATGTTACCCTACATCCTAGTTCAGCTGCAAACACGCTGGGTGCAGCCACCCACTGAAACCCTGGCTGAATGAGGTTCAATATCTTGTCTGAGGTCTCTATTTCTCAAGTGAAATGTACATCTAACTCCAAGTGAAATGTCAATCCCTTTTCAGGAAGCTAAGGCACGAACAAAGTAAGTAAGGATTCTGGCTACGCACTAAGAAACGGGTGTTGGCAAAGTGTCTGTGGGTTTTGTTTTTTCGAAGTCTTTCAGCAGCTGAGGCTGATAAACAGTGGCTATGGACTGGAAATTTGTGTGCCAGAGGCTGCCCAGGGAGGGCAGTGCTGCCCGGACACACTGCTGGGCCAACTGCAGGATGCCAAGTACTCACAGCTTTCCTCTACTGAAGGGAGAGTTGCAGATGCTCGGCTCCACGCGGGACATAACCCACTGGAGGAATTAAGTCCATTTATCTTCATCTCAGATTGATTAAAAGGACTGAGAATAAACCCTATTTTTTCTTAGATGCATTACGGTTGCTTATTTAAGCTAGAGTTACATTCGGTTGCATTCAGCTTGTGCTCTGTTCATCTGTGTTTTTCTTTCCTTTAGGAAGGTGAAGGGAAAAAAAGCAATATTGAACAAATCATTCAACTAAAGATGTAAGTAAGCAAGCAATCTGTTTCACAGAAACCAGAGGAAGCAGTCGTGAAGCAGAGCTAAACTCCCACTTTGAGATAACGTGCTCCTAAACCCAAAATCTAGGAGTAGTTTGCAGAATTTCAAAAGGTAATTTCCTTATTAATACATCCTTATTTTAATGCCTTTGGAACACAAACACGTTTATAAAAATGTTATCTTTCAGTAATAAAATTTAAATACACATATGTATAAAATAGTAAAACTACACCTGCATATTGCTCCTAGAATTAAAAAAAAAACAGTAGGAGCTACTGATAAAACATCCGGAGCATAAGCTCCTTAAATGGGAGCAACTTTTGTTTCTGTGAAGTATATTTAGTTTAACCACTTAAAACCTTGTACGAATCCTCATTATTGTTAGAGAGATACTAATGTACTTGATTTCTATTTTTTAATTCCTTGTGCAAAAATGACAAGGAAAATAATGTTATTGTTGAATTGCAGCAAATCTAGTTTGCTTTTATGTATCACAGGGTTGGTTGTTTTTTTAGGGTTTTTTTTTCCTCTTTTGGTTACTAGGGGTTGGGGAATAGAATATATTGCATTAGGTAAAAGTGGTGTAAGCAATATGCTTTTACTTCACTCCTAAGAGTCCTGTCTTTAAATCTTGGCAATGGGCAAAAAGTCCCTAACCAAGTACCCAGGTGTAGAAAATGTGATTAACATCTAACTTGTTGCTTAGGAGGACATAACACACCATGTAACACAACTGAAAAGATCAATCCAATAAAAACAAAACAAAAGAAAAGAAAACAAACTGGTAGTTGCAAATTTACATTCACTTTCTGACTGCATACTAATTTTGAACTGAAAATAGATACACACTTTCTGGCTGGACTTCATCCACCCTTTGGCGGTGGCAACGGGGAGAAGACTGATGCCTACAAATGTGAATACACTACTGGAAGATTCCTATGCAGTACTCTTTCTATGCTACTAAAGAGAAAAAACAGCAAGTTAAGAATTAAAACAAAAACTGCGACAAAATATTCCACATTACTACATTACAACACTTTTATATTTCAAGATCAGCCATTAATTTTGCCTGTTTCCCTATACCAGAGTCACAAAAGCACAACAACACAGTTCCAAATTCAACTTGAAACATTTATCATTTAGGCAAGCAGAGATTCTCTGTCGAAATTCTGTTCAGCCATAATTTTAGAGAATTAAACTAAATTTTTTTTCTTCTGTTATCCATAACAGGCCACCAAAATTTAAGCCAGAAAATGGCAAAATTCTTAACAACTTTTATAATGACTTCAATACAAATCAAAATGCTATATATATGTACATGTGTATATATGGACTTCTATATATACACACACAAGTTTTCAGAAAAATCTGAATTCTATATTTATTTTAAAAATTTAGATTTGTCATTATAGAACAGGTCAGATGTGTCACCATTTGGGAAGAGGATTTGTTTGGAAATGGACTGGAGAATCTTTTTCCCAAATCTTCAGGAATCTTTGTGATACATATTTTAAGTGGATTATCTGCAAATAGTAAAATATATTAAAAGGTAAAAGTGGCAGTTCTAGCACTGACATCAATGAAATGGAATAGCTGGTATGGTTGAAAAAGTTTTTAAAAAGGGATGAGTGTTGAGAGTCTGCTTGGGATGACTTTCTACTGAACATTTTGAATGTGTAAATTGGCAGTGAAAATGAAAACAATACAATGAGACTGTTTAAAAAAAAACAAACCAAAGTAAACACAGCTGAGAATAAACACTTTCAAAACATTTTAAAAAAGTTAATTTAAATTTCTTACTGGCTTCATGAGATTGGTACTGTACAAAAGCAGAGAATTTATAATGTCTTATAGTAGGCACTAAGTTAAAAATGGTCACCTAAGGCATTTCTACAAACAGACAGTAACAAGCCAGCTTTGTACATCCTATTGGAAAGCTTGATGAAATCGTGGTAGGGTGGTGGTTGTGCTTAGACTGCTTGTGAAAGCTGCTGACAATGAGTGCAGAGACCCAAGACCTATACTATTGCTAGGATCTTGTGGATCCTGGGTTTGTGGTGGAAGTTGAGTCATAGAAGAATGTGCCTCCTCTTGCGTATAACTCATGCCGAGGTTTCCCACTGAAACAGAAGGGTTATAGGGAGGGCCATTTACAGGTATGAAGTTGAACAGCTGAGAGAAGTCCAATGATGGGGTGTTTAGAGGTTCGCTAATAGGAACGGAGCCCTTGGAAAGGGAAACTTCCCCAGACCCATCATCTAGTGGCCCTACTTGTGGATCCAGCCCTAGTTTTGATGAAGATGCTTGAGAATCCTGGGATGAAGAAGGCATACCACTTTGCAACTCCATTAAGTAACTTTCAATTTCCCCTTTCAATGGCTGTTCTTTTTCAGGCATAGAAATTGCGTATGAGGTAGTACCGAGCGGATATTTCAACGATAGCTGGTGAGAAGGGTGGACAGACTCCATATCTATTGGACAAGGCATTCCCAATGGTAACGATGTGGCGACCATTTGGTGTGCAGATGCAGAACTCTGCATGGACTGAATCTGAGTGTTGTAGAGATTTAATTGCAAAGTGTTTGTAAATGGCTTTGATGTCAGTTCACTGGAAGGTAAAGACATCACTGGAAGCAGCTCATCCTTAATAGGCACAGAAACATTGCAGGTAAAGGGATCTAGAAGGTCCATTGGCTCTGTTTTGACCTTCAAAAGTTCTTGGTTGTGACTTTTCTTCATGTGGCGCGTGAGGTGATCCTTCCGCCCAAATCTCTGTGCACAGTACTGACAGAGGAAGTCCTTTCTTCCAGTGTGCACTACCATGTGTCTGCGGACATCCTTTCGGGTGTAGAACCGACGATCACAGTGTTCACACTGGTGCTTTTTCTCCTTCACTCCACCCGATGACTTGCCTGCATGAGTTTTTAGGTGCTCCAGCAGCACTCCTGTGCTTTCAAAAGTCTGCAAACATACCTTACAGGTGAGGTCACCACTTGTTGCAGCATGCAAAGCCAGGTGACGTTTGAACCCAAGCTTGGTATTGTAGTTCTTTCCACATTCTTCACACTTAAAGGCCTCTTTGTTGGGATTGTGTGTATGTAGGTGATTCTTTAGGTGATCTTTTCGGTGAAACATTTTCTCACAATAATTACACTTGTGGGTTTTCTCAGGAGAATGAGTAGCCATATGCCTTTAAACACAGATATATTCTGTAAGTAATTATTTTGATCAAAAAACACACGTGCTCATTTTTTAATGGCAGCTAAATACTACACTAAGGGCAGCTTTGCAACAGACCCTTTTAACTGAAAGCATGACACTACAAAGACAGTTTGACAAATTTAAATATAGCAAAACGCGAGCCATTTCTCTTAAATTGACACTTTCGTTTTGGTGGGTTTTAGCTACTGTAACAGGGGTATATGGGCAAGTATGAAAGTACTCGTGTAAAAGTCCATAGCCAAAGAACTTTCAAGTCCATACTGTTTTCTTGTGACAATTCCTTATACAAATGAAAATTCTACGCTCAATAAAAACAAAAACAAAACAAAACAAAAACAAACAAACAGAAAACAAAAGCAGAAAACAAATTAAGAAACAAAATCAAAGACATTAGCTTGCAAACTTAGGTAATTTAGAATTCTAGAAACAATCCAATGGCTACTTTAATTAACACATCCTCTCTGCAATCAGCTGAAGGCGTACAGAAATATATACTTTTACACGGCTTAACACGGCCAACATAAAATAGATAATATAATCTGAAAGATAAATAGAGTTTAATACCTTAGTAATTTGTACTTAGAAACAAAGGCCTTGGTGCAGTCTTGTTGTGTGCACTTGTAGGGCCTCTCTCCTGTGTGAGAGTATGAGTGAACCTTTAATTTCTCAACACTGTTAAAGGCCTTGTCACACAGTTGGCAAGGAAAGTTTTTTCTTGGTTTGGTTTCACCACGCTTACGTTTCCCTGAAGGGACTTTCTGGGTATCTCTTACTTCTGACAAATCACCAGGAATGACAGTGGCCATCGCAGCCTAAACCAGGCCTTCTTGTTGGACACTTGGGAATTGCCCAACTCCACTAAATGATTTAGCTTTAGATGGCTTCTCAAGTTTCATGTGGTCGTAAAAGAAAGCAAAAGGGGACTGGAAAAAAAAAATAAGAAACAACTAGTTTGTAACTAAACTTAGATTTTGAAGTTTACTTGCTATGTGATGCTTCTGAATAAAACTTAAAAATAAAGTTAGGTTCAGCTGGTCTAATGTAATACCTATTTCTTTAAAGGTTTCTTTATACTATTTGCTGCAACTCTTAAAACGCATTGCTCAGGATGAACAGATCCACATATGCCCTGAAATCACACCTCACAACTTTCCCCTCAAGCACTGATGAAGAACAGCAACGTTTCTGTCAGATTAAGGGAGGCATCAAGCAAAGAGCCTACCTACCCAGGCACCTTTTGGCAGCTTCGGATTTCAAAGGAATGACAGCCGCGCCTGTGGTGTTTGCACAGACACCCCCAGCACACATGCATGCATGCACACACACACACACACAACTATCAAAGTGAAAGTCTGTAAGCCTCACAATGTTTGAAAACCTGCACAAAACGTGGCAGCAGCCACACTGATAGTATGGTAGGCCATGCTCGTGTTCCCTCTTGGATATATCTCCTTCCCTGTGATTACTGCACATCTATGCATCTACTCTAGCAAAATGCATGCACTGCTAATGATGCCTAACATTAGGTGAAATTCTCCTGTAAACTCACCCTCTGCTAACAGAGATTTGATCTATGAATGACAGAAGTCCCATGGATTAGAGGTAGATTAGATAGATCAGGGTTTTATCAGCCCAGTACTGGAGAACTCCACCCTCCTCATGCTGTCCTGTGAGACGTCAGGGCTGTAGACATTCAGACTCAGCTCAGCATGGAGGCCCCTAGTCCTGCCTCGGTGGCACAGCAATATGTGAACTAAACCGGAGGCTTTCATTGTCAGGAGGTGCATGATGTGATCTTTGTGTCTGACTTGTGGGTGAGCAGCTTTAAATTTGTCATCTGGTATCATATAGTGGCAATCGGGCACCTGCCATCACAGGGCACTCAACAGTCCTCTTTTGTCAGGGGTTGCTGACAGCTTTGCTTCATCCTTGGAGCACAACTGCTACTACAGATACCAAAATCCTGTGCTACTCGTTGTGGGAAGGGTGGAGCGTGAGGTCTGCAGCAGCGAGGACAAGGACAGCAGGACAGCACTCACTGCAAGCATTTGGGAGGGCTGGAAAGCCCCAGAATTTAGCCTTTCTCCCTAGAAAGCACCACCACCCACCCCCCAGCCCCGAAGTTGTGGGTGGCAGCTGCTGTCCCCTCCGGTCTCTGCCGGGGCCGGGCAGCGGCCGGGCCAGTGCTCGGCGGCCGGGCAGCGCCACAGCCCCGGCAGCAGGGCGAGGGAGCCACAGCTGCTGGGACAGGTGGAGCTGGGCAGCTGGAGCCGGGCAGGCACCACCAGGCTGCAGCTGCTCCAGCCCAGCGCCACCTCCCCGGAAAACAAACCGGGCGCTTCCCTGCTGGCAGCGAGGGAGGCCGGGTAGCTGGGAGGGAGCCAGGGCCTGGCCTTAGCTGTCCTCTCATCCCTGCTGAGGCTCAGCAGAGAAGGAGGGAGCCAACTGCTCCAGAGAGGAGCGGAGAGCAGCGCCCAGGTGTGCTGGGGGGAAGACTACACAGTCCTTGCAAGTGCCCCAGCGTGGTCCTGGAAGAAAGTGAGAAGGAAGGAGAGCCTGTTTTCCTCAATGCATGGCAGGACAGGAGGAGCAGGGAGAGGAAGAAGGGGATGTGCCTCTTCAATGTCTGCATTTTAAGAAATCCTCAGTCTAAGATCTCCATTTGAAGTGTGTACACAGAGCATGTCTTTGTCTAAGCCTTTTCCTCCCTCTTCCCCATAACTCTTCCCTTGTCTTTAGAGGAGAGAAGTACTGGCACACCAAGATGGAAATCTGCTTCCTTTCAACCCTGAAGTCCTTGAATGACAAGTTAAACTACACTACCTTCTTTAAACAAGCAGTTTTGTAAGACAACCCTTATTCCCTCAAATTTTATAAGGAAACACTACCTTCTTTTAAAGATACCCAGTGACAGAAAAGGCGTTTCTTTAAGGACTCTTTTGATTTCAGATTTGTCTCAAACTTATTCCCACTCGTGGGATGAAGCCTGGAGACATCAGTTCCATGAGTGGGAAAATGCACAGGTCTTCAAAGTATCAGCTTAATTTTATTTTCTCTCTCATAATCAACAATCTACTTCACTTAATTCTAGTTCATAAGGAACGGTTGTTTGAAGACCTAGGAGCAATAATTTTCTTCAAGAAAAGTAAATGAAGACCAGTTCCAAAGACTTCAATGAAGTCACCAATGTAATTAAAAGGAGGGTCTGATTCACATTAAAATTGTTATAGATCTGTGGATTGAAAGGAATTTTCTTTTCAATATAAGCTTTAATCAGAATCTGTTAATAAAATTAATTTTGCTCTTCTGTTAATGAACACACTGGTCTTCAATGCATATTGGCCTGAATGTAGAATGAAATTTAATTTTAGTCTAACCTCTCCTGACAAATGAAGTTTAAGGCAGGAGAAAAAAAATCCAACCCGATCTTCACTTGCACAGGGTACTTTTACACCACACAGGCACCTGCACGAGAGCCACCACACAGAGCAGAGAGCACAGCAGTCACAGCCGTCACTGCATGGCCAGGGCACTTGCAGCCCAACAGGTACAATGAGTCCAGCCCCTGTGGACCCCCTGCCAAATCCACACCTAGCCTGAGACAGGGCAGGCAGGATTAGCAGAAAGGGCAAGGGAACAGCCTCCACAGTCTGCTGCATGGGAGTGGGGCTACTTTGACCATGCTGGGTCCAGAGCTCAGCAGCAAGTGGAATCTGTGCCCAGACAGTGACAAGGCAAGCAGGGACAGCGGGCAAGATACAGGGAAGGAGGATGAGCTGCCATAGGGAGGGAGAGTGGACAGAAGCAGGATGGGGGTGTGGGGCTAGGGAAGCTCAGGGAGTGCTGTGTAGGGGTTGGGAATATCTAAGGACAAGGGGATAGGGGTGAGCTGGTAACACCAGGGGGGTGGGAAGGAACTGAACGTGCACCAAGCAGGGGAGATGCAGGATATTGGGCCATGCAGAAGGGTGCTCTGTGGATTCTGATGTGATGTCAGAAGCAGAGTTTGTTGTAAAACAGCATATTAAGCTTAACTGTTAAATTAATATCTGACAACTTCTCACTCCTTTTCTCAATGCAAAGATCATACCTCAGGCTGGAGGCCATCCTATATTCAGGCCAATATAACATTACAGTTATCTACCCAAAACTTCAGGTAACCTGCTGTACCAGTCAGCACTTTCATTGGGATGAAGAATTCGGGTTTTCTTCCTCTATGATCAAAACTAATTAAGCTGACTTTGAACTGTGTCCTTAAAAATGCATCACTAGAACAAATATAGTGTGGATCCAATCTTTGACAATGACAGCGTTTTATTAATAAGTACGTATGCACTATTATCTCAGTACCATTTCTCAATAGGTGAGGCAATTAAGAATGTCAGTATTGATCTCTGAATTGCAAATAACCACTTTTTTCCCCTTTTTTGGGTGTGGATATATAGACTGAGCAATGGAGATAAAACTTTAAAAAACCACTGATCCTCAAATATTAAATTTTCCAAAGACCAGCTGAAAGAATTTTATGAGTAATATTGCCTGTTTGTGTCTCAACATATTATCACTTAAAATCCACATTCTTACTGGTGCTTTCACAACTGCAGGATGAATGATTATATGCAGTATCAAATATAACAAACACATTACACAAAAGCTCATATATCATACTATTTTTAAAGAAGCATATACTTAAAGCAGGATTAAAGCAGCCTCTGTTCAATGCACACCTGATGTTTGCCCACTAAAGTCCTCAGATTTTGGTCTTAACCAGTTCCGCTGACTCTTCTTGGAGGAAACCAGAATCCAGTACTTCCCATTTTTACTGGTCTGAAAAACAAAAGGAACAATGGACTAAACTCCAGTGAAATCAGTACATTCATAAAGGCTGGGATGCAGCAAGACCAGGGATTGGAAAGAATCAGAAAGGAAAAGTTAAAAGGGACAGATCCAACCCATGCACAGAACATTATATACTGTTAATTATAAACTGTAGGAATCATTCTTGCATTATCAGTAGCAATTATGCACTTCAATTTGCAGTATACTTACAAAATTTCAACTAATGCTAAGCTGGACAGTCACACATAAAGAGATAAAATTAGACAGAAGCAAAGGAGTTTTCATAAAGTTTAAAAAAAATCCACAGACCACAAATAATTTAGAAGTAACAGCAAAACATGTAAAATGCTGGGCCCAGACTTGAGTTTCTTACTCAGAAAGGACTGAATAAGAGAAGATTCTGGATTAGGCCCAACTTTACTAGAACCTAATGCCTTCATTCTGCTTAATTATACAGGAAATAGCAGCTTAAAAGGTGACCTGCAAAGGAAAATAAAATTAATTTTAAAAAAATAATAAAACCTCTTAATGATGTACATGCTACAGGTAAATCCCAAAAGAGGGCAAGTCTGGGTATGCCTAAGCAAACTGAGAAGGCCTTTTTGGAATTTCCCTTTTATCTCCCTTTCCCCTGCCATCATGCTTTTGTAAATTTGCAACAGGTCTTCCTTTTCTTGCTAGAAGGCCTCCTGGATGACACAGGTATACACAGAAAACATGTTCAGTGCCTCATTGTAATGGGAAGGTTTATCCCATCCAACCCTTCCAGATATGTAAGGGCAAAGCCCCATACAGTGCACACAGCCCACAGCAGGCTGAAGCTATTTGGCAGGAGCCCTATAGTAATGCAACATTTCCCTCCACACAAACCATTTTCCTTTCTGGCTTCCCATTCATTCCAGAAAGCCTTATTTTGATACTGAGTTCAGCTTTGCACAGCCTCAGCATCCTCTGTTGGTGAGCGTGAATGGGAGCAAACAGATGTCCCCGAACACCTAGTAATGTCAAAAGTGCTTCAGAGCAACTGACTGAAGCTCTCTGATGGCTGAGGAGCATTTATGTGGGACTTCCACATACAGGTAGGAGGCAGAAACAGCTCCAATACCCAGAGAAAAAGAGAAAATTCTGTTTTTAACTAATGAGCACAACCCTCACCTCCACTTTTTGGGGTCCCCAAATCATCTTGTTTAAGGGAGAAAATGCTGATGGTTCCTTACCCCCTCCCCCAGCAAGACCCTTATAGATCAGTTCCCCTGCAATGCCCATCTCAACATCTTCCACCATCACAGCAGAAAGGAAGAGCTTCATTCCCCAAATGTTTCTACCGATGTAGAAGTTCACAGTAAGTAGACAATATTTAAGACAGACACACAGATGTAATGGACTAAGTCCGCTTGGACTTAGTCCCTTCCCTATTCATATTTACAGACTATTTCCTGTTTGGAAAAAAAACTCCAAACAAATCCTATCTAAAATATCCTAAAGTCCTCTCAACAGTATTTAACATTTTCTCTTAAATGTTTCTAGTCCTCAGTGCTCACCACATATCTAAGGTCGCTCTAGCAAAAAGCAGATGCCCTCAGAGACAGGCCACTAGAGACATGGAAAGACTACTGAAGCAGGGATAAATGAAGCAACTGGAACAAGTAAATAAGCAAGATAAACACATGATGTAGCTAAAATGCTGAGGAGAATGAAGGAGGACAGTCAGGTACTCTTATTCATTACCTTACAAATACAGCAAAATTACAATGCAGTGGATTACAATGCAGTGGATCTAGATGAGGGCAGTGCTATACCTACAATTAGTGGGATCTCAATTTCTACAGGGCCATTATTACCTAAAGAACTTAACAACATACACACAAAAGGGGCTACATTTGTGTGAATAATGAAAACATTTACTACACTGGACAGGATTAAGTGAAAAGATAAAATAATTCCTATGCTTTGCAACAATGAACATGCTATTGGATAAAAGACTTTTCCTTATGTGCAGGATACAAAAGTTGTCCATGATAATGCTGATTTCCAGACCACCTCTTTCAGAAACTTTTGGGGTTAGAAAATCTCTGAGGCAGAATATTGGACAAAGACGTACCATTCTCCTTGTTACTGCTTATAGTCACAGTGTTATTAAACCTTTCACCTAGATGAGGTAGGAAGAATTCTTAATGAGTAACAAAGTTCAAATTATTCTCCATATGAAGCAGAGAAGCATCATACTGCAAAATGCATTGTTACACAGACGTGCCCAAAGCCCACTTGGGTACTAGTAACAAAATAAGAGTTCTCCAATTTCTCAAAATTCTTAGAATTCTTAAAACTTACCAGAACCTCCAGAATTTGTGAGGCACTAATTTTGCTAACTGTCCAATCACCCTGGTAATTCCAGGCTAGATAATATTTGAATTTCAACCATAAAAAAGTGGGGGGGGGGAAAAGTGCTCCAAAACCCTTAAATGGAAGATAAATAATATAAATATAACATAATCTATTCATTTTTAATATTAAAAAAGAGTAACACTTTTTTTTTCTAAAATTTACTGTTCCTATTTAAAAATCTGAGAATATAGTTGCACTTGAAAATATTTTAAAACATTTTATATCTGAACTAAAAGGATAATGAAGACAATACAGAAATACAACCAACAATCTCTCTCCTAACTTGCATTTCATACTTAAGAGGGTTCAAGCACAGTAAAGGAAAACAGTAGTTTCATGGTTATTTTCTTTCAAAATAAAAGAGCAATAATGAGAACACAGTATTGAGAACACGGTATTTGTCATTTTGCCTTTTATACAAAAGAGCAAATCTAGCTTCTATTCCTGAAATCAATCAGTTTTAAACCAAAGTAAGGGTCCTAGAAATATCAGAATCATAATAACGGTAGAACTCAATGAGGAGTTAATAGCATGAGAGTCATCGTGGGTTTTAAATATTTCTTGAAGGAAACAAAATGAAAAGCAGTTACTTACCCTACGGAAACCGTGATTCTTTAAGAAGTGCTGTCCGCACAGATCCCAGGTGAGCACGTACTCACACGGACAGGACCAAGCTCTCTGAAGACAGTTATTTCCATCCAGGCTGTGCCTGTGAACCCCCCAGCTTTGCACAAGGCAAAGGACTCCCCAGCAGTGCTGCTCACCGTTGCCCCACCTAACACGGCCAGCAGCAGTGGCAGCTCCCACTCTGCTCTTCACTCACACTGTGGCACAAACCCAATCGCACCTCCACCGCCATCAACACAGTGCTCTGGGAAGTGGCAACCTCCCTCTCCCCTGCTGCTCCCAAACCTGTGCTCCCGTCTCAGGGGTTTAGGTGCTGATGTGAATTGAGCTGGCAAGGTTTGCTGTGGCTGATGAAAGGGAGCAAGGGCATGGGAGAGAAATACATGGGCAAGATTTGATGTCCTGGTCGGAAGTGTGGTTTGAAGTTTGGAAAGCTGGAATACAGACCGGCATCCTAGCTGAGAAAGAAAGAGGATGAACAAGTGCAGCTCAAGGAAGCAAGGAGTCGCTGCTGCTCAGGGTGGTAATGGAGCAAACTAATCTCATGATGCCCCAGCCCAACCTCTCTCAGGTTTGCCAACAGCAAATAGCCACTCAGAGCAAAGGACAATAGATGACTTTTGGTGCCTCTATTGCAAAGGTACCCGGAAGAGCTACCATTACCGTAGCATAAGTAATGATTTTTCCTCTTTTCTTTACCAGGTGACTAATAGTCTAAAAAGTATTGACTAGCAATCACCTGACTAAAAAAGTATTGACAAATGAAAGCTGCTCTGTTAGAGCAACCAGGGACAGCTGGGTGAACTGAGTTGGTGAAAGTATCAGCAGGAGGAAACGGATGTATCCACTCATGGTAGCTCAGAAGAGCCAAAGTGACAGACAGCACCTTCACCTGTAGAGAGGCAGTCACTGGAACAGGCTGCCCAGAGAAGTTGTGGATGCCCCATTCCCAGGAGTGCTGACAGACAGGCTGAATGGGGCACTGAGCAACCTGGTTGAGTGGAACGTGTCCCTGCCCATGGCATGAGGGCTGGTACTAGATGATCTTTAAAGTCCCTTCCAACCCAAACTGTTCAGTGACCCCAACTAAAAACCTCACATATCTGCCCCTTTCAGCTGGGGCTGTTAAAATGGCACCAGCATTGCCAGAGATCCTGAAGACGAAGGAATCTAACCCCATGTTAAGGCAACCAAAGAAGGAGCACCATGTAGCCTTCTCTGGTTTTCCCTACGCTGTGGGCTTACACACAAGCCTCTCACTAGGCAGTTTCATTTGTGGGGCAGCAAATTTAATCCTCCTACTGATATAGCTGTTGGAAGGGGCTGAAGGCATAAGTGGCAAAGTGCCTGAACTGCTCCAGGACAGCATGCTGGGGCCTGCAGCCCTGCAAGGCTCAGACACCCTTCCTGGATCAACAAGGATCAACGTGCCTACAGCACACTTGTACGGACCTCAGAGAGAGAGTGGGAGGTCTGGCCAGCTTTGCAAAAAAAAACACCTGACTTTTTCCAGCAGAAGCTTCACCTCAGAGGAGCTGCAGGCAGCAGAAGATCCAGCTGCCCACCTGTGATTATCAGAGGTCCCTCTTACAGAGAATTAACTTTCTGTAAGGGAGGATCTCAGATGGAGAAGCTGATCCCACCAATGGAAACAGTCAAGCAGGTAAGAAAAATCCATGCAAAGATGTTGAAGTATTGATGACTTCAGGGGTGCCTTTCTCCAAGCTGAATTGAAATCAAGTCTTCTGACTGATGCAGGGCTCTACATCCCTGCTTGCGCTTGGCAGGCCATTTGATCTGCATTTATTTCAACAGCATGTCACTCTTTAAAAGAGACAGCTGAGGGAGCCTGCTCACCTTTGCCCATATTTAGAAAGAAAATCCTGTCTTTGGTAGGAAGATGCTGATGCTCCCCCATTTGTTCTTGGCTTAATGGGGCTGGAGGGGGAAAGGGGCAACAAAGGTCTCTGTGGCTCTCCTACATCTGGAAACTCAAGCTGAGGCATTGATGCTGGAGGACAAAAAGAAGGAAGAATGGACATTGCTGGGGTGAGACAACCAGAAAGTGGGTTTGACCATGAAGTCTGCCTAGGCCAGGAGGGGCTCAAACGTGCACTTTCACAAAGTGGAATTTAATTTTCTGTCTGCTTTTTTGTGTAATTTGGAAGAGATTTGAACAGCAAGCAACATGTACAGACACCTGGCACAATTGTCTGAAAATAAGGCACTGCCAAACGGCAGGAGGGACAGATCTTGGCCCCCAAAGCCCTGTCTCTGGCATTGTGGACTTTTGTATGGCAGGTAGTGAGAGGGGAGAGCTGGCAGGTACCCTACCTGAGAGCAGCTGGGAATCAGCCAGGGTTTTACAGCTCCTCTTCTCTCATTAGCTGACAGACAGATGTGAAAGGACAAAGGGGTCAAACACTGAGAAGCCAGTGGGACGAGATGGCATTGAGAGGTGGGTGATGTCTCTCGGCCTTCTGCGTTTTCAGACAACAGTTACAGCAAACAACCATTTAAAGATGTAGGCACTGGCCCTACTCTACAGTGGTGCTTCATGTAAAGGGAACACACAATCATATGCAAACTAAGCACAAAAGAACAGATAGTTTGCTGTGTGGGTCTTTTTAAAATATATACAAGGCTGTATTTATCTCATCTTAAACTTCAGGATCTGCTTGTATAGCAGGCAGCTGAATTCAGGGAAATCCTGCTCCAAGGATTCAAGCTGTAGCCTACAGTGTAGAGGGGTAGCTGAGGGAGCATGGTAGGACAGCACTGAGAGCATGCACAGGCTTCAGGAAGACAACCAAATCCAAGCACGAAGCAGGAGAACTGCCTGTGAAAGCTGCTGCAGGAAAATGGAATGATGTGGGCAAAACAGTGAAAATATCTCTCCAGTGATCTTAGGTATAAACATAAGAATGACTTAGAGATAATAACACATAAGAGTTCACCCCTCAGGGAAACAGCCTAACATCTAGAACACAATGAAAAAACATAAGCACTGAAACTAAAACCAGGCAACTATTGTAGTCTACTGTTAGTGACAGCACGTTACTAATACCTGCTGTGTGCAGAATGATGATTATGCTGCAAAGCGTATTATATAGAAGATGTAAAATGCAAGATTCATCAATACTAGATTTTATTTAAAGCTTTGTTGGTTTTTGAGTTTTTTTAAGAACATCCACAAAACAGAGAAACCTACTGAAACTGCAGGCAGGAGCAGGAAAAAATCCCAGTCCTTTCAAACTAGTCTGGAATTTGGGTAGCAACAGAAACAAACTCACTAAAATTATTAAACACATTTCTTTTCTTGTGGGCAGTAAATACACAGATTTCACTAGTAAGCATCTGTTAAATGTAATATCTCTTATTAATTAATAAAGCAAGCACTTGGAGGAAAAAACCCACTAGATTCCTGTGGGACAGTAACCATCATACAAAAAGAGGTTATTTATATACATATGACTATTACGTTCAATGTGGTTTTTTTCATGGTCGTAACTCTATGCAATTCTGAGAGCTGTACTACAGTCACAAAATTTGGACAGCCACCTTTTTAATTTTAGAAAGTAACTCATAAAATGCTACACTAGAAAGAGGATTACATAATTTTTTTTTCAAAATTAGAAAAAAATTCTATCATGCTTGCCTTTTTTTTCCCTTAAGTTTCTGGAAAAATAGAACATGAACTTGCTAATGTTTAGTTTAGCATGACCTAATAGTCTGTAATTTAAAGAAAAGAACAATCACAATACCAGCCAGCATCTCTTTGTGGGCTTTCCATGTTTCAGATTACTTAGGTCCACTTTAAATCTTGAGAGCTCAGTTTTGGTTACTAAATGTTCCAAAGGATTCCTGGTTATATACTAAATTAAAGGAAACAAGAGCTGCCTAGAGCTAACCCATCTGATGATTGTGGTTTTAAGGGCTTTTTAAGAATCTCTATGGCACTGCATGGATGTTTTTCTAAAAACTTTGGAGAGACCGTGATACAAATAACATTGTTAGTGTAATTACTATTAGAATTTTTAAAACTTGCGGAAGTGCTTTCACGTGTTTTGGAATCACACCACCACCACCATCACCACCCCACCTCCTCAAGAATAGTCTGCACCCATTTTTAAAGTGATGATGCTACTGTGAAAACAATCTTTGGTTACTATTTAATCTGCATATATGACCATGCTATTCTTATAATAAAATGCAAAAGCAAATCCTGAAGATGCACAAACATGCAACCTAAAGGTGCATGAGACTATACACAAATACAGTCAGGTATTGACATTTTAAAGTATTTTCCCTGTCATAAGATATCTTTAAATGAGCACGGGTGTGTGGATGAGATTAGCAGTACATCTAGGCCAGTATTCTGTCTTCAGTAATAGCCAAAAGCACAGAAGAGGTCACAGATGTGTGGTATTTCTCTGATTCTCTTCTGACCACCAATTCCTTACACATCAGGGACTTCCTGAACCATATGTGGTTTCTGTTAGTTTAGCACAATACCCTTCCCAAGCAATAGTCCACGACTCTCCTGGAAACCGTATAATTTTTTAAAACATCTACAATATGTTTGACAAGTCATCCCACATCCCACTACTGATTTCACGGAGAACCTCTTCTTTTTGAAAGCACTGATTCTGCCTTCCCTCCTTACTGTGTATGCTTTCGTTTTGAAAGGCAGTGGTTAGTCTTCATCCTCCTTCCTCTGCAGATGTCAACAACATTGCCCTCAATTAATTCCTTTTCCAGACCAAAGTTCCAATTTACAGAAATGGAAGTCACTCCATGTAGCTCATCAACCTTACTGACTTTCTCTAAGCTTCCTCCAGTTCTAATAAACCTTTGAAGGCTCCAGAAATACACACAGCACTTGGAAGGCAACTGCACCATATACTCTTGAAATGACATTCTCAAAATTTATTCTGTTATTTTTTACTCTAATATTTGGGTTGTGTTTTGATGACCAGTGAGTTCATGATCTCACAGGATTGCCAATCACAATTCCCAAATCTTACTCCTCAGTGGTAATACTCAGATCAAACTCATAATCTAGTATATAATCAAACTCATAATCTGCGCAGTTATCCTTACCCTTCTCAGTTATCATCACCGTCATTTATTTACACTGAATTTTTTGACCCATTTTGTTGCATAGTCCTCAGCACTTTAATGTCCTTCCATTGTTCTCCACAGCTGGCTTTCTTCTTCACAGCAACTTGCTCACCCGACTGCTCCTCCCCATACTGATACATTCGCAAACATATTCCACAGATCTCTGTGGAACTTAACTGGGACTCCACTGAGAATTGACCTTCTACCCTCTGATCCTACCTCTTACACTGTCAATTACTTGTGCAAAGACCTCTCCTCTTACATTATGGCTTCTTCGTTTCCTTAAAAAGCCTTTTTGATGAACTTCACTTTGATTTTTGAACCAGAACACCTTTACTTCTTGCTGATGCTTCCTAGGAACTCCAATTCCTCAAGACAGGACTTTCTTACAAATGCTTCTTTGACTCTTCTCAAATTATCATTCCTATGCGGGTGGCCATCAATTCTATGCTTTATTATAGCATCTACCAACCAAATACAGATTTCAGATTTGTCTGGTACAGGCCTGCCTAGCCCAGACCACCCCAGAAACCACGATTTTACATACTTGCATTTCAGATTTTTCTCAACCTGAATACTTTAGCATGTACCATTTAAACAACATAATTAGATTGCAGAGCACAAATAGATTGGATAGGAAGTTACAAGTTTTGCTTTTTGAGAGTCACCTAGCGAATCATAACTAAAGATGTTTTTAACAGTTTCAGCTATCATTCAAGTAAAAGGGTTTCTGGTGCTCTAGTCCTACTAGTCAACAGAAGCTCAAATAAGAGGGGCAAGTTGGTGGTTGAAAAAAATCTCAACAGCCAATAAAAGCTGCAAGGACCGTACTAGGACTAGGCCTTTCACGGGTTATGTGCTAATTTCCCTCATGGTGCTACACTAGATGGTTCAGAAGATCAATTTTGGAACAAAAAGACAACTCATGCAGGACAGATATAAAGTGACTGAGGGACAGGGTAGTCTTCCCAGGACATACACATCCTGGGTGTAGGTAGCAACCACACAGCAGTGCAAAGCCTGTAGCAAAAGCCCAGTTCTGTCCTGAGTCACATTCCCTAAACACTGCCTGGGGGCAAAAGCTGTGACAGGGTTTAGCACTGCTGCTTTGTAACCTTGGATTTTCATATTATTTATTGGAGCTATTCCAACTAAAATGCTGAGCCTGGTTGCCCTGTTTCCTCTGCCTCTTATCCCAGCCCTCAAAGAAAAGCAACAAGTAAGAAAGAGTGCCCAACTTCCAAGGAGTCATTAACTTCCAATACAACTTACAGTCTGGGAACTGCTGATCTATCTGAAAACAAAACACTTCATAGATTATTGTAGCTTTACAGTAAACAAAACATGTTACATGTAGCTATGATTACTTTGCTACTACTGCCACAGCTGTGATGCTGGATGATGGTACCAATGACCTTATGAGCTAAAAAACAAAAGCCTTAGGGAAGGATAACTGAAAATGCAGAATACTTAGGGTAATACCAAAGCAAATCCGTTTTTCAAAGCAGTAACCAGCAAGCCTTTCTGAAGCTGAACAGCACAGGCACCGAACATATTACTAACTCTGTTTATGTACCATTGTTTATGTACCATTTATTGTCTGTACAATGCTGACAGAACACACCTAAACAGCTTACTCTGACTAGAGTAACTTCTCAGAGTCCCCACAAGCCCTGTTGCTACGAGAGCATGCTTGTGAATGAGATAAGTACATAACTCCGCATTTGTTCCCATTTGGCACGTTGAGTATTGTGCTCCAGAGCACTGTGATGCCATGCAATGCAATTTGGGATGCACATCTCAGTCCATAAAAATTCTGAGATTTGATGCCAGATTAGTGAACAACTAAAAGCAGTCATGCATAATTCAGAGCTACACAACTGAACATTGCAGTGGGAGATAAGCCAGGCAGTTAGTATCCAGAATAGCCACCTGGATTACAGTATTCAGATTCAAGTGACTGGCAGCAACGACTGGATCAGTTTCAATCAGCAAAGCCAGAATCTGCTAGAAGTCCACACAGATTCTGTCCTAGAGCTCCACCAACAGAAAACCATTTTGGGATCTCCTGTCAGCCTCATGAAATGTCATAACAAAGTGGTCACCAAACAACTTTACCATTAAATCACAAGGTAATCATCTTGTTATTGGCAGGGCAACCAAGTCAGGAAGGCTGACAGTAGCACAAGGTTTCTCCATGTTGTGTCAAGGGGCAGGAATAGGGTTCCTTGCTGTCACAGAAGCAGGTCATAAAATGCATACATGTTTTGCCCCACTCTGTCCCAGCTCCACCTCCCACACTGGCTTAAGACTTTCTCAGCCTTGCTGAATGCAGTTTACCACAGTAAGCATTCACCAGCATTGGGTGATCTATGATGAAAGACCCTGATGTCCTGAAGTTTAAATCTTATTCTCCACAGTCTAAGACATCAGGCCACTTACAAGGTCTCCTCTTTTTTTTTAAAGCAACTCAGTAGACTCTGCTTCCCTGATTTCAAGACTACATTAAGTGATGTGAGAAAAACATATGCAAGACTTTGCCTTGAACAGCTGCAAACTGCTAATAGAGCAGGCTTCCAGAAAGGTGGAAGGAAGACGGTGACAAAAAAGATGGAATAAAAATAGTCTTATGACTGTATGGTATGCATCAATGTTTCATGCACGTTATGGGAAAAAATCCTGAAGGGCAGATGGAAACATGAAATAGAGATGCTTTTGTGAATCCCAGAGAATGTCTTCCTCTAAAGCGCTCTCCAACAAGACGCTTGAGCTCTTTTCACACTGTGGGAAAGCAGCTCTAGCCTAGCAAAAAATTTGCAATCAATAAGACATGTTTAGTTTAATTTTATTTTTAAAAAGTTGTGAAGAGATGAGTTTTACAATAGTTGTGTGTTCAATTAATTTTTCAGACAGGTGTTTAGAAAAATGGAATTTTTTACTGATTTAGCTGATGGTGAATTTTTTTCAGTGAAAAATAATGACCTTAAAAACAAAGCAAGTTATGCACAAAGTGCTCCTCTAGATGATATACACAAGAATTATAGTAGTCAGGAAACATTTCAGCTCAACTGATGCAGCAGTCTCAATATGAAACATCTATGTTTTGCAGGGTGTTGGAGGTAAAATGCTTGACCAGTGTTTTGTTACAACTGTTTATATTTAGCACCTTCGTATTGCCTGTTTCTTGTCCCCTTCCAGAAACTCATAATCCATCACAATCTTCTGGGGGTTCTCCAGGAAACTCTCCTTTCACCACTCTGCCTTTACTGAGCTGACAATTTCAAGGTTCAGATCAAGCTTTCCTTTATCTTCTGAAATCTGATGGCTATCTTTTAGCTACTAATTCCCCTCTTCATATGGGCTGCAGCTTTTTTATGTGCTAAGAGAAATCAGAAAATAAAGATGTTACAAGTCACTCTACTCATTACAAAGTCTATTTTAATACTGCTAACTAGTTTCTTTCCTCATGACCACATTTAGATTCTATTCTCCCAATTTCCCTTTTCACCGTGTGCACTTCAAAACTGCAAGATGCCTTCCAAATTACTTCCACATACTACATATGCTGTTGTAGGTTTCTCTGAGACATACATAATGGGGTAAGTTGGTTGCTATTGTTTCAAAACTCGAAATGGTCGGACACCGTTGGTTAGGAAATCTGAGCACAAAGGGCTCTGATTTTGGTTGTTTGTTGGGTTTTTAAATTGTGTTTTCAAAGAAAAAACCAATAGGTATTACATATTTAACTGCATACATGGGAAACTAGCTGTCCTTATGCTGAAGGATATTACTTCCTAACAAACTCCTGGGAGACTTAAGGGCCTCACTTAAAAAGACAACAAGCAAACTTTGATAGTGCACTGCAAGATTACTTATCAATAAGCTTCATTCAAGAGTGTTAGAAGAGCATTTCCTTAAAGGGGGAAAAAAACCCCAAACCAAAACCAACAACCCAACATCTCCTTTACTTGCACTTTTTGTGTCAAGTCTCCCTCTTTTTATGGCTCCTGAAAATTACTGTAAAATACACTGCAAAGCTAAGAAAATTCTGCAGCAGCCTTTAGATCTACACAAGCTCATTCTACTACACAGAAGATTTAGAACAGCAACACAGTTAAAAAAACCTTTGTGTACTTCACCCTGAGTGAAGATTGAGCACACTAATGAAACTCCGCCACAGCACAGCTTTATATTTGAGACTGCTTTAGGATGTATAAATACTCTGAGCATGACTAAAGTCTGGAGCAGGGGGGCAGCATAACCAAAGCTGGGGAAGGCTGTGATTAGCGAGGAGGAAATGAGAGAACAAATCAGCGGAGAAAGGAGGCAGAAAAGTGTGAATCATATTTGGGACTTGGCGCAGCAAAGAAATGTATCATTAAAGCAAGACTGATGAGAAAACAACATTTCACTGAAGGGAAAAAGAGTGAAGAAAAAAAATGCAAAAGCATCAAAAAGAGTGATCAAGAGCTCTTGTAATTGTGCAGTCAGGTACAGCAGAAACTATAAAACATGAGTCAGCAGCACAGATGTGACAGCCACTGACTGGGGGGAAGGCAAACCAACACTTGCTAAGCTGAAGGATGTTGCACAGGCAGGGGTGCAGGTAGCAGCAGGAGGATACAGCTCCATACAACACCATCCATTCTTTGTGTCTGTGCACACCCCGAACACATGGCTCCCTCCAGCCTTCAAACTATCTCCCCCACATGAGGAGCAGAGCTCCAGGGAGCATGGAGGTGAGCCGTGCCATGGCTTCAGCTCAGCTGGGACAGGCAGCTCCTGGGCTAACTGGGCTGCGCTGCTTCGTGCCTTTCCCACAGCCCCAGCATCCCCAAGGCAGGGAGCTGGCAGTATGCACCAAGCACCAAGAGCAGGATCAGCACTCTTCTTCTGGAGATTTCCAGGCTTTCCAAATAGGGCACGGTAGGTATGGGACAGAGCTGCAAAGCTCTGGACAGTGAGGATAACTGATCTGGGCAGCTAAGATAAAACTTGATGCTATTCCACATGAAAAGGGTCTTTTACACGAAGGGTAGAGAGCACAGAGAATGAGGGAGAAGAAAAGACATGGAGGTATCAGGGAGCTGATACAGTAAAGTGTCTGAGAAGCCCTTCAGTACAGCTGGAATGGTAAGGAAGCAAGGCTAGCTGAGCAAAGACCAGGGAGGGGGATAGGGGATACCGACAGCAAAGGCTGCTGTTGTGGGTGAAAGAGTAAGATAAATGAAAGGATGGAGGGACAGTAGCTGAAGTGCAGAAGTTTGGAGGTGGCCAGTGAGTGGCAGCACATCTGTGTGGATGAGGAGCTCACAGAAAATAAATAAAACAGGAGTCTGCTGTAAGTTTGAGAATGGCTAAGTTAAATGGCAAGGGAAAGGCTGCTACCTGAGTGGCGGACTGATGCCCCAGAAAAAGCAGTTTAAACCCTCCTGTGAAGTTATTGTGCAATTGGGCATGCAATACTTACCGGATCAGTTTCCTCCTCCAGCTTCCACAGGATCCTGTAGCCGTTTCTTGGGTATTGCTCACAGCTGAGGAGACACAGTGCTTTGCAGAAGGCCCAGGAGGGACACTAAGGCATAGGTGAGGCTACTGACTATTTTTTTGTTTGTTTTTTTAAACTCAGTTTCCTCAGGCCTCTGCTATGGTACTGTGCACCATCTGAGAGAAAAAAAAAAATCACTCCTGGATTTGGTAGCAATGTCACTTGCAAAACCACAGCACTCAGCATGTATGAGGGCACTGATTAATAATCCTGTTGTGTTTCTTTGTCTTCTGCTATATCCTTTGTGGTGCCTTGTGCTGATTCATTCCTGAGGCCAGGTCCAGGTGTACTTTCTCTCATTTATGTGGGTAGTGACCTATACCTGTCCATCCTGTAACGATTCATATCTGAGTAGGCTCAGTCACATATCAACTGGAGGCCACCTGAGCTTTGGCAGACTCTTCAAAACTAATCAATTTTTATAACTGACTGTCTTATAAGCTCCACCACAAAAGCAGCACTCTTGCCTACCTGCCAACATGTATGGAGTATCTACCTCTACTCAGGATGATCCTGGAGTAAAGAAGGACATGGGTAGTGAGCCAGGTGGGAAGAAATAAAATCTCCAGCATCTCGTAAGCAATCAACCCAAAGAAACGTTGAGTAGAACCCAGCGTACCACAGCAAGCATTTACTACAGTAAGTAGTCCTTTGTGATGCAACATTGAGAATTCAGTTCAGCATGGACACCTGATGCTTTAAGAGGAACTTCACTCTATTCAAGGTAACATCCTACTGTGGACTAGGCCATAGTAAGTTGGTTTTGTTAATTATTTCCCAGTAATCATCAGCCTAGACATTCTTTCTTCACTTCATCCACTTTGAAGTTCATAAAGGGACAATTCTACCTATTGTCTGCTTGAGTGAAATCCTATGTTTCCATACGCATAAAAGGAAAATAGAAGTAAAGAACGGAAAATGCAGTGAATTTTGCAAGCAGTTTCTGTTTGTTACAGAAAAATCTCTTTTTCAATATATAGGAAGAATATCATGCATAATGAAAAAGAAAAAAAATCCCACAATATGTTTTTCCTCATCCTCTACCTTTAAGAGACTGCTCTGATAGGTAACAAACGGATTTGCAGGAACTGTTTTCAAGCATCTTCTATAAGCCACAAAGACGCCACAGGAATGGGTCAGATTGATATGTATATTTCAGATCTGCTAACTCCTGGTCCCATCTCTCTCACATTCCTCTCTGCAATTTTGAGCAAAAGCAGCTCATATCTAAGGCATATCAGCTTACAGGTTTTTATCAACTTCCAGTCCTTGCTTAGAGAAGGAAACAAAACCACTTAACCAAATCCAGCCTACCTCTCTGTCAAGTCTTCCCTCCTCTTGCTACAAGACTCATCCACCCCTAGTTTCTAAAGTGCAGCCCTAACCACTGTGCTCTTTCAGAGCCTCCAACACTCATGAGCAGTTGCAGAGCGACACTTCTCCTTCCAAGGCTTCCCTTCTCTGCTGGCAAAACCTAAGGAATCACTTCAGCTCCTTGCTGCAAAAGCCTGTATGCCACTGTGCATCGCAAACCTGGTCTTAGAGATTTCTATCAGATGCACAGGCTGTTCTTTATTTACAAAGGCCTGGATATTAAGAAGACACCCACTAAAAACAGGAGGAGTATTTATTTAGAGATATCATTAGCAATTTACAAGAAAATGCAACAAATAGGTCACATAGGAAGAGCTGAAGCACTGAGTGGCTGACTGAAAGTTTTAGCTATCTTAAATTCAGTATTGCATCAAATGCTGTAAGAGAGTGACAGATCACAAATGCCAACTTAGTCATTTTCAGTAACAGTTCTCATGGAATTTTTTCCTTCTAAATAATCAAAACAATTGGTCATTGGTCCTTATAAGGACAAGTGCCATACCAAACAGAATTTCATAAAATACAGCTGTTTTAACTTCACAGTTCACTCCAGCATATCTGCAGCACCTGAATTTTGGGCTGCATTTTTGTGTTTGTGTCTTTGTTGTTTTGTGGGGTTTTTGAGATTTTTTTTAAAACAAGATGACAAGATAAAACTATTAAAATTATTGGCAGTGGGGTAACTTGTTCAGACTCAGAGTAACAGGTTTCATCTGTTCTTATGACAGAGACACTCAATAAAATCACAGCACAGCAAATTTTAAATGAATAAACACTAAACCCTGATTTTTTAACAGCAAAGTATTAGCTTGTGAGACTAATTGCCAGAAGGTAGCCTACAGTTAGACAGACAAGAGTTTACATAGATAACTGGATCATCCAGAATTATAACATGATTTCAAGAGGGCTTCAGGAAAAAATAGTATCAACCCTCTTTTTCCAGCACAAAATACAAATCGGCAGAGAGTTAAGTAAGAGAGGATCTTCTCCTCTCTATCTTACAGTTATACCACCCCTTGAGGCATCTGATAGCACCTAATATCAAGAGAAAATACAGGACTAGACAGAACAGTAGTGAGAATTCCAGTGTTATATCAGATCTAGAGAGCATAACACTTTTGCGGACTCCAAACAGCAGCCTCCCATCTTCCCAGAGCATCTTTTGAAACATGCAGTTGAGCTTGCCTCGAGTATAGCAAAGTATATGTTTTATATATATACTTTACTTTATATATACTCGGGCACTGGGATACCCGCCAAGTCATAACAAATATGTATACACAATCTAACCTACTTAAATTCTGAGTGGAAATTCAGTGCCCTTCAGGTATATCCCTCAAGGCTACGAATAGTATGCTTGTCAGACAGGATGAAGTTTCCCTGTGTAAGTAATAACTGAGAGCTTCTGGCATCTAACCACGCCTCCCAGCTTCGTGCAAACCCAAAGATCAGGGAGGGAGGAGTCATCAGCACGAAGGTGAGGAGGTTCGGAAATAGGGGCAAAATGAGATTAAAGAAGAGGAAACAGAGAAAAATTATAGTGGACTAGGAACAACAATGCTCTCTTAATAAACAGTTATGAGAAAGTCCTCTTTTCCCTTCACCCCTCCCTTTATGAAGCAGATGACAAGCTGGTAAAAAAAAATCCCCGGAACAGAGACTCCTGTGAAGAGGACAAGGGAGCCTAAAAAGTGAAACAAAACTAAGCAGAGGCAAAGCAGCAGTGTTAACAAATTGCAAGGCAATGCTGGGGAGAGGATTTTTCACATCGTTGGTATGGTTGCCTTTTCTTAGGCAAAAGCATTTAGAAAGAAAGCCAATGAAATCCTCCGGAGCCTGTAAGGGCTTCTACTGCTAAAAATAAAAATAACAGAACAAAAATCAAAACAGTTTAGGATACACACAATGTTAACACATGGGGGCATATGTTGACAGCAAAAAGCTGTAACTGTTGTCTTCTGAAATAATGGAGTATTACTATTTTTCTTTAAAAGCAAGTGACTATTGAGTATGAAATTTCATACTGCACTTGTTTCTATGACCTATGAACCTTCTGTTAAGAAAAGCTAAACAACTGGATAAATTTTATTAAGAGATCTTTGCATTTGGACTTTAGAAGAAAAATTTCACTGGCAGCCTTACTTCCTACCACTAACCAATCTCTTAAAATATAATATCTACTAATCCTTTAAAACACTTGGTCTAATTGCACACGATAATGGTCAGCTTTATCTGAAGCAGATCTAGTGTGTTCTACGCTACTTATTTTAGCAGGTTTTTTTTCTTTACTTCTAACAGATAATGTTACAATTACAAATTTCAAACTGCAAATGCCCTGCTGACTGAAATCTGAGTACCACAGGGAGGAAGGGAGATGCAGAGACTCAAGCCCATTCTATCAGTGTTTGTAACTGCCCAAATGAGCAGTCTTTAAGAAAAGAAGCAATACGTGTGAACACGGAGCCTGGATTCATGACCAGCTAATGCTGGGTAACACAGTCTGACAGCACAGCACCCACACAAGCCTTCCATCAGCAAGAACACATGAAAAAGTAACACGCAGAAACTTGGCCACAGAAATTACATTTCTTTCCTGCCTCCTTTCATCTTGCAGAAACGTGCCAGAGTAAAGGAAGGTGTGCATTCCCTTCTGCAGGAAGAGCTGGAAGCTCATCTTACTAAGCCACACTCGTTCCATATTATCAACCACACACAATACACTTATTTATGACCTGTAGTGATGACAACCTTCCATCCCTCTCCCCAAACTCACCCAGTCCCGCCACCTTGCACAAGCTGCCACCATGACTAGTGCTGGGGGAAAACATCTGCTAAAGGAAAGGGTACAAAACGGTCAAAAAGAGCTAGGGTTATGCAAATGAATGGCTATGTAAAAAGACACACTACCAAAACAGGTACAATGCCCTGATGATTTCAACGTGTTTCTTTCTGAAATCACTTGTTTCCTTACCAAAGCAGGGGGCTGCTTTTGGAGGAGCCTTTCCCAAATGAAGATATGAGAATGCATCAGACATTTACATTTAAACTTCCCATTGTTACCATAGCTATCACCAGAACTTCGAGGTTTGTACCCAAAAGGCTGTACTTGCCAAGATGAGGACTGGTATTTCCCTTGAATTACACACAAACCAGCACTATGAGGCATCAACTTTTCAAAACAAATAAAACTCAACACAAAACAAACCCCTGAAAAATCACTCAGAATAGATATAACTATGGTAAAGATAATTGCTGTTAGTTAACCTCAAGGCCTGATCCTTCATCAGATTTGATAGCTGCCTTGGCAAGCAGTTACCCTCTCATCTCTGGAGCCAATCCCAAAAGCAAAGCAGCTATCTCCAGAATGAGGTAACTCCACCTAATCAAGCACGTTATTTACTGGGTCAGCCACAGGCAGAGGCAACTATGCCTTGCCAACATGCCAAGCTGGCCAGACACAAGCCACCTCCTTGCTGAAATCCAGACCATGTGGCAAAAGCAGCTGAGCATTTCAGCTTTTCATCCGTGAGCAGCTCAGAGGCAGAGGTAACAGCTCTGGCACAGCATCTTGGCTAATGCTTTGGGATCGGAGATGGACACATCTGTCCAGCTGTCATGTTGAAGACAGCACATGTCAGCATTCTCTTAGTCTGTCCTGAGCTTAGTTACTTTCAGCATGCCTCCACACTGAAACAGTTCAGTGCTTCTTCCTCCTTTCCTTTTCCTCTCACACTGATGCTTGTCTGGTGACATACTGTTGAGGCAAGAGACCTAAAACATTCAAGTTAAACCTTAAGAGCTAAAACAGTCAAATTAATCCTACAGAAAGAATTCCAACCATTTCCATGCAGTCCAAGTCTCTGGAGTGGCTTTTTGCCAGCACAAGAGGAGGTGGAGAAGAGCCACCTCATGAACAGGGATGAGCAGTTTGGGATTCCCACATCTCTAGCTCCAAGAGCATGCACAGATTTCCTGTGGTCTCTTGGTACTAACTGTACTGAGTAGCTACTCAGTCAGGAATGGCAGCAATTTCAGCACCCAAGGGGATTTGGCACCAGCTCTGTCTTGCAGACCCAACATCCAAGAGGAACCAACCTGACAGAACAGACTGAGTACAGCAGATTAAAGCAGTACCATGGCACTGTGAGATGCTCTCACCTTAGCAGGGGTGAAGAAAAGTACTAAATGACTAAGTTCATATCATTATCGGCAGTGCACAGATCTCCTTGAATAAACTTGGTGCAATCTAAGTCTGCCAAACATCTACAGTCACAAAAGAGAGAGCACTGAGCAACTGTTTGAACCCACTACTCCTACTGGAGTGAAAATAATGTAGAAGTTTACAGTCCTCTGCGTCAGAGATGGCTGTCAACCACAGATACCAACACAGCAGCTTCTGAAAGGTTAATTTATTAAAAAAGTGCCTATCACACTTATATAATCTTACCTTTCATATTGAAATACTGCCTTCTGATTCAACAGGAAGCAAGGCTGTGATGAGATAGACCAGTCTCAGAACAGCATCAAATTCAAGTACACATTTTTTGCCTCATTTACATATTGTGAAAGGTGGAGAAAAGTTATCTGGACATATAACTAATGATGATAGCATGGCGCCTCTTCCTTGGAGCATGTTTTCAAAGAAAGAATGAAAACGTGAAGGTAAAGAAAATCAAATAAAATATTATATGATTTTTAAAAGCTGAACCACGTCAAACACCCAACTTTTCTTCAACATTACAAATAGTCCTTATACAAAAGAAGCACAACGGTTCTAGTCTCACTCAATAAGGACTCTGCTGCACTATCACCTGAGCAGTAATTTGCTGAGCTGAGAGGAGCTAGCTCAAGAATAGTAAGGCAGGAAAAGCAGCAGATCAAGAGAAGATGACAACAGATTTCTTTCAGAAAAAGGTGGAAGGATGTTAGTTATGGACTTCTGCTACGATGGTTCTTTAGTCTTTTTGATTCAACATTTTCATTTAGGATTTTTTTATGCCTTCAAGTGAGCATATGAAAATATGTAGAAAATACAAAACAAGGAGGTAGCATAAATACGGTGCAGACTGAAAAAACACAAGAAAAATGGTAACAAATCTAAAGGACAGAAACAGAATGAAAAGTAACAACAAAGAACAGAGTAATGCACTTAGAGACTAGTGGTTTCTGCTCAGAAGTGATGAGCTGTTAGCTGGAAGCAGCAGAAAAGGACAAAATTTGTGTATAACCCTCCTATAAGCAGCTAGTAAAAGTCACTAAAGAGACCTGGTTCAGAAGTAAGAAAATACAATGATTCAAAAAAGCAGCTGTATTTTCAGTGCAGGAAGGGACTTAAAGATGCTACTACAGCAGACTACCAAGATCTTCCTGGAAACACCATGTATAAATCTGGTAATACATATTCACAAAAAATTTATCTGAGACAGCACAATAAAACATCTGACCAAACAAAAAAGAAGACTAAAGTTCTTGGTAAGTACACCAATGAGACAGTCAGTAGGGCTGGAACAAAGAAGTCTAAGTCTAAGCTTATCAAAATAAGTTTAGGCTTGAAATTAAAAGGGTTTCCAGACAACAAAACACTGGCTTTAAGTTTACACGGAAAAAACTTCACAAGTTTGCAAGTGGCTCTATATAGGTTCACAAAGATAGACATGGTTTCTGTGACAGCGAGGCATCTGGCTCAGCCAGGGTGATTTGTTCCAGTTCTGGGTGATTTGTTCCGGTTCGGGGTCCCTGAATACTCATTGCAACACAACGATGGTCCTTGCAGGCCAGAGCAAAAGTCTATCCAGCCCAGCAGCCTTGCTCCAGTAACAGGCAACAGCAGACCATGAGGAAGACAAGTGCGTAGTATTTTGGGGAAGTATCACCACTTGTGATTTAGGGACTTAGAGATCTAGATAGATTTAACGCCCCCCTTTTCCACTATTTTGGCAGCCCTCTCTTGCGCCCATGTAAGCTTTTGTACTGACAACATCCCACAGCAAGGATTGCCACAGCTTAATTTCACATTTTATTAACAACAGCTTTCTATTAGCTTGTTGTGACTCCATTTCTCACTATTTCCTCTTAGCTAATGATTTTGTTTACCCATCATCCCATCAACACCACTCATGGTTCCTTTATCATTCTGTCTGTGATATAAAATCTCTCTTTTCAGTACTCTCCCTTTTGCAGTCTGAAAAATCTGCAGAGCTGAAAAATCTAAGTCAATTCATGCTTTCCTTCCATGGAAACTGTTTCACTACTTTTTTCATTCATCACCTTGTCCTGTATCTTCGCCATGCTACATAGCTCTTGTACAGTATTGAGGAGACATACCCCACAGATTGCTGCCAGTTTGATGTCTTTTCTGACAATTAATTCCCAATGTCCAGTGAAGTACTACAGCAAGCTTGACGTCTACACCAGGCAAGAAAGCAAGAACTGCAGTAACAGCTGGGGTGTGGGTAGGAGGACACATGTACATATACAAAATATCAGTGAAGAAGCAACATAACTTAGAAAAGGAAATCAAGCTCCATGAAGCAAGTGGAGATCTCTGGAGGAATCAATACACGTGAAGCAAAGGGAGATGCAAATGAACAGCATGCAGGTACACCTGAACTAAAGTGGCTGGAGAGACAGAAAGCTGAACAGACTGGCAGCTCTTCTAATGAAAGAGCTGGAGATGTGAAATTAAATCAAACGACACAGGTTTGAGAAGGCAATGCACCTGCTTTTCATACATTTCTGCAGTGTAACTCTTAAGACATAGCATGTTTAGACACTTTAGAGTTTACAAAAGCTCAAGAGGTCACACGAGAAAGTCACGGAAAAAGTCCAGTAAAAGTTAGTAAATACAAACTCATGTTTAGCTCAGAAGCCTTTGACAAGTAGATTATTGAAGATTGGGAGAATACTCTGAGAGTATCATCCCTACTCCTCTAACTTTTCATGACATCTTTGGCTTTGCCAGGAACAGAACACCAGGTTTTAATACACACAAAAGTATAATTATTCTTACCAAATAAAATACAAACATAGAATTTGATCAGCATTTATCAGGTTAAATAAAAGTACTGTCATCTCAGGCCTTGATCAGGCTGCAAAGCCCTAAAGTACCAGTTCTCTGACAGCCCTTGATTTCAAAGCAGGACAATTCCTCTGTTAATTTACAGAAGAACCAACACTGCTGTCAGTAGGTACAAATGTGATCTCAAATCCAGTATATTTCACTATCTGCAGAATGAGTAGGATCACATTTCACCATGCTGCCAAACACTTGCCATTATAGGATAAACTCTTCTATTTAAGACAACCTACAACTTTGCCAAACTGCCATTGTTTGGGCTGAAATTTTACAAATTAGTGTCTGGTTCCCTGTTTCGTTTCTTCAGTTTTTATTCATTCAAAACAGTGCAGCATTTCAAAAATATAAAGGCTAGTAGCAAAAAAAGTTTCGTCTGGGTCAAAAAGTTCTGGCAGACTGTTCCTACGTTTCCTTTTCCTTTGAACACCTTTCTTTGAGATGGAGACTTGAAATAAGACAGTGATAGTGGCACAGCTGTCATTCCTGTGAATTCTACCCAAATTCAGACAAGTTTTTGATTTCTTATTCCACAATCTCATTAGTAACTCAGAAATCAATGTTTTGAGTCAGATAATTGAACGCTGTCCTAAAGGACTCAGATTCTACTAGAGATCTCTATGTCATTTAAACTAAATGCTACAGAGGAGGTCATTAATTTTCCCAGTCCTTGGCATGTGTCTACAAGGAGTGATTTGCAGAAATACTTAGTGCCTGAAGCTGAACTGAAAGGCAGTGAAAGCCGCATTCTAAACAGATTATGAAGACAATGGTTTTGAAAAACTCCGCCTAGTAATCTCAGAACAG
This sequence comes from Grantiella picta, assembly GCA_013397955.1. Classification (NCBI taxonomy): domain Eukaryota; kingdom Metazoa; phylum Chordata; class Aves; order Passeriformes; family Meliphagidae; genus Grantiella; species Grantiella picta. Next base: position 92,309 of record VZRM01006285.1, on the reverse strand, counting down.
GTTCTTCCAAAAATTCCACAAAAAGCTGATTCTTAAAAAAAAACTAAAAAAAAAAAACCACAAGAGATATTTACTTTATTCTCACTCTGCATTTTATCCTGTGCACAGACTGCAGGCTCTCCTCCTTTCGTATCAAGGTACTTCACAGTATAAGGATGATGATGCAGGTTGGGACAGATCTGTCTCTCCATCACAGGAGGCAGAAACAACATACAAGTGTGCAGCATTTCACCAGGGCAGGGACTGTGGCTGTAGGGCAGGTTTTCTCAAAGTATCCAGAGCCTGAAGCAAAACATCAAATGTGCTAGAGAGCATACCAGAACTCTGTATAAATATGTTCCATTGTCAAGATCCATGTATAAGTTTCCAGCCAGAAAACTGGCTTGTGAACGCCCATCTGCGGGATACATAGAGCCCTGTGAACTAGCATCCCACTGGGTATTTGCCTTCAGTGATCCACAGCCTGAAAAACAGGACAGCATAGGAGTGCCCATGGTGATGACTGAGAAGAACATAAATTTGGCTTTGTCAGCCACTGTTGTGCCATGTTGTTAAATTAACACAGAAAATTGAACAGCATGCACACATGCAACTGTAAGTACTCTAACTGCTTTTTTCCCTTTCCTTTCCACATGTCTCAGTTCTCCTCTTTCAAGTAACACTGTTAGCTTTTCAGGGGAAGGACAGATGCCTGCTGTGTTTTCCTTTTCAGCCTCTAGTACACTGAATCCTAAAAATGGATGCTATTTTTTTTTTAAGACGTTAACAAAGCAACACAACTCCTAAAGCCTCCTTTAGTTCTATTTATTCTCCTCCAGTCATCGGTGCTTGGAAACAAACATTCTTCCTGTCCACCGCTCTCCTGTGAAAGACTACAGTATCTATAGTTACTGGAGAAGAGTGTTTCAGTTATCTAGGCTCCAAACCTTCCCATGCTTTACTTTTCAGCTTGCCCCAGAGGGCTTGCTCTCTCAGAAGATACCAAAACCAAGATTTCTCCTTTTCCAAAGGTAGCTACTAAAATTCTCTCTCCTCACTGGGAAGCTTGTCAACTCTTACAAGAATCAAATACCAAGATCACATCTGAAACTGAAGAGCTGAAGAGTCACTTCTGATCAATTTACAGCTCCCAGACAACTTGCCAGGCCCCCCTGGTGCAAGGGAAGAGGTGAGACTGCAACTCTAGCCCTAGGAAATGCTGTCAGAGAGCACAGGTTGAGCTTTTTCTTTTTTTTTTTTTTAAACAGCTACCAACTTCCCCAAAACCATTTTTTTCTTCTTATTTGTAGGCCTTCCTGCCAAAGAAAAGCATATTGGGCAGGTGGCACACACCACCACAAGTTGACACTGCGAAACTCTCACCGGAAGGATACAAATAGCATCAGAAACAGCATCTCAACGTCCTTCAAAATATCCATGATTTTCTAGCTAAGAAGCAAACACCAGGATAATTCCTGATCCTAAGAATGGAAGGGCATGAGAGAGCAGGGGCAGGAGGACTATATCAAGAAAGAATCTTTCCTATTCCTTTCTTAAAGCATGACTGCTTACAAGAGGCAATCTCACATAAATACAAGGTATTTTTGTCTGACATTGCCCAGCTGTTTCTCCTTGAACATTTGAATACTAAATCTATTAAAAATAATACTGTATTTTTGGTAAGAGGTAGATTAGGAATTTTCCTCCTTAGAATCCATGAGAAGATACTTCTGTCTTTAGTTCAGTGGAGCAGGACAAATTTATGGCTAAGAAATTTTGAGTGTATTCTGAAAGATACAAACAAACAAACTGAAGTCCAAGTTCACACAAAAATCCTCTAAGGGCAGCTGTTTATTTTATGTAATTCTTCCAGCTGTGCAAAGGTGCTCTAAAAAACCAAAGCACACTGCAGAAGAAAGGATAACAGCTCAACAAAACCTACAGTATGGCAGAGTTCTTCCCTGGGGAGGGGTGGGAGGGGAGCAGGAAGTCCAAGCCTGAGAAGCTGCTGTGGCACACGACACAGGGCAGCAAGCCCCAGGACCTGAAACCCCGCTGGCAGATGGATATTTCAGATGGTTCATCTCAAGGAATGTGTTAAGAACAGCATGCAAGAATCCACTGAAGCATTCAAGTAGTCAGAGGATCGACACATTTTGCAGGTATGTATATCCTTGGTCACAATCTGCTAGTGCTTTGTCTGTAAACCACTTGTCAATACACAAACATTCCTGTTTCCTAACGATCCCATGTCACAAAACACCATCGGACTAAGCAGTGCAGAAACATTTTTGCAATTGATGAGTAATATGGGACTGAAAAATGAAAGCACAATAGTAAAGAAATCTGGCACAGAAAAATGGTATATGAAAGTAGAATGAAACATTCAGAAAGAATGAATCAAAACAAAACCCAAACAGAACTTTTCCTATAAATCAAAGATTTCAAAATACTAAACAATAAGAGACTTGATTACGAAGAAATCTAAACATGCAAAAATAAAAAGATGAAGGCGTTTGTAAGTATTATTAAAATGATGGTCCACTTGGAGAAGGTAGTTTTCAGGTGCACTGACTACTCTGGACAATCTTTTTTTATGCTCTCCATCTTTTGCTTTTTCTATAAATGAAAACCACTGTCGAGGAAGGCTGCAGAAACTTGAAATAAACAGGAAAGAGTAACAAGATGAGAAACAAGTCATTGCTAGACAGGAAAATAGAGAAAGCAGAAATCGGAAAACCTGAAGCAAAGTAATAAACAAACAGCTTAACCTCGTTGAGGACAGTGGGACACAGTGATGATAACTAGGAAAACACACCCTTCTGGTCCTCTTTTACTATAAGGAATTTATCATGGGCTCGACTTCTTGTCTCTTTTGGCTTTTTGTATTTAAAAGTTCCTCTTCAGTAAATACATTCTCATCTTTAAAACATAATTATGGTCTGAAAGTTGACACTAAAAATAGCACTAAGGAGCTTCATATTCACATCTTCTTAATTTCTGTATCAATTTACTCGATTGCAACAGTCAAGCATATGTCCTCTGGTCCTCAAGACTCAAAGGAGTTCTCCCAAGGGTTAATCCTAAACAGAAGTTTGACGGGTGACACTTGTCAATTTAAATACGTAAATTGTAGTTGAAATCCAATGTTTAACTGTAAACACATTATCTATAAAGAACAAAGCATTCACAAAATGTTTAGGAACTCTCTTAAGAAAAGCAAGTATCTGAGCAAAAAAAACCCCAAATTAGATTAGGGAAACATAAGAAAAAAAAAAAAGAATACATATTCCACTAATCCATACTGGCATGCCAGGAAAACTTAAAGACAATTTGGAACAAACTTCACAAATTCTTGCAATTAGGAAATACACGAGGAATAACATCATGAATAAGTCTTCAAATTAGCAAGTGACCAAGAAGTATATGCTTTGCCAATTTCAGTTCAAATCAAAATACTTCATGATACAAGCATATTTTTAGTACTTTTACAAATAAATGAGTTCTTTGGAATAAGATTCTTCACTCACTAACATTCTCATTTTTCTCCTTGCAGCGTCAGAAACAGCCATTTCAAGATGACTTTTGAATATCTCTAAATTGAAAGGGACACTTCACATGTAATCTCACATGAAGTTAGAGTCTGAAAAAAAGACAAACTTCTTTTAAATATGAATCTTCAAAAAGATGTGTTTAGGGTTTTTTCCCCCTTCATTTTAATGACTGTCTGAAATAACTACTGCACTAACCTGATGACACACTTATTTATTATATTTTCTTATGCCTGTTATTCACTTTCTGGCAGTATTACAACTTCATTTAGCAATAGCTTGGACCCCTCAGTAAGGGAATGTGTACATAGTAGCTGTGTAATCTTGCTGCCCAGCTGCTAAGACAGTCACATGAGTCACTTGCTGCCTTTAGAGCAACACACACCACTTGCTGAATTTAGAGACATTCTCTGTTTCTGCACTGGCCATACATGTAAATTGAGTAATACCCTATCCTAACTACAAACAAAGCTCTCTAGGTGTTTGTTTTTAGGTTTTTTATATTTAAATCAGTGAATCAAAGAACTTATTTTTTATTAATGCAGTTAACAACCCAGCTCCACAACATGATTTATGTACCAGTTTTCAGTGCTACCGCTCTCAAGCCAGTTGGGCTAACTTCAGAAATCAGTTCAAATGTAGGTAACTTCATCTAATTGTTAAGTGAAAATCCAGCCCTGGAAGAATGAAGATCTCTGTCTGCCAGGACGATTCAGTATACAACTTCGGAACAAAACACTTTACAACAATTCCTTCCTTATCAGGATTTTAAAACAGTGACTGTTTGGAACACCACCTTATTCATCAGTCTATTTAAAAACAATTTACATAAAGACTGGCATAGTTGCTTCCACACAGCACTTCGGTCTACTAATACATATAACTCCTTGTGGGAAATACTTTATTTACTAACATAATCCAGAGGTGTTATGTAGGAAGTACAGTCTCATACTGTTTGGTGCAGTGCCTTACACAAAAGCACAGTGAGGAGACAGTTCTTTGGACTACTGCTACATCGTCAGCGTAGGCCTGAGGATGTTTCATTTTCCTCTGTATCACACAATACCTTCTTTCCCATATTCTCCCTGTGTCTCATTATGGCATTTTTTTGCAGATGGTTATATAGGGATGTGATCAAAACCACAATGTAGTGTGCTCTGGCCATACATGTTTATTGACTACCAGCATAACAAAAATTTCACAGAATCACTTCAAGGTACAGGGCTAATGCCACCAAACCTGAGGAGTCTTACATTACACAAAACACACTTCTACATTTTACAGGCAATCTACACACATTGCACATTCTACAGTCCAAAAATATACTGGCACAAATTCCAAAAGATGTTTCAGTGGGCCTAAAGAAGAAAGCAGCATATCGAACCTTAGCTAACTCTGTTAGTTTCAAGTACGGCCAAGCTTGCCTTAAAACAGACTTCTTGCCAGTAGGAAATCGCAGTAGGCAATGTCCCAACTTGCCAGTCAAGCAGTAGCATATTTTCAAGTTAAATATTCTAAGCTGTCAGATAACATTAAATAGAACTCCACAACTAGCCAGAGTAGAGTATCATGTAGTAACAACTAACTAAACTTTTCACTCATGTTGTACCACTCTGAATTAGCATTTAAAAAAATAAATGGAAATTGTTACTTCTATGTTATTTCAGCAAACTTTGCACTGTAATTCAACTAAATACAGGCAAATTTTTTAGGTAATAAATACCTACATTCTTTAGGTATTTATTACCTAAAAAATTCTAGTCATTGATGTACAATGACTAGTTAACCTATAGCCAAACTTCAGATAACCACACGGACATCTACTGTTCTTAGAAGCAACATCTAAGATTTCTGAAGTCAAAAAGATAAAACAGAACTATATTTTTCTATTGCATTTTTTGCACTTTACAGAGTTTTCTGCCAAGTCAGTACTGCTGTTTCCCACGTCTGTGTGACTCTTTACTCAGCAACAGTATACAATTACAAACATTGAAAAGACAACTTCAGAAAACAAAGTGGCAGAGGAACAGGGGACAAGATTAGCAATTGAAACAACTAATCCAGATGAATCTCAGAGTCTCCAATCCAGCTGGCATAAATTCTCATACTCCTTTATCTTTCCCCTAATCAGTCTAGTATTCTATTCAGCTATTTGGCAATCCCAACATAATATTCTCCATCCAAATTACGATTCACTACCCCCTCACACTGCAAAAAAATTTTTGCATATGCCAGTTTTAATCATCAATTTGTCTCTAATAGCCAGAACGCCTTAAAGCAGGCCAAACATGCTGACATATAAAACAATTATTGGAAAAAGTATGTGATTTGATAATCAAGGTATTATGCATCATGCATTATATTAAGGAAGTTTCTCTCCTTCAGAATTCGACTTCATGGGTATATTTCTGTGCTATCCTGAAACCTCTCAGGTGGGCCCTTGTAAGAGGTAGCTGCTTAGAATAAAAACATTGCCTAGAGAGTGATGCATGATGGCATAGTGGATTAGCATGTTAAAAGCATAATCTCTTTTGACACAGCTATTTTTGGGTGTTCTTGAAAAAAAAGTATAAAATGTTAATTCTGTTTTCCAGTAAACATAACTTTTGATCTGCTGAGTCAGAGGTGTTATGTATAATAATCACAGCAGGAATACAATGCTATTTGTATTTTTTTGGAGGAAAAAGCATGAGCACAATTCTGTGCAAATAATAGGAAAAAAAAAATCACAGAGCAGAATTCAATTAAAGGCAAATACACCGACGGGAAACTGTAGTTCTAGCAAAACAAAACAGCTGCTTTCCTAGGTAATTTCCATATTTCTAGAAAGTCAATTCTATAGCCATGTAAAACTCACATACAGGTTTTATAATATGTACTTTCAACACTGGACTAAAATACTTTGTGCTACTAAGTCAGCACAGTATCACTTTTCTATGTATCACTTTTAATTCTGACTGAATTCAAACCCACAAAACCAACCCTCTCTAACCTTAGAAAGCACTTTATCATGCACTATCTGAATGTAGCAGAAGAGCTTTGTATTTGTACAGCTTCTAGAAATCATCATGGACTGCTCTGAATAACTGTCCACGTCTAGGTTATGGATGTATGTGGACACAATGTAATTCTTTTTTCTTTGATCGAGTTATGATGGCTTTGCTACTGAATACTACATTCTAGATTAAGTACATTATGTATTACAGTAATAAATATATAAATACACCACACATTCTCTTATCGAAGGATCCAAGCTATCGCTAAATTAATCTCTCATGACACCTAAGAATTATTTACTTCATTAAAAAAAACCATCAGATTAGTACAGTAGTTATTTTTCTTTGCTTTCAAGACAGTTTAATATTTTTCAAACACTTTAACTTCATATGTGGTTATATTAGTTGCCCTTTCAAGTTCATGGGCTTGTAAAATTATCCTGAAGTATCCATTTCTGATACTACAAGAAAAAATTAAAATGCCAGTAAGTAAAGGAAGCAACTTATTCCAAATAATTAATTTAGTTGTAAAAGCCAGAGTAAAGCAGCTCCCTGTTCACACTTTAGAAAGCAACCAATCCTTCACTGCTGGTCTGCTCCTTCCACATTCAGGACACTGTAGTTCCATCATTAAGCAGCATCCCCTGCCGAGAAGCACATGATTCTACTGTTCCATGATGTACCCTCAATGACCACCAGTTTCTGAATGAAGCTACAAAAATACTGGTTTTAATTTACTAGAAAAAGCACTGAACAGCTTGTTTCTTGCCAAGCTGAAAGACCACCCCTTTCAACGAGTGCTACCTGAAACAGTCTCAAATGCATGCTACAATATTGAAAAAAAAAGGTCAGGGGGAAATACCCCTTGCTCCCCCAGAAGCGCTTCAGCTTTAACACAGATCTCTCACTCTGAGACAGGTTTAATATGTTAGCATTACAGACCATACAGTTACTACTATACATTTCCTAATGACCTCCCTAGAATTTGATAGATGGAAATGTTGACATTTGGAAAGCATGAAATAGAAGCTTCGTATCTCAAAGGTCCACAGTGAAAAGAATTGTTAGCATACAACTAGATTTTAATAAGCTTTGCCAGAGGAACCCGGGCCATACATTTTTACTGACTGTTTGTTCAATTTAAATCGTTTTCATTTATAGCAAAACACTGTTGAAAAGAAAAGGAAACTTGCAAATAATCTGGTCAAGATCAGATGGTGAAAACATTTCCCTCTTCCACCTACAAATTCTGTAGTTCAGATCATTCAGTAACTTTGCCAGCCACTGCAACATACTAGGGAAAAAAAAAAAATCAAGAGGAAAGCTTCCTAAACTGACAAATGCAAAAAGTAGAGGTTAAAAAATGATTAATTTTTTTACCTCCACATAACCAGTCTAAAAATACTCAAAGCAAGAAGACAGAACATGTGCTCCTTGGGACAGAACTCTGCCATGCACAGGGAGTGAAGTCTAAGCAATTCTTAGATTACAATTCTTAGATTCTTACATCCTCTCTGAGATGTAGCCTCAAACACAAAATCACATCACAAAATTGTAAAGTTGCTAAATACCAGTTAATTCATAAGTTAATTCAGAAAGGCAATATTATCTTTGTCCAGGAGACCTCATAGCCATCCTAAAAAGGCCTAAGTTACAACAAGTTTGGATACATTACAGAATTGTAGAATGGTTTGGATTGGAAGAGACCTTAAAGATCATGCAGTTCCAACCCCTCTGCCACGGGCAGGACACCATTCACTAGACCAGGCTGCTCAAAGCCCCACACAAGCTGGCATGGAACACTTCAAGGGAGGAGACACCCAGAGCTTCTCTGAGCAACCTGTTCTGGTGCCTCACCACCCTCACAGTAAAGAATTTCTTCCTAATGTCAAATCCAAGCCTACCTTCTGTCAGTTGTACTCCTTCTCNGGGAAGGAAGAATTAACAAATTAGTTAAACTCTTTCTTCTTCAAACTGTGAGTCTTACTATCCCAGAGTAAGGAATGGGATTTTAGTAGTACTTCACAGAACAGTTACAGAGCACCTGAAACCTGACAGCAAATTTCTGTCTGCCTTTTAGCTTTTTTGTTAAGCTACCTACATTAAATTTATATGCTAAAACTACCTCCAAATATCAGACTATCTCCTCCACGATGAAATTCAGATGCTTAGCAGAAGGGATTATCTGACATTTAACCACAGTTTAACACCTAAAACTATGACAAGAATAGGAGATGTTTAGAGAATCTATTAAGCTTTGAGGCTTTGCTCAGAATTGAGACTTTCTATTGCTTGGTTCCTGCCGAAAAATGGAACAAGCAGCATAACACTCAAGTACTTATTCAGACAAAACTTTTAGGAAATTTACTTTGCTAATGAAGAATTATGGAGTTCATCTCAAGGTAATTGAATATATTATCAGTTTCAAGGTTGCAACATGACTATGTGGCTGATATCACAATTTCATATGATTTAAATATTTTGAGAGGACTGAGGGGCAGTGATTTAAGTCACTGGAGCACCTTCTTGACCACACCTGTCTTCTCACTTAAGGATTGAAGAAAGACCCAGTCTCTTTTTCTGTTCAGTTGTTTTATTAGTCAAACTACAAAAAAATTGAAAATAATAACACATATCAAACCTCTCCAAACTAAAGTACCTTGCTACTCCAACCAAATGGACGAGTAATCAACGCCGTTAAAAACTGCTTAAATGCCCTTTGCTTTCAGTACAAATATTTAAGCATAATGAAGAGCAAGAAATTTGTTTTACATGATGCATAAATAAAAACTGAACTAGAAACTGAAATGTATTTCTCAAGATGGACTTGACTTACTTGTCCTCAAATATTCTGAAGTGGCCAAGTTTTCCAAGGTGAAATAATATACTATGGGGAGACCTCTAAAACCATTTCTTCTCCCAAGAAACTTATTTCACAGTTTTACCTTTCTGAAAGTATAATCTCAATTTCTGTTTGCCTTCTACAGCAATTGATACTAGGAGTGTGTTTGTACTTTCTTATGAGAAATAGTGATAGTACGTATTTGACTACTGCTACAAGACCTGACATCTTTTCCTCATAGATTAGTTTGATATTCATTCAGTTAGGGACTATTCCCATCACCCAAACACCATTATGATTAAGTTTCCTGTTACTCTGCACCCAGTTTTTCTACTTGTAGCATCACCAGATCAAGTTAATTTCACAGTATTCCTCAGCACAATTTTTGTAGTACAAAAATAATCAACATCACAATTTAAAGGGACACAAATTGATTCTGAGAGAACAAAAGGGTTTTAAACAAGTTAAAGAACTGCTGAGTTCAGAAAAGACTGTATCCAAAAGAAAAGGATACACTCAGGCAGCTAAAACAAAAAACCCTTTAAAATTATAACTGGGAAAACATTACATTTTACAAGTAATGAGAAATTAAACAAGTTTGATATAAATATTTCACATATACTTTTTAAAGCAATTTCAACACATACTAAAACCAGCCTGAATAATTAGGATAATTAACATATTAGGATTCTTGGTTAACTTTTTAAGTAAAAAATAATGTAACTTTGTTGTTTAGGAATAGAGCTGATTTCATTGTACTGGTATGCTTATAACTGTACTTAAACACCATTTAAAATAGCATGTAGCAACACCATCCTTTGACAGATGCAATAATATTTTTATTACTTTTTCTGAAACTGATTAAAATATAGCCATAAGCAATATGTTTGTGCTGGGGCACAATTAGGAGTGGTTTAGTCTAAGCACAATTCTAGTATTCAAAAGAATAAAAGAAAACTTCAAATCACAGATGAAGAAAAACCCTAAAGATTTAAATTAACTGGCATTTTTGCCTAAGCTCTTCTCTAAGCTACATGGTTCAACGTTTCCTAGTGTCCTAGATGAAACAAATTACGCATGTATTGACCACAGTAACTTCCAGTGTACGAAATAAGGTTGAACAATACTGTGTTTAGCTTTTAAACAGAACACAAAACTCTGACACTATTTCATATTTGTTTCATTGCAGTTTAATACTCTTCTTCAAGTACTAGTGAGGAGAAGAGAATCAGTAACTGATAGCAGGTAGCTCACACCATAAATTTACACCTTTGTAGTGTATCATCTTACGAAAACATAAGAACAGCTGCAGGCAATTTCTACTTTTATATATTTATATTGTATCTATGCTTGCATGTGATAAATGCAGTATTACTAAGCTTTGCATGTAGGCAGCTGCAGTAAATGCAAAATAGTATAAATGAAAATTCCACACGTGACAGTAAGAGTTTGAAGAAACTTAACATTTACAAACTTGTAAATGTTTTATTACTAACTATACTGGCTTGATTGAAATTTAATAGCAAGCTGCCAGAATCTCTCTTTCTGCCTTTCCTTCAAAAAGATCTCTTTAAAAAAATATTCCTACACCACAACTGATTCAAAAGACATGATACTGTCCCTAAACACCCAGATGTCTCCTTAAAATATGTGCATATCTGTATCTATACTACACATAAATGTAACATTCATGATAAATACATACACCACACAGTAAACAGTTTATTAGAAGTGACAAGCACTTGAGAAAGCAAAATCTGATTTGCATACACAAGGTCTTTCTGCTGTTCAAACACATAGTATAGTGAGAGCTCATCAATTCAGAATCAGATGATTTGCAAGGTTTTTTAGAAAACTCGTGCACTAGCAAATCTGATGCACTGTAGTATACCAATAGATACTCAATACATGAAGAGGGAAGGTAAGTTTTCTGACATCCTCCTTCCTTTCTAATTATTTGGCAATTCACAGTAAATGTGCATAAGGCAAAATCAGCCATGTACATCTTATTTCCTAAGAAATACTTTACTCTTTGCAGACTGCCAAATCTGATGTGACTCACAACCATAAAGAAAAGCTTTTAGAGCTAGAGATACACAGTATCAGGCTACTGGTAAATTACCTGCACAATCCCTAAGTAAATCAAACTGCAATCTGTATGGCTAAATTGTATCAAATAAAGTATTATCACAGCAATATGGAAGAGATTATTACAAGTTATCCTAACTTTAGTGAAAAAAAAAACTCTGACAAATAATTCCCTTTAAACACTTTCTAATCTGATTTCTAGGGATATTCTCCTTGAGAGAGGAATTTAGCACATTAAGTGGAAAAGAAGATTATAGCAATTCAGTTTACTGTAACAGACACTTTTTGCATTTTTCCAAGTTTCTTTACACACTTATTTCTTAATTGCATCTGATGGTGATTCTTAGGTTTTACTTTCCTGATTCTCACTTGAATTTCTCAAATCTGATTTGAGCTATTTTACTTCAGAGTTTTGTGTTACTGTTGTATGCATTATAGCCACACTTGTCTACATTCATTTTTTCTGTCTCACTTTTAGGTTTTATACTAGTTCAGACCTGTGGAGGTTTTTGTTCTCTCTTTCCTTTCCTCTAAACAAATATACATTGGGCCACATTTTATTTTCTTTGTGCCCCCTTGTAGGTCTATAAAAACCACCAGGGCTGGTCATGAATAAAATAGCCTATTGCTCTGGCCATGTATTTTAATGTATTTGACAAGGTGTCTCTACACTCTTGACAGACAATGAACTAGGAAGGGGACAAAAGTTATTACAGAGAAGGCTATAATAGAAACTGATTTATTTCTTCAACATGAGAATAACTATATATCCTTTCCCACTCTTCACTGTCAAGTATGTATTTATACAGTCATCTCAAACCCCTGACATGTATGGTGGTTAATTTTAATGCCATGATCACACAGTAACCGTTTACTAGACATGCAGGGTCCGTTTCAATATTAAAAATTTTAATACATCCTATGAGAAGGCCCCATCCTTTAAAACTGTTAGCACACAACTACTCTTAAAAGCATGCTATAGCTATTCAAAACCCTCTACTTCTACTTATTTTTGATATTTGTCCTAAAATGAGACAGTAACAGGTGAACACTGATACAGAAGTAGATAGAAAACACTTTAACAAGCTAATCTAAATAAAAGTAAAACTGAACCTGCAGTAATGGTAACCAGTTCTGCTTAAAATTAGGTTTTCTGAACTTGCCTACAATTAGGATCTTTTGCTTTTGATATTTGGTGGACAACTGTTCATTCAAAATGCATTAGTAACTGCAATCTATGCAAGTTCAGATAAATGGTCACTATATTCCTTGAAAATAATAATAAAAAAAAGCATCTGTGTAAGTGATTATATTGAGAGTTAATCAATGTTTTACATTCAAGTTATGAGATCCCACAATTTAAAAATCAATATAAATTGAATTAAGTTCTAGATGCGTTTGTTTTGATTAGAGGAAAAATACAGAACTGTCTGTGATCAAAATGCTCAGATAAATGCAAAAAAAAAAAATCCCCTGTGCCCCAGAAATTTAAACATTTTATATTTGATCAATACAAATGTTACTTTGCTCTAATATTTGAATTATTTGTAAATAGTTTTTTAAGGCTACCTAAACATTTGGTAATTGGTTAAAGATGCTTAGAAGTTCAGTGCATAAATACTGCACATTTCTTTCAAAAGCTCTGCAAGGTAAATCTTTACTACTAGCAGATATTTGGAGAATAACTCCTTAAAAGCAAGTTGTCTATCACATCAGTGGTGGTCACTGCTAGCTCCTTTCAACTCTATGCTGATTTGAGAATGATTTAAGTGCTTGAACAGATTTCACATTTATCAGAATATTTCTCTCTGGCAAACATATAAATTTGTTCAATAACCCTACCAAAAAGTATTTGTTCACAAAAACTGGTTTTAGGAACATTAAGAGGTTATAAATAGAAAAATTTAAAAACTTATGGTTTAGACTCTGAAGGAAAAACACCTATTTTAACAAAATAATCTTGAACAGTTACAAACAGTGGTTTATTTAGAACATGAGCAGTGCCCTCTTTAACCCATTAATTTTAAAACATATGCAATACCCTGAAAGGAGGAGACTTAAGGGCACCATTTTGACTAACCAGCTGCAGAGATGGACAACCATTAGAAGTGGCTGCACTTTGTGCGCAGTGTCTTTTGGAATTACAGAAATTTTTAAAAGATTTCTTAATTTAAATCTCAAAAGTTCTACACTGAAAACTAATTTTTCAGGATAATTACTAAATTAAAAGTACACACCAAGAGACACATTTAAGCTAAGCATTCAAGGAAAGCTGAATACATGTCACTTTAGATTCCTGTATTTGCTTGCACTGTTGCAGTATACTGTAGTTACTAATTTTTAAACATTATTGAATAGGACTGATAAGTCTCTAAGATGAATTTTAATACATTTACACCTCTCCAGTTTACCTAGAAAAAGTAGGATAACTTTACCAACAAAACCTCATAGTATTTGTTTCCTCAGGTGTTTTAATTTTAGAAAATCTTGAAAAAATCATACTGTATCATGTATGAAATCAGACCAACACATAATACACAAGATTATCTTAACTCTTAGGACTAAGGAAGTTTTGAAAGTTACTTTATGTTTTTATTTAAAAAAAACCACTTCATCACTCTCAGAATTCTGTTTTCTACAGGAGAGCAAGTTTGTAAAAATATAATACTAAACAACATTTTTTTGCTGCTATTATTATCATCATCACCATCTGGATTATACCTTAAAATTAAATCCAGTTTAGAAGAGTATCAAATTCTGAGAGAACACCCTTTCCTCTTTCTCCACCCTAAATCCTGAATTTTGTACAATGGTTGGATACACTGAATTTACTTTGTAATAAATAGCTGTAAATCAAAGATACCCCACAACACATGCTTCTTTCATGTTATTACCAGTGTCTATACCTATTTTCAGCATTAAAATATTAATGATTAAAAAGCCCTTAATTAGGTAAAAATGTAGTAACATGTTGAGCACTTCACACTGATGGTCACAGACACAGCATTGGAAGAGTTCTCAATATCATTAACTACTTTATTTAAGTTAGTTCTGCACATCTACTACTATCTGTCTATCTACCCTGGTACATTGAAACTACCAACATATGGTATACTGCTATTAATTTATCAAATTTCTATGCATTCCAGAGCAATGTTACTTCAGTCAATAAAAATAATAGATCAGTTTAAGAAATATTCAGAAAGGAACTTCTAAGTCTGAGTTCTTACTAACTATAAAAGAATTATCTAAACCATAAAAGGTAGTTTTGGAAAAATGTTCAATATCATTCCTTTATACAAACTGATTAATCTGTCTTCCTTAATGATCCTTTTTTCTAGCCCAAGAGTAGTTAAAGTGATTTAATTTTTACAACTGTGAGTCACTGGAAAACTTTGAGATTTCTTCCCAAATCTTTAACCACAATGCTATCCTAGTCAACAAGCTTCTTTGGTCACACATGCAGAAAGGGTACAGATCATTTGCAAGCACATGCCATTCAACACAGAGGGCTATCACAACTCATACTCAACTTCCACAAATTCACAGAAAACATGTGCTGAAACAGCCTCCCTCCAAATTCAGTACCACATCTTCCCTCTCAAGAACCACATACCTGTATTGAATTTTCAATACAGAACTAAATACAAAGACTACAAAAACAAAGCAAGTGTAAAGGAAACTCACAACTCATAAAGCTATCAAATTGCCATGTTAAGAGGCAATGCTAATTTTTAAAAATAGGATATTCAAAAATAAAATTAAAATACATAGGAGATAATAGGGACAAGCAGAGCATTTTGCATCATTACAGTTAAACATTTATAAGTTAAAAATTAAGAAAAAAACAATATCAGCCAGAACCCATGCTAAAAGCATGCATGCACACACACATGCACACATACACATGAAACTAGACCACAGTTAGAATGACTTTTCTTTCTTTAAACAAAGCCAGAGGCAATTCTTCCAAGTGATGTTATAACTCCACAGCTTAGATGTACTTGTAAAGAGCCCCTACTTTGGCCAATTAAAACCTACAGTTATTTTTCACTATTTTCAAAACCTTTGGGGACAATTTAGGAGATTTAGGTATAGAACAAACTTTTGAAAAAACTCATGTGTTCCCAACAAAACTGAGTGTATTCAAAGTCAAAATAATGCACTTCACAACTTTTACAAAAGTGTCTGTGAAATTGCCCTACACACGGGGAATTCATGTCCACCCAGAGAATTCACAGCTAGCAGAACAGCACTAGATCTTAATATTAAACAACTTGAGACTATTTCATTTCTGCAACACACATTCCAAAAAACACTCTCCAAAACACAGCATTTTAACTAACACACCAAGAAAACTCCCCTGAAGACCTGCCACAAAGACACACAAAAGAATTGCTTTGATCCCAACGATTCCGCACGTTTCCTCCTGCTATCCTTCCTTAATTTATCAGACTGGGGCCGATTTGATACCTTTCCATTAAAAAAAAAAACAACGGACCACCCCTCTGCTAGAGGCAGAGGTGCTGCAGAGGTGATGATAACCCTAGGAAAAGAGAAGCTGTCTCTTTAAAATGCCCTGCTATGTCCCTGATCCCACGTGGAACCAACATCAGCAGCACTTTCGCATTAACTTCAATGTGAGGCGAGATGAGGCATCATTATTTCACATAAATAAAACGAGGAGACTGCAGAATACATTCTTTGTAGGAGACAAACAGGTGAACCGAACGTGCCAGGGAAATCAGCAACCACCCGCAGGAGAGGTGCCATGCCCCTGAGCCCTCTCTGCTCTCCCTATGGAGCATTAGCTCAACCCCACACCACTCTGAAGAATCCAGTTTAAATAGAGGAGTGAGCCACCAAGAAAACTTGAAATTCAATGGCAACGAAAATGCACTTTATAAACCGGAAAGGTTTACTCTTTGCCTCACACATCCTAATTAGATCAGGAAAGTGACACTACAAAGGCATTACATTCCGGTCCGAAAAAAAAAAAAAAAAAGAAAGGAAAGAAAAAGACAGAGGAAAAGAAAGGAGCCCCCATCTCCCCAAATACCCCAAACATACACACAAAAAAACCCATTAAAAAAGGAAGTTATAAAGCACCATATACAGCATTTATCTTATCTAGGATCACTCCACATTACCCCCAAGTTATACACTTTCTGCACCATCATCTCCCCCTACCTCTCTGTCCTGAAAGGGATTTTCACGTTTTCTCATTGTCGGTGGCGAGTTATAAGAGGCTTTTGCCTTTCCAAAGAATTCATCAACAAAAAAAAATAATAAATATTAACTCCTTGGTCCCTGAAACCTTAAAACGGTCTCGGGAAGACACGGGTTTTATTCTGTTACCTTGAGGAAGAAAAGGGGGAGCAGCCCCGATTTTTAGGTATTTTTTGGCATTTTTTTCTGATTTTTATTTTGTTATATGCCTCAGTTCTCCCTCCATTTTGGTTGTTTATGATACTGACAACAAGCTGTCCCTGCTCTCTCTCTCTCTCTCTCCGGATCTCTCCTGCTTTCAGTTAGCAAACCCCCCTCCCCAATGCAACACGACTCAGCACTTACTTGGGTTCACACTTTGCTCTAAACACACACCGATGGGGAAGGGAAAAGCTCCTGGGCTACTCGGAGGGGGAGAGCAGGCAAATTCGTTTCTTTATTACGAAAAAAAAAACTTTTGTCCAAAAAACGACGGGAAAGGGGGGTCGAGTGCCCCAAAGTCACTCCGGATCCCCCCAAAGACGCAGCCGCCAGGTCCGGGGGACACCCCACGGGTAGCCGGGTCCACGGGGGAAATTTCTGTGCGAAATTTGTCCGGTTTGAGGCGGCGGGCGAATTTATATTAATTTTTTCCCTCATTTTTCGGCACCGCGGTCTCTAATGTCTTCCGCTCCCTCTCTCGCTGCTCTCGCCGCTGTCACTGCATTCACAGCACAGGCTCCGCAGAGGCGAGGAGGGGAGGGGGCGGCCGCGCCGCTCCTGCCCCTGCCCCTGCCCCGCTGCCCGGCCC
>VZRM01006285.1:0-74013 GCA_013397955.1 Grantiella picta | reverse complement strand
GTAGCGCCGAGGGGAGGCGGCGGCAGCGGCCGCGGGGAACGACCCGGGGCGGGGGAAAGGGCCGCCGGGAGCCTCCGGCCGCTCCGCCGCCGCCGGCGGGGGAAGGCAGAGGCCGGGCGGGGGACGCCGGGCTCGCCTCCGCAGCTGGACGGCCCCCGGCCCTCCCGGAAAGCCGAGTCGCGCAAGGCGGCAGCTCCGCGGTGCTGAGCGCCCGGGCCCGCCGGCTGCCTCTTGCCGCCTTCCCCGCCGTAACAGCGATAGAAGCCGTAGGATTTTTAGTACGGCCTTGGCTCCAGGGCTCACAGTTTTAATAAGCTGGTCCGTATTGCAGCGCAATTAGCGAATTGGTATCTATACGGGTGCATTTAAAGCAAATCAAACGTTTTTCAATGGGAGGGAGCCTGTAGAAAAGTGCCCTGATGGTTTATGAACTGAAAAAGCCCTAGGGTTAAAGAGTGCCAGCAACAGCCCTGGTTCTCTGTGGTACAGTTTACAACTGTTAATGTGTTAAAGCATAATTAAGAACTGTGGCATAGACAAGCCTTTAGTTGTGGTTGGGCTCTGACCTGTAATCTGAAAGCAGGAAGGGAAGCCCGTGCATGTGCAAAACCTGGGAGGAGGGGGAAGCTCGCTTCCTGCCCAACTGCTCATTCAGCCACACAGCAGCATTTCGGCGTGACCCGCCTGCCCTTCTAGCTGATAATGTTTCAAGTCCTGAAGTACCTCGGAGAGGGGGAGAGAGGAACACGCGCAGGAGCTATCAGACCTTTTGGGTAGTGCTAAGAATGTTTAAGCATTTGCGTTCTCTGAGCTATGCATCTTCATTAGAATCTGAACTGCCTGTTGGTTAAGTAGGTGTGTAATGGATTGTGTGCGTTGTTCCTTAGACCGAGCACGGTTGCAGTCTCTGCTAGTGTAATCAAACTGGAAGTGTCAAGTGCGGTTTGTATAAGAAACACTGATTATGACAGCACATCCTATGACTCACAAGTATTGTTTCAGAGAGCAAGTCTGAATTCAAGCTAATACCGTATACCTTGAGGCATGTCTGCTTAGGTGGTAATATCAGTGAAATGCAGAGTTATAACGCAGACACAAGCAAACATCTAGACATCTTGTATCTGATATGGTGATTTAAGTGAGGCGTTGTGGTATGCTGCTTTTGCTTCCTACGTTTCTCCTCCCGCCTCTGTTCTTGAAGTCTGGGGTGATGTTAGTGTACCTGCGTGTGTTTCCATTTGAGTCGGAAGTGCCTGATCAAAAATGCACTTCCACCCACCAAAAAAGAGAATATTTGCTTAGCTTGTGAAATTAACTTAAGCACTTTATAGTTCTCAAAGGAAAGTGAAAGTGTTTCCTCATACTGTTCATTAAAAGGCCCATTTACAGAAGATGATCATGTGGAAACCAAAGAGAATTCTAAGCAGCAGGAAGGTGTTCATGCAGGGGTTGTAAAACCTAAGGCTTGTTTGCTGGGAATAGTTTACTCTTACCCAAAGAAGAAACCCTGTCTAAAACATGGTTTTCTGTGAGCTACAAAGAACACCATTTGATTTTTTTTTTTTTAATCTGGTATCAAGCAAAATGGTCTTTTTATTGCAGACTTGCAGTTACAATTCCCTAATGTGAACAGAAACAGGTCTTATTTAAGAATTAGCATCAATGTTTTTCAGGAAAATAAAAACCAACAAGATTAAGCTCTGTTTCCTTCATCAGAAGTACTTTTAATTCGCTCCCTCTGTCCTGTGTTTCTGATTGCATTGATTCAAGCAGTCATCTGGTCAACATTAATTTATTTTTGATTAGATGTTGTATTTGTTTGGAACAAATACTTGCATCGCCATATGTGTGCTGGAGGCAATGTATAGGAAGCTGTGAAGGGGAAGAGGGTCTGCAGTTCATCTTGATGGCATCATTTTGGATCAGTGTAGATTCTTGGCACAGAACTCTGTGTCTCTCAAGCTTACAGTTCCTGGAGTCAGTGTCGAACTACTGACTGGTAAAAAATGTGATTCAAGCTGTCATACACATTGTAAGTGGGTCTGGTCCCACCTTGCAGTGAAACCAGTTCTTTTTCTATTAAATATTTGATAGAGCAACACAGGAGATAGTTGGGCGTTTGTTTTACCTGGGAAAGCTCAGTGAAGATACAGGTGTGATCCAGCTAAGGAGTAGGAACAAATCTGGAAAATTTCATTTGTACATTCCTCCTGCACACTATTAATTGTAGTGTCTACAGTGTGTTGGCTGTGAAGAGCTTCTATGGAGCTGTTTCTCCTACACATGGTCACTTCCTTCATGATGCACAAGCTGGGGTGACAACTGCTGCAGTGGCTCCATTCCCTGCAGGAATTAATCAGAGGGGTAAGAGTCTTGGTGATGGGCTAAACTTGCCTTTGCTCTCTTGCTGTTACTGCTTTTGAAATAACACTTTGCAAAGAGTTTGGTTTTTGTTTGGCTATTTTCAAAGACAGCCAAACTGTGTGTATTACTAGAAGGCTTTTATTACATGCTTAATTTCAGACTTAATCCTGAGTTACTGTTAAAAGTCGATACTTAATCGCTTTCTTTTCCCTTTGTAGCCAAGGTACGAGTGTCTGTCTAGAATGTCCAGGCATGCAAGAAAGCTTAGAGATCACGATGTAAATCCATGTCTAGCGGTAAGATGATCAAACTGACATTTCTGTTTGTTCATTTCAATGTTAAATAATGTGCTTTCCGGAGGACTGTTTCGTGGATAGCACACTTGCATTATAGCATTTTGCATTAGAAGTTTCTTAAGAGTCTGAAGATGGGAAGGGCTGAAAATCATCCATTGTAATAAGCATGAAATAACAAGTAATTCCCCATAAATAGGAGTAATACAACTGATAACAATCTCTTAATTTTTCTGTCCCTAGAGTCTGAAATCCTGGTTAGACAAGCTTGGTTATTTTTTAAAAGTCTTTGGCGAGTTATACCAAGCATCATTATAAACGACTATTCTGTGGACTCTATACTTACTGTGTAAAGAGTACTATTCTCTGTTATCTCCAAATGAAACTACTGCTTGGAAGTACTGATTATTCTTTGTAATAGGTGTTCCTTTGCTCTCTTTAATAGTATTCTTTCATCTGAAGAGCTGACTCCCATCTTCATAGATATTCTGGGACTTGTTAAAGTATTTAAACACTGAGTACAATAACTTCCCTCAGCTCTGAAGTATATTTTCCCCTATTAAAGGAAACAGATGCCACTACAAAATGTATGGATGACAACAACTATAACAAGGATATGTGTACTGATTATTTTTTGAAGTACAAAAACTGCAGAAAATTCTGGGTAAGCACAGTAGACTTTCTTAATTTTACTCCTACTTCGCTTTATATGCATTACTTCTGATATACTGCTTTCTGAACCCTTGAAACTTTGCTAACGCCTACTACTCCTGTTTTTACGGTGACTTACCAGCCCAGGCGGTCTCAGTATGTGTTGCTGGAAGACTTAAGCATATGCACATCAAAGTACTTCACTTGATTGTTCTGAGTTTACTCTTAGATTGTGAGTCAGTGTTCTTGCAGTACCTGATGTTTTTCTCTGAATTTGAGTCAGATATATGTGATAGTAAGTTCTCTTCTAAATGGATGCAGTGAAAAAGTTCTGAGGCAAGGTAAGGTTATCTGATTTCCCATTGACTTGGATCATGTTTACTTGAACCTAATATAAAGCTTAGGAAGATTTCAGTCTTATTTGGTGACGGAGAAGTATCATGAGGATCTATGTGCTGTTAAACTGTTTTCTGCTGTTCTCTTTCCTTATGCCATTATAGTAAAGAGGTTTTAGCTTATCCTTTAAATACTTGTGCAAACTATGAAAAAGTTGTTTACAGACAATTGTGCACTAGTCTGACAGAGTGTAATGGGAATACTGATTGCACTGGATTCTGAAGCAGCAAGGTAAACTATCAGATATCTTCAGCTAAGTACTAGTAATGTTTAGTTATCAGCTAATAAGACTTAGAGTACTGGGTCTTGATATATAAAGCATTTTTCCATTAAAGAATCTTGTTCATTTGGAGCTCAGGAGCGGAAATTCTGAAAAATCTGTTCTCATGGTCACTTTGTTCTATTTTCAGCATGGAATTATGATGCAAAGGAAGAGAAATGGTGTGAAACCAGAGATGCCTTCAGCAGAAGAGAGAAAGAAAATCTTGGAATCAATGGGGAAGCCCTACTGACCAGAAACTTGAATTGACTGACTGCTTTCACTATACCATATGAAGACTTAGCAGCAGCAAGTTACCATTTTATGAACTGGATTTTACAGTTGCCATATCTTGGATTAAATAAGATCATAAACTTTGAAATGTGTGAGCTTTCTAGGATAGAACTTCTTGGGTTTATTCATACTTCCTGTCATGGGAACTTGGCCTCTTTATTGGAAGACATGGGTATCAATGCAACTTACGTGTAGAAACTTTTGGAAGTAGAAGCTGTCTTGCTGTGAAACGCTACATATAAAATTACCGGGACTTGCAGAAAGTCTCTTTGTAAAGAGGGGGCTTGTGAGCATTGCAGTGTGGTTCTAAGTTCTAAGACTGGAGCAGGTTGAAAAGGTGGCATATGCCTCATGCTTCTTGCACTCAGCTGTTCTGCTCAACAGTATGGATTTACCATGTGTGATCTTTTCACTATTTTCACTTATTGTATTCTGTATCCCCAGTTTAAATAAGACTGTTCATGAGCCAAAATCCTAAAGCCAACAAGCTTGTCATTAGGTCTGCCACTGCACTTGTCAGTGACAGCAGAAGCTTGCAGTAAATCAAATCTGCAAGCTTTGCTTATTAGAAGGTTAGAGAGGCTGGTGAAGGCAAAACCAAACTCCTCAGGTCTGAGCTGAATAGTAACTTCTGTGGATAGTAAATAGATACTTTGGTGGGAGGCAGGCAGGAGGGACTTCCAGACATGTAAACATATCCTCTGAGTGACATGGCAGGATTAACTATAGTACATCTATCTGAGACTCTGGACAGCTGAAACCCTGGGTTTGGAAATGCTTACTCATACAAGACTACAAAGCTCGGTTTAAACAGGTACTCTAATCTTACATAAGGTTGATTTCTTAGCTAAATTGAACAACTAGTAAGTGTAAATGGGTTGATGTCTAGTGGAAACAGTGGTTTTTACCTTTTGGTGTTCTGACTTGAAAGCTTGCATCCTGTGATAAAACAGAAAAAGTACTGTCATGAGCTCAGGTTCCATGTGAAATCCTTTAGTACTTACTGGGATCAACTTAGCAGAACTCTGGCTGACCTCATGAAGGATGGTGTAAAAGTGTTGTCTCTCTATTTAGAGTGTTTTGGAAAGACTTCACGGCTTTCTGTTTCTCCTGTCTGGCTTGTCTTGTTTCTTTCCACTGTAGGCCTATTTCTATGCTAGCCGTGATTTTTGTGCTGTTTCCACCTTCTCCCTTATTATTTGATCTGACTAGGAGCTACATAAAATCTGCTTTTGCTCCTCCTTTCTGTTCTCTGTCTACATCTGAGTTTTGAAATAGATAGATCCTACCCTTTCTGTTGTTGGAATGAGCGTGTAACTCTATGCCTTTTGAGTATGCAATTCTCCAAGCATAGCTGTGCAGCCTCCAAGCATGTCACAAGGTCTCTTGTCAGTTCCTGGCAAGAAAAATGTATGTTCTTCAATCAAGATAATCAGATCCTTTATTTCAAATTACTTTCTCTTCACTTAAAGTGCAAACTTTGAAGTTTTGCTGGTTTTGTAATTGGGATTTTTTTGTTTTTTTTTTTTTTTCTTAGTTGGTTTGTTTGTTTGTTGTCTTTGGTTGGGGGTTTTTTTGTTTTGGTTTGGGGTTTTTTTTGGTTGGGGTTTTTTTTTTGTTGTGGTTTTTGTTGTTTGTTTTGTTCCCCCAAGTGTGGAGCTGAAGGTATTTTCATTCTGAATTCAAGGGCTTGCTCTTTTCTGCCCCTCGTCTCATTTTAATACCTTCCTACATACCAATCTTTCCTTTTTTTTTCACCCCCCCCTTTGGCACCAATTCTTTTTTGAATGATTTTAACATTATGGTCTGTTCTCATTCCAGTTTTTTTTCTAGTACCTTTGTTCTGTCTCTGATCTAATGACATAGTCTTGCAAGGACTTTCTAATACAGCTCCTTTTGAAGGTGTTTTGTTCTCTGTTCCCTCCGTCATAGTGAGAGAACTTGTTGCTTTCATTAGCTAAACTTATAGTTCCTCATAATACTTCCTCATTGGCCGTGCCTCTCTTTGATCTTCTTGTTCATCTGCAGATTTTGGGGAGCTATTGTCTTCTTCCTTGGGGCTGTGTCTCTTCAGACTCTTGTGGCTTTGCTGTTGTGCTTGTCTAAGGGCACCTTCTCTCCTACTTGGCACAGGTTTGTCATTTGGCACCTCTGCTGTATCTTTGGGCATGTTCTTTGCTCCTATGGCTTTAGCTACTATTCTAGTGCTTACTGTTTTTCTGTTGCTGTGCTCTTAAATTCTGGGCTTATGTTAAAATCTACAGTGTGTTCTAATTATATGCAAGAAAAACATCATCTCTTCTTGGTGTGGTTATGCTGATTCTTCTTTGCATAAGCTCAAGTTCCTTAAAGTCATCTCGTTTATCCTAGGTTTTCCTTTCAGGTTTTCTCTGCGTGTAGAAATGCTCTTTCTCCTACATTAACTGTTGGACTCAAAATTTTTCTTTTCCTGACAATATTTACTTGCGAAGCGTCCACTAGTGTTGTTTTCTTTTAAAGGATGACTGGCCTGTCTTTAGGCTTTGATAGGTACCCTGTGCTGCTTTGTAAAGGGTTTGTGAAGAACTAGTACTGGTCTTCAGAAAAGGAGATGCATCACTGCTTTTTTATCAGTGGAGGAACATGGGATCACAGGATGGGCTAAGGCACATGTAATGCAAGAACAGTGGTCTAACATCAGACTTCCTGATCATCAGTGGACACACACAGTAATCTCCCTGTGGATGTTACCACAAAAATGAGTTTAGCATAGAAATAAGGGCAATTTAAGTTAATTAATTAAACCTCATAGGTTTAATTCAGGTAATCAGTCATCTGTTGTAGGGAATGCCATTTATTTCCATTGCATGTGCCTTACAGTGACTTTTAAGTAACACAAGTTCGTGAAAAATCTTGGGAGAGCAAGGAGTTTTCGTTCTGTCTTAGTCTCTCAAGAGTGATCTGTTACTTGAGTATGAGTTTTTGTCATTTTTCTCCCTTTGTGGAGGTTGCTGTTCTTGCTTTCACTGCTATAGCTCAAGAGTGGTAAATTTTGATAGCTAAAACTTAGGCTCTTATGAGTTGAGATTTTTTCCATTAATTTTTGTAGTGTGATTAACTGTCTTTGGTTGTGAGCCAAAGGTAATGGTCTTTTCCTCTTACCTGTGAGCTTACATTCCATACTTAAACACTGAGGTAAGCTGAAGCGTGCCACTCTTACTGCACAGAAATAAATTGGGCTGAATTCTTAGTTTCTCTAAAGCCCAGTCTTGTATACTAACTCAGAAAGCATAACACAGTGGATCAATATAATTAACTAAGAAACGGAAGAGAACCTGGGGGGTTGGGGTTTTGTTTCTCTATGGTTTTTTGTTTGTTTTTTTTTTTTTTAATATGTGTAATTATTTCTTTTGCTTGTGCTACAAGGACCAAATCTGGATATTGGCATTAATGTTTAATTTTTTTTTTTGTTTGACAGCTGGATGGTGCTGTTGTACAACAGACTGAAAACAGAAGCACTCCACCCACTACTGGCTCTTTCGAGCTTTTCTGGTCTCCTCCCACAGAGGTAGCAAAATACATACAGTAGAAAGGAAAGATTGGTCCTGTTTGTACACTATAAACAGCAGAGGAGGACAAGAATCTAAATCATTGCTGGGAAAGTGGAGGTTTCTGTGCAGCTTGAGAAGCTTTGGAATATGGTCCTTGAAAGAATTTGTGGTCATTTGATTACAACCAGGCACTGAGCAGCAAATATAGGCTCTCTCCCAGGCCTAGGTGAATATCCTGATTCCCATGTGTACATTTTTGCCATCTTATTTTTCCTGTTACGCTAGAGTGCAAGGCCTTTGTCTGGCTCAAGAGTTTTCTGATGCCACAGTTGGGGTGAGTTTGTGCTCTTGAAGTTGTTAAGTTAACAATTGCAGAATATGCTGAGGTGGAAGGGACCCACAAGGATCATCGAATCCAAGTTGTGTAGCTCTAGAGTCCTGAAAATTTTGGATTTAGCTGAAGCTTTTGAAAGGCGGGGATTTGCATCTGTTGCAGCTCAGAGTCTCTTTCATGATCTTGTAATGAAACTTTTGCACTCAAGTGATCAAGAACATCTGTATAGATGAGGCTTTGCTAAAACTTTTGCAGAACAGATAGGATGAATTTAGAGTGTAAAATGTTATTCCGCTCTAATGTGTTTGGAGACAGCCCTTAACTCATGTTAAAAATACCTGCATCTTTAAAGTTGGTCTTCCAAAATAGCCATGAAAGAAGTAATTAATGTGTGGAAAAACAGTACACTGTTGCAGGCTCTTGTTTTCTTGGAAGAATCTGAGGCAAGTGAAAGAAATGGCTGTGTAAGAATTAAAGCAGTAAAAAGTAAAACAAGCTCTCTACTTCAGAATGTTTTAATTTTTATTGCAACCTATTTGATAATGAAAAAAAGAGGGAAGTACTGTATTTATATTAACTAAATGCAGTGGATCATTTAAACAGAACTTCATTATTTTACTACATATATGATACCGTATGTAGTAACTCAAACCATCAGATTGTGAATAAGTAATTTTTTTTCATCCTTTAGGTTTCTACCTTGATAACTCCTACCTCAAAATCCTTTTTTGAGGATTTTCAGAGCCATTCTTCCAATCATTATTGGAAAAACTTAAAAAGTCCCACTACCCTTGAGCTACCTCTTTACCTGTTTTACTTCAATTAACTGCTACTTACTGCAAGGACTTCCTGATATCAAGTCACTTTGGCAGAACACAAAGAATTGTGCATAGAACAGAATTGAGCTAGTGTCTGTCAAAACAGAAAACAATTGTAACAAGGTGATGTGTAATGACAAAAGAGGTTATGGTCAAGATAGAAATGAGGTATTGACT
The DNA here is from genome assembly GCA_013397955.1 of Grantiella picta. Taxonomy (NCBI): domain Eukaryota; kingdom Metazoa; phylum Chordata; class Aves; order Passeriformes; family Meliphagidae; genus Grantiella; species Grantiella picta. Next base: position 64,897 of record VZRM01006285.1, on the reverse strand, counting down.
GAATATACTAAAAGCAATTCACAGCTGTAAGTCAAATTTACACTAATAGAAATAGGGACCATCAGCTAAAGCTTGCCTTTGAAAAATCTAAACATTTTAGTTGATGATAAAAGATCACAATTGTTCTGGCAAAAAAGAGATTTTGCAGCGTTTTCATGGAAATAACCTGTTGGTAATATTTTGTTATTGTGTCACACGTGAATCTCAAAAATTTTTCTAGCCCTGAAACGTGGATCCCTGAGCAGTCCTTGGCTGCTGAGTCGCATACAGCTGTTGAAGTGATCAGTGAATGTGGTTGCATATTACAAGTAGGGTAGCATTTTCTCCTATTTTTGTTAAATAGTGGAATTGAATGAAGTTGCTGCGTTGGAATATGTTGGTCACACAGTGCTTGCTTCAATCTAGAAGTTAAAAAAGGATGGAATGAAGGTAACAGGACAAATCCTTGAGTAAGGGGTACACTAAGAATTTACCATACACTGCAATATCAGTTTTGAATGCTTTCTGGCTCTATTTTTCCTAATGCTGAATGGATTTGAATGGATGTTACTGATAGTCTAAGAAATGCTGTGTTTCGGTGTTCGTCTGTGTGACAGGTAAACTAAAGTGATTCTGAAGTTAAAGGTGACGGTACAAGATGTTGGAAAAACCCTTTTGACTCTCAGATTTAAAATTAACAGTCCTTTAGGGATCTACAGCTGTTGGCTGTTGTGGTGTTTAGACATCTAGAGCCTGTGGATGACAGACACTGATATCAGAAGTCCCTGGTGCTTCATGTTCTACCTTTAATTTTGGTGCTGACAGTGCTGATGGCACTGTTTGTTCCTACCTCAGCATTGCTGGGATTTACAAAATAAGTATTTTGCTCCCATCAGCCTTGGGGATTGACTGTGAAGTCTGCTAGAGTATGGGTGAGCAGACGGAAATTTGTTTTTCTGCAAGGTGTTGCTTGATGGTCATCTTTACAGTCATTCCCTTCAACTGCCATTCCATGTCCCTTCTCCCTCCAGCTGGTGCCTCTGTGTGATCCCCAGCATCAGTGCTAGTACAGACTTGTAGCCTGGGGCACGTGTCCAGCTGCAAAATAGCAAAGGGAAAATGGGATGACCATTGCTTTTCACTCCAGCTGGACCCCTGTGCACCTCTCTGTGGAGCTGCAGCCACCTCTGTATCCCTGGGCTGGAAGAGACAAGGTAGGGTGTCTGACTAAGCAGCAAAATAGAGGAAGCAAATGCTGAAGTCACAGCTGTTATCACAAGTCAGAAAAGGCTTTCTGTGCTTGAAAAAGGGCTTAGCTATTCAAAGAGCACACAAGGGCTGTGATTCTTAACTGTGGGCTGTAAGATTGAGTCCAACTGTTATCCTGGCACTACCCAGTCCACCACCAAACCCTGTCCCTGAGTGCCACTTCTCCACATCTTTCAAATAGCTCCAGGAATGGTGACTGCACTGCTCCCTTTGGCAGCCTTTTGGTGAAGACAATTTTTCTAGTGTCCAATCTAAGCCTCTCCTGCAAAACATGAGGCGTCTTGTCCTGTTGTTTGTTACTTGGGAGAAGAGACTGACTCTCACCTCGTTACAATGTCCTTTCAGGCAGTTGTGTGGAGCAATAAGGTCCCCCACTGAGCCTCCTTTTCTCCAGGCTAAACAGCCCCAGTCCCCTCAACTGCTTCTCATAAAACTTGTGCTCTAGACCCTTTCTGAAGAATGTCTAGCCTTCCTGGACATGTTTGCCCTTCAGGACTGCTTCCAAAGAGAACCTGTCAAGCAGGCTCCTACACAGCCCAGAGTCTGTCCACTGGGTGTCCAATGTGGCAGTTCTGCTGACACACCTCCCCTGTACCCCTCCACCTGCTCCCTTCTCTGAGAACCAAAAATTCATTTCATGAGTACATGCTCTGAATGGTTTCCAACAGTCCCTTTCTGTTCACAAACAGCTAGGGTGCCTTCCCTAGTTGGCTCCCTCACCAACTGTGTCAAGAAGTTTTCTTCCACACTCCAGGAACTTCCTGGACTGTTTTCTCTGCTGTGCTTTATGAGGTGGCAAGCAGCTAGAAGAAGATATAACCTAGAAGGAGCCATGATCTCCTAGCACCTTCAGCTGGGCAGTTTAAAAATAGTCTTAACGGTGTGCCCATCTTTTTCATCCTAGATGTGATCACACTGCAATTAGGTGCTACACTGCAAGTAGGTGCTACAGGAATGCATATATGAGGAGCAGAAAACCACTGGAAAGGCTCACTAGTAGATTTTTACTTACCTCTGTATTAAAAGCAGTTTTCAGGTTTCTGCCCTTTAAATTTTAATGTTCAAAACCTTGAGAATCAATTACATTAAAAAAAAAAATACTTTACACACCAGCTCTTTTAGGGTAGCTCTGAGACAAGAAGAGTTTACAAAATGCTTTGGTTTTCTGTGGTGTAGAAAAATTGCCAGCCAGGAGTTGGCAGAAAGCAGCAGTATTTCTTGATCTTCTCCAGTTTGGCAGCTGCAGATTGGCCTGCTGGTAAAGCTGTTGTAAAGCTGGATGTTTGCAAACAGGCAGCTGCTCCTTGAGTCAGGGAAATCTCATTCTCTGATCCAAATGGGTACAGAGCAGCCCAGTTTTGTACAGGTCTGGAAATGCAGGCTGGTCATTTTTGATTGTGCTGGTGAGGTCATTTGATGTTGATTACTGCTACCAATTGGTCTCTGTAAAGCCTCAAGAAGCTGACACCGTTTCTAAAATCAGAGCAATTTAATAAAATTTAATTTTAAAATGTTAATTGATTAATTTTTGTTCACATCCTCTATTGGGTCTAGAATTGTGGTTTACTTGTAGAGAATGACTCTTTGTGCAAGTTTCTCCTCATGATTTATTTCCAGTTCAGCTTTCCCATTGCTAGATTCTGCACCAACCCAAGAGAAATAACATTTGCTGTTCAGTAAGGGATTAATACCCTTTATGAGATGTGTCTGACACAGGAGGTTCAGAGATATTCTTGCACAGGCCTTTAGAGGGACGTTCAACATGTGGTGTTGCAGGAACATATTGAGCGAATCTTAGGTATGGAAATTGACTTCATAAACCTCTTTTCATTGAGCTAGATGAAGTCAAATCAGTTAGATTGCCAGGAAATTTATGTTTATAATGCAGTATAATTTGGTGCTTACGGAACTCTGGCTCAGGCAGTGTTTGTGAGGGGAAGGCGTGGTGGCATTGGGAGGTTTCCTGCTGGAAGTGGGCAGCTCTGCTGGGAGTGTAGCAGCGCTTGCTGCAGAGATGCTCCTCCTCTGGGTCCTTAAGGAAGGGATTGACACTGTGCTGCACAACCCATCCCCAAAGCTCAAAAAAAAATATAATTTCACATGAAAACCAAGGAAGGGTGAGCTATTTGGTAGCTGGTTTGCTGCTTTTCATTTCATCAGCAATAAACACCTGTGAGAGGCTTAAAACAGGAAATTGTCACACCACCAGAAGACATCCTAGCACTCTGCTTCCAGTCGCACAGTAATTTCCAGGGCTTCTAACAAGGGAATCATTCACTGTCCTAAATTCACGTGCATAAACCCTTTTGTGGGTAGTGAATGTGTTGGCATATGCAGAGTTCTTTTAAAAGTCCATATTCAATAAAGATTTCAATGTCTCTGGACAAGTCATCTCTGTATCCTAAAGAACCACAGAAGCTGGCCATATATTTATAATTAAGTGGGATTTCTTCAAAGAGAGATGATTGCAGTAAAAAGTTGCCTCCCTGTATGTCCCTCCCTACTGGAAGATGTGTGTGGTATTTGGCATATAATTTTCTTCACAGTGGATCTTGGATTAGGAATTAGGGATCATGTGCTTTGGATTTTGCCCAAGAGCTAGCTTGTCAGGTTGCTCACAGATAGTGTTGACTCCCACAGTGTTTATCCAAATGACCTTAAATGACCTTGAAGTGGCTTATTCAAAGGAACAAGGTAAAGGTCATAGCCTTTCCCACCTCAGCCCCCTATTCCAATAGCTGAAATTGTGACATCTAATATTGGTTTGCCAGATTATTTCATGTAACATCATGAAAGACCCTATCTAAAATAACAGAGTAGTCAGCGTATGCTGGGTAATGTAGTAAGTGTAGATATAATGAAGTGGTATCACGAGTGGTGAAACAAAGGGTTTTTGTCCTTTGGCATCATGAAGATGCCTTACTCTGAGAAAAGCCATGCTAAGGACCTGCCTTCGTAATAAGGTATGAAATTGTCATTCTGGCAGTCTAGTAAGCTCTGTTTGACACCAGGAGAATGCTACCTACCCGGAAACAGCAGGACATAATAAAGAGTTCCTGTACTACAAATAAGGATAATATAAACAAAGTTTTCTTCCTATACAGTTCTTAAAGAAATGTGGTATTTGTGTAGATCATATGCCTGGTACTTTTATTTCTAAGGTACTACAAGATCCTAAATCTTGAGAGAAAAAAAAAGGTGTCTGGCAGTAGCCAGTGCTTCTTGTGCATCTTTCCTGAATTTTGCCCTGCTATGGAAGACAGCTAAGATTTAATTAACTACAAACAGAAAAAGAATTTCTAAATTCTTCACAAAGACCATATTTTACTAGCTGTGCAAATAATGGCAGCTAATGGCATTTTCAAATAGGACATCTCTAACCCTGTTATGAAGACAGGTGGTTTCCCAGGTAAACCTATACCAGTAGTTTAATTCTTCAAACTTTTAGGCCTCATTCTTCTAAAGAGCAACCAAAAAAAAACCTCACCAAAAAAAAAGGTTAAAAAACCCTCAAAACCTGAGAGGAAACCAGCACACATCTAAGTATGTATTTACATATCAGTGTTCACTGCATGTCTATGATTATGTGCATGTTTGCCCTCTTGTGAGGCAATCACATTTTAACTTTCAAAACTACAAATGTAACTTTTCCCATCTTTAAAATGGGCTTACATATTTGGATGTTATTAAACTAAGTATCATTTGTGAGGATAATTCAAGCAAGCAGAGAGACAATAGAAAAAAGAATATTTGAGAGTATTTGTAGACTTGTTTTAGTATTTAATAACGTTTTTATCTAAAAAAACAAAATCCTCTAGAAGAGGGATTTTATTGCCAGTGTAAAATCTGTTGGGTTTTTTTTTTTTTTAAAGGAGGCCTAGGCCATAGTTATGTTATTCTTTTGAATAACTTTTAGAAGTTCATATGCAGCAGTAGTATTGAAGTCTCCAACTCAGCAACTGGCCAAGTCTGGAGCCTCGATCACTGATGATGATATGTTCCATTAGAGCACATGGATGGGACCAGTGCAGCCTGTGCCCAATTTGTTGTAGTCCTGTGGCATCCCCACAGGACTCTTGTAGTCATAGACCCGTGGCCAGACATTATGAGTTTCAGACAAGCTTTTTCAGAATGGAAATCTGTGATTTTAGGCAATGTTTCTTCCCTGTATCTGTTGTCCTCTAGGTACATCTCAGGCTATATTCTTGGTGTGGAAATTCCCAGCCACTTGAGACATCTTAAGTTCTGACCTTTAATTGTTCATATCACACCTCTCATGTTCTTACACCTTCATCCAAGTTCCTCGAGAACATGTGCCACATGCTAAATTCCACCTCCTCCTCCTCCTTTCTGGAGAAGTTGGTGCAAAAAAGATATGGGAATATTTTGCCTCTACTCATGTTCCCTTAAAGAAACAACTCTTGTTTGGGAACCTGGAGCCTAGTTCTAGTCCAGTTTTCTTGTCCTGAGGTAACCCCAAAGTTTACCTGTGAGAAGACAAGTGTGTCCATTCTATTCGCCTCCACCCTTGATGGCAGAAATTATTTTCAATCAAGGCTTCATGGTCAAAGTGCAGTAGACACTCCTGTCCTGTGGAAACTACAGATCAAAGTGGTTATTGAGACTTATTTTGACTGTAGCCAAGTGTTCTAGAGTATTACACAGTCTGTGAATTTGTTTTTCCTGCACTGTGGGTTAATGAATAATCAACTGTGTACCTTTATCTTGCAGAATTTGGTGTTTTAATTGTTCATTGCAGAACATTGAAAACAGTTATTACTAGGGGTTTTTTTGAAGTTGTGCCTGTGATTAGTAGACAAAATGTTGTAAGGTGAGATAAATTGAAGGGCTGAGCTATCTAACAGGTCACCATTGTCAAATGAGGAGACCCTGCTCCCTTTACCCTGTCCCATTTCCTAGGGGCAGTTCATCTTCAACCTTTCATCAGTTCTTACACTTGCTGGATCCTTTACTGGACTATTCACATTTACTAACCAAACAGCTTAAAGGGAAGAGCTTCTGTGTGGTTAGTGACCAGTCTTACATAATTTCACACTTAAACAAAGTGATTGTGCAAGCACTGGGACACGTGATCCTCAGGCACAGAGCAGCATCTGCTTACAGATCACCATGTGTGATTGCTGCCCTTCTGTTCAATTATGGACATTTAAGCAAAGTGACCTCCCATGTAAGCCTGGGTTACCACCAACCAAAGTGACAAATCAAGGCTGCAACAGCTCACATCCTCTATGGCTCACCAGAGAGACCTCTAACACCAAAAGACTCCAGTTGCATGACAGTGGGTTCAATTCCAATTTTCCCATCTAATTGTTTAACAACAAAAGCCTGAAAAAAAAAAATCATGAGTATTGCTTCCTGTTTTCTGAAGCTGAATCCAGAGCAACTGTTTGTGTAATGATGATGAACTGTTAAATAAAATTAAGTCTCCTTCCCTATGGACTTCATAGTGAAAACTGTAAACAATATTTTGCAAACAAAGCTGCAGGCCTATGGGCTGTCATTCCCAGATGGTATGAATTAATGGAGGAAGGTCTGTTGTGCTTCCCTTCCCCAGCTGTACACCCCTCCCTGCGTTTTGCATGTACTAGCTTTGGACAGGGATGACTCAGCTGCTGGTGAATCACCTGCTGAAGTGCTAGAAGTGCTAGCTTGGCTGCAGTTCCTCAAGCAACAGTGAACTCTCAAGGCAGACTGGCAGGAGAATAGTCTCCTGCAGCTGGGAGAATTTTTGTGCTTGCACATCTTGATTTGCTGCTATTAGAGGTTGCACAGATATTACTGTGATTTCAAAAATGCCTGTTGAGATCTTGCTTACTAAAAAACTTCCTTGTGCAACTGCTTACTCATGACAGGCTTTTCACAGGCGTTGCTTAAGACTTTTTTTAAGAGACAAGCAGTTGGTGAATAGCTCATGTACAATGTAACGGGAGAAATGGTGGTAAGGGATGTTTCACTGTTCTCCTGTTGGTGACATGAAAAGTAAGGGAATATTCCAACCAGGCAGATTATTCCAGAAAATATATGAGGTCTAGAAAAGCCTTCTGAAATCTTGCTATTTCAAATTACTGTTTTCTGGATTGGTTGTGGTGGAAAAAGAAGGAAAACTAAAGACCACATGGAAAACTTTGCCAGTCTGTACATCCCCACAGGACTGCACATGTCCAACCAGCTGCTAGAGAGAAAAACAAGGACAACATATTGTCACTATATATCAAGTCTAAATGTCTTTTACAAACAAAGACTCTTTGAGAGATACAAACTAATGTTAGTTTGCTACAATAATTAACTAATATGATCAATTGGGCTTTTGGGCTATTTTATTCAGTGTTGGTATCTTCTTCACCTTAACAGTCAAAGAATCATAGAATTGTTTAGGTTGGAAAAGACCTCTGAGGTCATCAAGTCCAACCTATGACCAAACACCATCATGTCAACTAGACCATGGCACTGAGTGCTACATCCAGTCTTTTCTTAAACACTGCCAGGGATGGTGACTCCACCACCTCCCTGGGCATTACAATTCCATTACAATGCTTAACACCCCTTTCATGAAAAAATTCCTCCTGATGTTCAGCCTGAACCTCCCCTGGCACAGCTTGTGTCCTCTCATCCTGTCATTTGTTCCTTGGGAGAAGAGGCTGACTCCCAGCCTTGTTACAACCTCCTTTCAGGTAATTGCAGAGTGATAAGGTCCCACCTGAGCCTCCTTTGTTCCAGTTTAAACAACCCCAGCTCTCTCAGCTGCTTCTCATCAGACTTGTGTTTCAAACCCTTCCCCAGCTTTGTTGCCCTTCTCTGGAAATGCTCCAGAACCTCATGTCTTTTCTGATCCGAGGGGCCTAGAACTGAACACAGGACTCAAGGTGTGGCCTCACCAGTGCCAAGTACAGAGGAACAATCACTGCCCTGGTCCTGCTGGTCGCACTATTGCTGGTACAAGCCAGGATGCCATTGTCCTTCTTGGCCACCTGGGCCCATGCTGGTTCATGTTTGGATGCTGTCGACCAGCACCTCCAGGTCATTTCCCACTGGGCAGCTTTCCAGCCACTTGGCCCCAGACTGTACAGGTAATAGTGGCGTACAGTATGTAGTAGTAGTGTATATGCCAGCTGTCTATTCTCAGTGACAGTAGCACCAGCTGCCCCTGCTGATGAGCAGACATTGTGAAGAGATCATCCCCAGGCTGCTCTTGTGGCCCTAAGCAAGAACCAGAATGTGGAGAACAGCAGTGTCATGGCTCCTGTTTAGCTGGTTATCCAGGTCACCCTTTCCCAAGAGATATTTCCTATCATCATCTTTGTCAGCATCTTTTGAGCCAAAACCCTCTTGCAAACCAATGGTTGCATAACGATGGTTAAACTCTCTGTCATGTAGGGTGGAGAAAACAGAGCCAAAGAGGATTATTCAAAGTTACATATCTTTGTAACTTTGCATTGTGGCAAAGCCAGAGGGCTCAATACCTGGCAGGAGCAAGGTAAACAAACAAGTCTATTTCTATTAATTCTTATTTTTGGAACAAGTGTCATGGTATTAATGTTTTTGTAGGGGAAGATCCAAGGATGTGGCAGAATCCCAATATGAGCCAGGTTTGCACATATAATCTCTCACTAAGACTTCAAATTAGTCTTCTGATAAGCAGATAGGGTATTTACTCAAAGGTATTCCTTCACATTATTTTCCATGAAAATTCCACAGTAGTAATAGTAAAAAATATGTAATTGTCTGGAATAGCAGACATCAGACTTGGTGCTATTTGAGGTTCTTACAAGCAGAGGTAGTGTTCCTAAACATCACTTTGTGCAGAATGCAAATATCCAGTTATTTGCAGAAAAGCAAATGCAAGGGTGCACACACCTTTCCAAGTGCTACCTACTCTAATCCCATTCCAGCCTCAGTGGAAAGCCACTGCTAAGCTGTTTGTGCTTAGTTGAATGACAACATACACAAATCTAACATACAAACAATTATTATCAGCATTGTATTGACTGTGATTTGCCTTTTTTTGTCTTTCTACCTCAATTTCTTTTCAAACCATCAGTCATTTAATGTTGGAAGTCTCCATACCACTGAAGCTAACTATTTACCATTATGCTAACTGTAATCTGAAGTTAAGCATAATTTATGTGTGGGTAAGTTTATAGGTATTATCTTTTTCTCCTAAGACAGCTACTTCTGTTAAGAGGGATCTTCTTAAAGGAATATAGTCCGTTTACAGTCAATCCATTTTGCTAATCTTTAAAAATATCTGAGGTAAAAGTAGTCAATTTATAGCAGTCCTTTCTCTATGCAGACAAAATACAAAGGTTCTTAAAATTTTCCATCCAAGTCTCCTTACAGTCCAACTAGGGAGGGGCAATAGGATGAAAGCCAAGGAATTTCCAGAAATCGTGAAGTGCTACTAAGTCATTACTGACGCAGTGCCATGACTTTTTGCTTGATGAAAGATGCAGGGCCATTCTGCCTCTAATTAGCAGATATTATCAATGCATCTCAACAAAAGTAAAAAATTCTTGCTTGCTTACAGCGGGGAAAGAAAAAGAGTAACTTCTCCATTTAGGAACAAACGCAACCTTTCAGCGTTCTCTGATTTCAGTCTCTGGAAAAGACTATTTTAGCTGCCACATTTTTTAAGTCCCTTCCTCAATTCAAGTCATTCTTCACTTAGATTATATTTGGCTTACAGCTTAAAAGATTAACAGATCTACTGATGTGAAAATATCCTTTAAAAATATTTGCAGGTGTATAAAATCTGTAGATCAGTCCTGTGGCAGAATGTCTCCCAAAACAGATTGAATGGAATACACAGACGTGAAGCCCTAATCATCAGCCACCACAGAGGCTCTAATGGCTTACATGTAGGAATGTAAGAATTGACATTGTAGATTTCCTCATGGTGATTTCCTGGATTTAAAAGTGGCAAGATTGTGTGCTTCAAAATAGTTAAGAGAATTTGTATTTGGTTGTAAAGGTGTAATTTATTGCTTTATTATGTCTCCTTCAAAATCCTCAGACAAGGAATTGGTTTGAACCCTGAATTTCTCCTTTAGCTTGCTCTCTTGATCTACTTGGACTTTTACTGCTTCTTTCTGGATTTTAAGGGAACACTATTAAAAAGAAAACAAACAAATCGATCTATGACTGAGGTGGAGAACATGGATAGATATTCATGGCCTTTGTGGCTTTGTCTGCTGTAATACAATAAAATTTTAAAAAGCATATATATGCAAGAGAATACAGGACAGGCTTTCACAATGGAAATAATGCAACAGCTCTTCCTGTGGATGTGAAAAATCTATTGTTTCTGTGCCATGTTCTGAAAAATAATATTTAAAAGGCTAGGTGAATAAAAGTTGTGAACAGCTGTGCCATTGTCTCCTTAGTCCGCATTCTTAGCAGTCAGGGTGCTACCCCATAAAATACCTGCTATTTTGAAAGAGATTATTTAATCTGATGGGGAAAGCATTGCACAGGCAAGTCACTACCTGGCCTCAGATATAAAACTCAAAGCCACAGCATCCCAAATTGCAAAAACTAACTGAAAAGACTTTGAAAAGAGGATAGGCTTGGAAACCTTCCTGTCTGCCTCTTTATACCTCTGTACATCCAGAGTCCAAATGAAATCTAAACATCATACTTCATATATGTATAATTGAAATGTGTATATATATATATATATATATATATATATACACATGTGTATGTTTATGTTTATGTTTATATATGTCCTATATTCCACTTCTCCAAAGTGCTTATGCTCTTTACAAAGTACCATGTTTTTAAGACACAATGCTAACCTATCCCTATTTTAGGTCAGGAAATTCTCTAGACCAGTAGAAACGTGTCCAGCCTTCAAGAATCCTGTGGACCAAAAGGAAGTCTTCCGGTATTTCCCACAAGGACATCATGTACCAACTAATTATTAATCAACAATATCACCAATATCACCCTTCCTTCTTTTCTTGCACTCCTCACATATTTAGTGGACTCCCATTTGAACTGGTGAATGAAATTTCCTCACTTTTTTCATCCCTCCTCCAGTCTTCTTCTCTAAGGGGGTTTTCCAATTTGGATACTGTAGTTCTTTTCCAACAAATGTAGCTGCTTCACTCCAAATCTAGGAAAAAGCAGATATCAGGGCAATATTTCTTGAATGTGAGGTGATTGTTTAAGTGCTCTCTCCCCTTTGAAGGGAAGCTGAAAACCTGACCCATTTTAGAAGGGCAGAGTTACAGTCACACACAAAGATGCTTCGTTTTTTTAATTATCTGAATGCTATGCACCGATTTAAAATCCCTAAAATGTTGTTATAAATATCATTGCAGATAAAATTATCTGTATCTAAAAGCATGGAAGAGGGCAGTCAGACATTTCATTGTCAATGTGGAAAAAAACTTGAATAAACTAGTTGCATAGCTGTTTTCCAAGTCCTTGGCTCAGAAGCAAGGTTGGAAACAGATTTCTGCCTCTTGCTGCTGCTGGAGATTATTTCTACAAGCAGGCTCTAACTGCCTCAAGTATTTTTTTTCTTTTTGGTGGAATTAACTTGGTATTCGTTTTCTTTAGGAAATTTTAACACAGAAATTTCAATAATGCACCTTGTCAATTACTCTCATCCTCTGTTGAGGACTGACTTAATACCAGAGGGTGGAAATTACATTCTTCCTGAAGGAAATACTTCAGACAAGCACCTCACCTGGCTATCCTAGGGATATTTGCTCCTTCTGGATACAACACCCTTTACAGATGAGATTACCTGGAACTGACAGCTCTCTCTTAATTTGTTAGAAGCTCCCCAAAACACAGGTATGACATTCTGCAATAACTGCAGCATGATTCAAATCAGTTTTGTAACTTTATTAGTTGTGCCTGGTGCATTATGTGAGTTTGCTTCAGTGTTTAAAGCATGTTTAAATGTTTAAAACATGCCAGAAATATGCAGACAGACCAATAAATAATGCAAAGTGTATTTTCTAGAATTAATACAGAGAAGACCTTCCATGTTAACCTTCCACAAAAACTCCCATGACCATGTGCTCAACAAGATTCCTCAGCTATCATATATCACCTTGCACTAATCTCTGAGCAAGCTGCCTTACAGCAACACAGTTAATACAGGTGATGCAGATACCTGCCCAGGGGGATAGCATCATCACCCAGGTTCCATAGCCTAGGTCACAACACCTTCTAGGCATGAAGTTTATGGTGCCAACTGGCCAAACTTGTTCAGCAAGGATCTCTTTTGTTGCTGTTGGCTGCATGTACTGGCAGTGCTGTTGCTGCTTCTTGTGTTCTGGCTCTCTTGATTCTTTTTTCTGTGCTAAAGCCAGGGATGCTGCCACTGGGCTCCAAGACATGGAGAGGTGAAAGTGTCACAATATCTCTTAGGGTTCTTCCCTCCTGGGCAGGCATTCTGGAAGGCTACTCCACTACAAGTCCTGCAGAACCATGATTCCTTAGGTGTAATTGTTCATGACCTTGGATATGGGTGAAATCTCTCAACACAGCTATACCAAGCATCAAGGTTTGTTTTCATCAAGCAGTAACTACCCAGAAGACCCAATACTGCAAGGCACCTTGGCACAGAACCTCTGCCTTTGTTTGCTATACCCTTGTCTTGAACATCTCTGTCCCAGTCCTGAGGATGCCCATCTCCCTAGTGTGAATATCGCCAAGGGCAAGGGAAGGTGTGATTCTTTTCCACCTCTCTTCCCTGGACAAAGCTATGTTTTCCTCAGCCATAGACCATCTGCATAACTTCAGGCTGTGAGCTTGGTGGCTTTGGTGGGTGGAGAAAATATCTGTCAAGCTGGAGACACCTATGACTAGAGAGAAAGTGTGAGTGGACAAAAGTCCCTGCTTGTCGTGCTCTCCCACCTCCTGAAGCATTAATAAAACTTTTAAGTGTCACCTGAGAGACAGAAATGTTGCATTTTCTTAGAACATCTGATAACTGTGGGTCCATTTCTCCTGATTTTCATAGTAAAGAAAAAGTCAGTGGGAGAAGCTATTTTGTTAAAATGCTTATTTTACGAAGCCTATGGTTTTGAACAGCTGCTTAGCAAAGTATGCAGTCCACACTGGTGTCTTCAGAAGATCAACTGCTCCTAGGAAAATTACCAGAGATCAGGTACCTGCTTGGCTCCTTCCTGAAATGAAATCAGACCACCATGAACCCCAGTTTCCAAGTAGGTGCATATAGATCCCTGGGTATGATTTCCAAACTCATAAAATAAATAATAATGGAGTCTTTATCTCAGTTGCTGGGTTTTTTTGTTTGTTTGTTTTCCTCCTCAGTCTTGTCCAGAGGATCAAGTTAATTTTTCTTGGCACCATGTTCTCCATGTTTAGACACATTAGGGGACAGCAAGATTTCTGCTACCACAGGAATATGAATTCACATGGAAAATAAATACAACAGGCAACAAAATACCATGAACTGCCTTTGAATAATCGTGATTATTAGGCCACAGCAGCCATCCCAGTCAAATTTGGGACAGTAATTTTTATGAAGAGACCATTTAAAATTTCAAGCAATGGCTATGAAACCAACAACTCTTTTGTGGAGCTGCCTGATATATTGTCCAGCATTCCTGGGATGTTGTCAGACATTAGGTTGTCACAACTGAAAGTCTCTTTGTTTTCAAGTTCTATTTTCCTGTTTGGGTGTCACAGTGATCCTTCCATGAGTTTTCTTGCAGAGAGCAGAAGGAAAGAGTTGTTTTTGGCATCAGGAAAGTAATCAGTCAAGATCATTGTTATGCTGGAAGTAAGCCATCTTTTATCTCAAGAGCTTCATATGGCAGTTGAAGACACACTTGCTCCATGCAACCTCCCAAACACAGGGGAAGGATATGTGTTGTTTGACCTCCAGGATACAACTCCATGTATCTGTCATGCCATCACAGGAGATGCGGGAGATAAAAATCACCACAGGAGAGGCTATTGTCCTCCAGGCACAGGATGTAATTTAACAGTGACCACAATATTCAAAGTGGTAGCAGTACACTTACATAAAAGCAGTATTTGTGTACTCCTACTAGGACAGCTAGCAAGCAGAGAGTTTCCAGTGAAGCTCTTTACTACATATTATGCATGCTCAATCTAGCACAGAACTTGGTCTCTTAAAAGATATGAATATATTGGAGTGAGTCCAGTGAAGGGCTGCAAAGATAATTAACATCCTGGAGCACCTGTCATACAAGGAGAGGTTGAGATTGCCAGAACTGCTTAGTCTATAGAGAGAAGGTTCAGGCCCAACGTGTAGAAGTATGTAAAAGGAAGGTGTAAAACACAGACCCAGACTCATAGTGGTGTCCTCTGAATGGACATGAAAAAAAGTACATTCAATTTAGACATAATTTTCATTTATTTGTTTTTAAACAGAGTGTGAACAAACACTAGAACAGGTTACCCAGAGAGACTGTAGAGTTTTCAGCATAAGAGATATACAAAACATAACTGAACACAGGTCCTTTCCAAGTCCAATGATTCTGTGAAGTAGTAAAATCCCTTGGAGATATATTTCTCTGGCACAGATTGTCAGGTGAAATCCTTCTAGGGCTGTGACAAATGTGAACCTGCCACAAATCCCCAAATCCCACTGCCAGACTCACTGTTTCTAATTTCGCTCAGCAGAATGTGTTCAGAAATACACTAAAAATGAAAAGCTACTTGCTCTCATTAGAGCTGGAGTTTGATATTCATAACGTTCATATGTATAGCCCACTTTTCTCCTCCTTTGCTCCAGAACTCTGCATATCTAGTATTTCATAATCAGGAGGGAAAAGTATGCTGTTAGTACAAAAAGGTGAGGAGGCTGACACAGATATACCCCATAGTTATTAGTGGTAGAATTTGTGAACAGTGGAATGTCTACATGGACTGCACATTGAGACAATCTCTCTTTTAATTGGCAAATTTAATTTCCTGAGGTGTAGTGTAAAATGAGTAAAAGTTTTGAAGCAGAAAAGCTGCAGATCTGAGAGTGAGACAAATCTCTTCTTCTTTACTCTGGATTCTAGCTCTCACCAACTCATCGTAAAGGTGATTTTTAACACACTTTTTTCACTCAGCATTTCTTGCCCATCAGTAGTGAAATAGTTCTATGTAAACCCTTCACTGATAGTAAACCTCACTAATTGTACAGCCAAGGGAAATGGAGGTAGTTTCTTGGCCATCATGTGAAGAAAAAAAGACTCACCATTAAAAAAGTCACCCTTTTCTCCATACTGTTTCAATTGCTGTACCAATTGCTAGTGGAGTACTGTGACATGAGGTGGACTTAACATGTACATAAATGACATTCACATAAGCTTTTTCTTGTTTTGAATTACAAGAAGTCAAGGTGAATTTCAGCTTTCTAAGCATCCATTGCTAAAAATGGCAATGCCTCTTCAAAACATGCTCAAAATACATGGATTTGGATTTCCCCAAGAGTAAAGGGGAAGTAAAACAAGTCTCTGTAGACACAAGGCAACTTGTCACCCAACTCAGAGAACATTATGCTGTTACTCAAATGATAGCTGTAATGATACCATTCAGTTCTATCAGCATCATTCCTTTCTGAAATAATCCCAATAGAAACCCCTATTACATAACACCCTTGTTTTTAGTAGCTCATTGTCTTACTTGACAAGACACTGATTAGTCCACCTAGACTGGAGTCTTATGCTTTATAAATACAAGTTTACTCTTCTTAGGAGATGACAATTTAAAATAGCTCTTAAAATTTTGCACTTAGAAGATACAAAGACTTCTGTAACAAAATTGCAGTCACGGTATTACCTTTTAAAATAAATTAGGCACAAAGAAAATTAGCAGCAAAAGTGCATAATTCACACATCCTTCCCCATCCCTGCCCCAACATCCATAGTCACACCTCCAGAAATTAATAAATGTAACTATTAATTTTATTATTAATTATGCAATCAAATATATTAAACAGTGAATATATATTGATTATATATTAAATAATTAATTGTTTAATTTTCACTGGTTTTTTTCACCAACACAGTGCATATTTTTATCTCACAAAACCTTCACTTGTTAATGAATTAGTTAGAATCTATTGTTTGAGGAAATTATTAAATTCTTGAGCTTACCAGGGAATGGTAATGCCACCAGCAGCACAGCCCATCCTCATGATTCATTGAATGAACCATGGTTCAAGAAGTCAGGTCCACTAGAGGCTTTTCTGGACACCTGCTAAATACATGTGGTTTCTGAGTCCTTTTTTCCCCCCTGAAGTTGCCAATTATTAGTTTGTGATACAGAACCATATTTAAGGCATTATAAACAGACATAACCAAAGCAATGAAATTAATGCATTTTTATAATGAGGTGAAAAGAAAACCATTCACTGGATTAAAAAAAAAAAAAAAATTCAGGTGAAAGCTGTTGATTAAGAGCCAATTAAAAAGCAACTTTAAAAAATCTTGTTACTAATGAAAAATGAGGCACCCAAAGTTCACAGCTGCTGGAGAAGCAAACCTTTCCCACCGCCACCTTTACAATGTCCACTTTAGAGCTGCTGGTCTCTGAATTTTGTGGTTTTTCACTCCTTCTTTGGTCGACCTTTGAAGCTACTCATGGCATCAAAGTTTCCTAAGTAATCCATTAGAACAACAGCTGCTTTCACTGGTAGGAAGCTGTAAGATAGGGACATTGAGGAAGAAGATAAAAAGGAACAAACAGACATCAGAAGAGTTGTGCAGTTTTATCACAGAATTAGTTTACCTGGCTAAAACTGGCAAAGGCAGTGTTCTCGCTGGAATACAGACCCACTGGTCGTCTCAAAATATCTTTTATGCTCATTTGATAGCCTGAGTTATTAGAAAGATTGGTATTCCAATCTATTGCAACAGAAGGAGGCCCAGTGTCTACAGCCCACAGTAAAACCAAACCCCAACGGAAAAAAGCAAACAAAAAACCCTCCTAAAATGCACAGAACTTAATGAAAATTCACACCACTAAGTGGAAACCTCATTTGTACTTTTAGTCAAACACATAGCTGAAACACCCCCAGAGAGAAAAGAGAGGGGAAAAGAAGGAAAACCATAACTTACCTTTTCAAAATATATAAAAAATAAACGATGCGTGGTATCATCAAAATTTCTTGGTTCTGCCGTACAGCAGTGATTATCCTCTCAGACACATACTCTGGATCCAGAACGGGAAGCACACGTGGCCACCTGAAAGAGAAAATATCTATTGCTAGAATACAAACTGCTTTGGATTCACATTTTATTCACAAAAACATTTACAGTTTACAGTTATTTTTCAGTTATTCTACTAAAAAAAAGAAATAAATACCACAAGTCCTATTACAACAGAATCTTCATTACGTCAGAGTGAGTGGACATTGTTATTATCCCCTGTATGACTTAAGATAAACCAGTCATCATATTAAGATACACCAGGATTTTACTTGGATCCTAAATTTTGTCATTATACACGCATACTGAGCAAAGCTGTGCCACCAATTTCAGGTGAATGGGGGGTTAGAAACCAGAGAGGACAGCTGGAGCATTTCGCGTCTGAAACCAATTATGTTTCACATTTCAGCTTAAATGAATAGTAAACTACCTAGGCCTTTTGGGTTGCCCAGTCACTGGGTAGCGCTGTTAACACCCATCTGAGGCCCTAAGATAACACAAGCAGAAAAAAGCCTAGCTCATGATTTTTTAAAAGGAAATAGGGGTTTGTCACACACCAAACAAGCAACTTGCATAAAAACCTCACAAGAGTTTACTCACTTGGTTTTAGTGCCATCAAACATTCCTGTGTTTATGAGGTAAGGACACACAATTGTGGTTTTAACACCTGTCTTTCTCAGAGCTCTCATCTCCATATCAATTGACTCTGCAAAACCAAGTGCTGCAAATTTACTTGCACAGTAATCTGTAAAATAGAACATTAATTGCAGTTAAATATTTAAATTTAAAAATTAAACTTTACTGTCCAATAATAAACCACTTTACAACAGAATAGTTTTCAGGATTAGGTTAAAATTTACCTTTGCTGTGATTCATTCCTTTACTTTCCTCTCCTAAACCAACTGTTGCTCTAGACTGGCAGACAGAGGGTTTCTCATCACAACCCTGCTACCACTTTTCCACTCTCCACAGAACAATGGTAAACGAAATTACCTTTTCATACTAGACCATCTCTTTAAATCCATGCACTCATTTCTTATGAGTCAAACTCAAGTTTTCAAGACTAATGTGGTTTCAACTTGAAACTCAATTTGTCCTCATTATCATTCACTTGAAGCTAGATTTCTTTTACTGCTATGTCACCTCATATTATTATCCTCCCCCTTTGTACACATGTTCCAGAAATGCCTTCTGAGTTTTCTCTAAATCTAAAGTGACATCGCCCCTGTCAGAAACCTTCAAGTTAACCTTAACAACATTGAGGTTCTCAGTTTCTTAAGTTCTATATGGCTTCTAGACCCTCTAACTGCCTTGGCAGCAAAACCTGTTTCACAGCAGTGCTGAGCTTCTGGAAAACGCTTTGCAAAGGAATGTTATTTAAGGTCAGCTGCTTTGAAAGTGTGACTCTTTGCTTTACCTATACAGAAAGATCCAGAAACTCAAAATCGGTTTGGCTTTTTCCCTGCCATGGGTATTGATTGCAGTGTTTAAATCAAACTAATAATCTCAATTAATTTAAGCTTTAATACACTACCTGAAAGACTACTGCCTCCACAGAGTCCTGCAGCGCTTGTTATGCTAACCAAGTGTCCATGGTTAGAGGCAATCATTGCTGGGAGGAATGCTTTGTAAGTCTGCAAAGTAAGTCAGAGTTGCAATGTAACATTTTACTAAGGAAGCTGCATGCTGTAAGATTTAGAAGGTGTTTATTGCTTTTAGAGAAATTCTCCCTACAGTTTAAACAAGCTTTCCACCTTTCATTATGGAAAGGATGTGTGTATGTATGTGGAGCTTGTTTGAACTCCAACCTTCAACTATTTAATGGGGATTTCCCAACCCCATCAGTAGTACTAAAGACACATGGCAACTTGATAAAAGCTAAATATATAGTTTCAGCTAGTCATGAAGTTTCTTCCAAAGGAGAATTAAGTGTTCATGGCAAATTTTGTAAAATGGCAAAGATCTGAATTTCATATTTTTCTTCTATTAAAGTAAATCTTTGTAATTAAATTTATTTCTAAATAAACTGCAACATATTTGAATATTTTCTTTCTAATTCTTTATGACAGAAACACCAAATAGGTGACCTGCCTTCCCTGGAAGGAAGTAAAAGCACACAAAGTTACTAATTTTGGACAAAAGCTCCACTTACTATTAAGAGCATTATCTGAACATGTGGTATTTCTTACTTCAGTTCTTAAGAGTATTTCTAAATGTGAAGTGCTTCCATCTACCTACATTAGAGGTTCCCAAAGGATCCATTCTTCCATCCTTTTTTTTTTTTTAAATTTTACAGACTCCTGGGCAAAGTAAGTAATTTGTTTTATCATTTCTGACTGAACTTCCTAAGAGCTCTATATCCTTGCATGTTTTCCTCAATTCCAAAAGGCAAAATTAACACTGAAAACATGTTCAAAGGATGTTTTAGAATGTATATGCAAAATACAGGTATTACCCAGAAGTGTGCCACTATGTTCACTTCCATGGTTTTTTCTAGAAGTGAATCTGGAGAATCAAGAAATCTCTTTCCAATTACAATACCAGCATTGTTGATCAGGATGCTAACATCACCAACTTCTTTTTTAACCTAAAACATAAAAACATCAACACAATGTGCAATAAATACAAAACATTCTTTCCAAGTATTATATATGAAAACTTAAACAGAAATATTACACGTTTTAAATAAGTTGAACTCTTGTTAAAAACACCTCAGGTTCTTGCACATTCTCACCTGGAGCCTTTTTAAAGGTGAGCTTTCAACTGGATTTTCTTCAGAGATGTGGAACCCAACAGCACCACACAAGCTTCTGCTTTCAGCACCTCGGTTTCCAAGGACAACTGTTCCAGACAACTCTCTACTACACAGAGCTTGACTAATGCAACAAGTGTTTTGCTACAGAAAACCCATCTTAAAACCAAAGAGCAATTCTGGACTAGTATCTGGTACACGCTACCCCAGAAAATAAGTTGGCTAAAAAATTATACCTATACATTTAATTCAGTAAGAGGAAGTATAGTTCACATTTTAGTTCCAGACTGAGTACGTTCATGAACAGACTCAGTTGAGAGAATAACTATAAGTCTGCTGATACCAAGATATTGTGTCAGCTCTCCAAAGGAGAATGAAAATATTTAATATAGAATTTGAAGTACAGTTCATTGATCTGAGCTATCTGGGAAAAATGAAGTGGGTATAACAATAAAGAATTAAAGGGTGATTTATCACCTATCCTTTTATTCTACTTCCTCATCTTCCTCAAACTTGTTCCAATCTTGTCCATTTTTGTTAACTAAGCTTTAGGAGTTGGGTACTTCTGGGAACAGGGACATTAGAAATAAATTTGAAGCTATAGCTCCTGATAGTCAAAAGGCTGTCCTTCTTCCTGTTGGTACAGGAAAGAAACAAGAACCTGATACATACAGAGCCTTTGGGTTTTCTTCCTACCAAAGTGACTTTTTCCTGGCGTCTCTGTGTGGCTGATGAAGCAGATATTACAGATTCACATACGTTTCATTTTGGCTTTAAGACTGTTTTACTGGGAGCGAAGTTTTCAAACATATCCTGCCCTTCCAGCATGAATTTAGTTCACCATAGTCTTGCAAAACACCAAGTCTGCATAAAACTGAATCACCAGAAGGGGACAAAAAATGCTATCTTATCTTGCACAGGCTGATGCTGAACACCATGAACCAAAGTCTACTACGCTGCATTAAGTAAACAGTAGCACCAAGTGCCAATCAATACTAAAGTCTTTTTGTAACTGATAAGATTGGATGATTCTACATCACCAGCAGAACATGACATTTCTGAAATAATGGTACTAGGATATTTTCTTCTATGCGGATCAGCATGAGGATTATTAGTGAATCTGACAGTTGCTGAGCTGCTGACAGAAGGTTTTAAGTGAGGGATCATGCACTGGACCCTATTACAACTTCTTCATTCCTGTCTAGCTCTGTTTGCATCATCCTGAACCCATGTCACACAGATCTACAACATGCTTTCTTTTTCAAATTTGGCCAGACTGGCTCAGCCTTTGCTTTTCTCCACGGGCCCAGTGCTACCCCTCAACTCAAGTCCTCAAAACTAAAGGTTAACTTTCATCTTCTTCATTCCAGTGTACTTCACACTACAATACTCCTCCTCCGGTCCTCCCAGTTGAGCAGGAAACACAACTACAGGCCCAGGGAGAGACGTGCAACTTCTCTGCAAGGACAGCAGATGTCCAGCTCAGCTGGTGTAACGGAGCTGCAAGGGGGACCAAGGTTGATCAGCATTACCGGAATAAAAAACCAACAGCTCTAACAAGCTGCAAAACATGAAGAAGGATCACATATCAGAAAGCTCGTGGTAGTCCTTTTTGCACAGACAGAAAAAGGCAGAAGGCTAGAGCTTCTTAAAGAGCACCAAAACATTATTTCAGCCAACAGATGTTCCTGAAGACAGCTGAACTTTTTTTTTTTTTTTAAATTCATCCCCAGGCAAACACTCATTGTGGAAACTTTATAGTCCAACAGTTAAGTTTAGCAAATTTTAAACGTATAAGAACAGGTTGTTACATTGGAAACTGTTTAACGATTTTAGCTTTTGGTAATTCTGCCCAAAATATCTAACTACATCCTATGTTTACAAAGCTCTTCAGAAATGAAAGAAAGAAATATTTAAGATATCAAGATACATATATTAATTCAGATAAAGTAAGTCCGCAAAAATCTCTTCACAACAATGGAATTATTTGAAAATTGCCTAAGCAGTTAATCCTTTTTACAGTGTATGGTTTTTAGGGTTTACTTTTGGTAAAAGGCTGCCAGAACTTGAAATACTGCTTTAGCTTCAATAAATTGATTTTCCGCACTTCACGATTAAGTGCCTGCTCTGTAATTGAATGAATGAATGAGAAGCTATCCAGTTAAAATGAGCTACTGAAAAAGAGAACCAGCCTTTTTTATTCTTTAAGGAATAGAGATGCACAAGTCAACACTAAAAACCAGAATTCTCAAAACAGATAGAAAGCACAATACATTCAGAAGGTATTAACTTTAGGCTCTTGCTTTGAAGCCACTAGAAAACTTAATCATGCATCCTAAACCCACACATGCATTCAGAATAGTGTGGAAGCCACAAATGAGATACTTTACCTGGTCAGCTACTCTGTAGACATCCTGTCTTTTGCTACAATCACAGATGTAAGAGTGTACTCTTCCTGCTCCATTTTCTCTGGCCAGTCTAACTGTGTTGTTGAGCCCCTCTTGATTAATATCCCAGAGGACCACCGTGGCTCCAAGGCTGGCAAACTTCAATGATAAGAGTCTGCCAATTCCATTTCCCGCTCCTGTTATTAATACTATTTCACCACTAACATTCTTCTTCCGTTTAGGCACAACCAAGAACACCAGTGACTCCAGTGAGCAGTAAACAAGAAGTGCAGTGACTTTTAATGTTTCCAGGAAGAAGTTCATCTTGAGGCTATTTCTTCAGATACCTGATAAAAAACCCAAAACATTTACTAGATAGGGTAAACCAAAGAGAAGATGCAAACATCAACATTTCAAAAACATTTTCAGATCCATTCTAAATATTTTCTCCAGCCTGCTTTTGAGCGTTGTTTCAAAAAAATATATAGGCTTACACCTGCATATCTAACCCATTTGTTCTGTTTCTGTCTCATCTTCAGGTTGCTCCTACTTTCCTCCAGGATGCAATACACAGTTCATTTACCATTCAGCAGCGATAGGAAACACCTGCCCTCGTCTGCTTTAGAAATTCCCCATCCCTCA
This sequence comes from Grantiella picta, assembly GCA_013397955.1. Taxonomy (NCBI): domain Eukaryota; kingdom Metazoa; phylum Chordata; class Aves; order Passeriformes; family Meliphagidae; genus Grantiella; species Grantiella picta. Next base: position 41,693 of record VZRM01006285.1, on the reverse strand, counting down.
TGTCATGGGTTTCATTCTCTCCTCTGACTGAATGTAGGCACAAAATGAATAAATAAATAAGAACAAATTAAAAAAATATGTCTGCCCATTGAGCATCTTAATCAGAAATGCATGACGATTACAAATCAAAACTTAGAGCTTGATCAAAGAACTTTAGTGCATACAAGCCAGTACTATAGGTCAGGAAAAATTCTGCTTTTGACACCACATCCTTTTTTGTTCTGTAGGCACTCCTTGTCACCATGAAATTATATTCAGAAGGAGTCACAGTCCCAACTGTGCTGAAAAAACTTGAGCATAAGGAGCTTCAGACCACAATATGCTTATAAATATTCAAAGCACACTAGGTAAATAACTGTGTGTCACTACTGACTTTTCAGCTACCTGTACTACCATTATTGAGGAGAGGCTGCTTTTGCAGTTGGACACAGTTCTTTAAGAATGCACTGCAAGGCTGTTGAGTTTCTTCTCTTCCCCCCTCTGCATTAAGCAATTGTTACAGGCTTGAATCACACCATCTCAGGTACATGTTTAACCTCACAGTCTGTATGCATCCCAGTAATGCTGACAGCAAGTAGGCCTTTAAGTCCTTGGAGGAATGTTATTTTATTTCCCAGTATACAAAAGTTGTGCGAGAAATTCATCCTTGGTCAAGACAGGTTTTACTCATCGACTAACAACATTAGCTGAGAAAAAGATATTATTGCTTCACAAAGGTAGAGCACGCTGGCACTTACACTTCAACCTTTAGCACTGCATGCCCAGTCTGATTACATCTCTTAGTTAACTTCGCTATCTATGTGTACAGGTAATTGTGTTTGACAAGTGCCAGGAGATAAGTAACTCAGGTCTCTGCTACTCTGAGCAAAGTTCATGAAATTTAGCATGTGAACATACACGTGTTATTGTGAGCCTCAGGTTTTCTACATGAGAAACTAGGCTAGAGCTGAAAAGAAATAGGCCACTGCTAGAGCAGAGCTAGTTATTTCAGAAAGTTTTCCAGCAGAAACACTGGGACATCTTAAAACTGTTCTGATAACAGAAAAACATTTGTCAAAGACATAGTGGGCAGCAAAACAAGTTCTTTCTGGCAAAGTCATAGGGTGAATGCTTTCTATTGAGCACTTTCTATTCCTCGTTCTAATTAAAATTTGACAAAATGTGCACAGAGGCAGTAACACCAGTAAGAAATGAAAGAAATATCAAAGCAGCACTGGAACATTTTCCTAGAGCCAATATTGGCATTTCCTGTAATACATTCTCATATCTATAGAGCTATTACAGTTATAAGCAAAAATAGAGTTATAAAGGAAAAATGTTATTAAATTTCACGTGCATAAAAAGCGCATGTTTTTGGAAGCACAAGTTCTTTGTTGAGTCTAAAACAGATGCAACAAGTCATTAAAATAAATGCAGTTGCTGAATTTAACTTGATTGCACTAATTTAATGCACTTAACATAAAATTCGCCATTTGTATGAAAGGGGATCTGTATCTCTGGCTTAGATAAGGATGTTAACCCCTATGGAAAACCAAGCAAGACGATACACAATTTGACCTAAACCCAGTTTAAAATTTATGACACTAATTCTTTAAGTAAAATACTCCTATATTAGGCTTGTATAGGACAGAAGCACATTAGATCTTTCAGAAAAGTATGACTTTCACTTAACGAAGTAGAGTTGTTTAGGCATACAGACCGCAGGAGATTTCCTGGTAGAAGACCAACTCTGCATCCTTCAATAACATGCTCAATTTCCATGGACACATCTCTCCCCTAACCCAAATTTGACTGGGCAAGGAGTCCTCCATTCTCACTCACTGCATCAGTATTGCTAACTACACCAGCTACTGTAACGAAGCATATCCATACTGACAATTCAATTTGCCATTCACTTGGCGATTTTGGGTCCTCAGCTCAAAAAGTGAGCAGGGATATATTTACAGGTGAATTAACCAATGGGGTCTTTGGCACATATAAGATCTCAGATCATCTCTGATGCCTTGTATTGTTTTTTAATGTGCCTACATCCACACAGACATAAATGTGGAGAGCTTTTATGCGGTAGAGAAGTATCAGACATTCTACAATGTCTTATCAGACAGCTTTCAAGTGCAGATAGCTTTGCCAGCAAAGGCTTGTTGGTACCTGTGCCAATGCTAACAGCCGACAGGCTCTTGTAAACCGGACAGGTTCTTAAAGAATATCATTGCTCACAAGTCACAAGGACAGGATTGAGGCTGGCAGCTGGACTGCACAACACCTCTGCCAGTCAAAGGACTAAAGGCTCTTCATGCAATCACCTGGGCAGGGTTTGGCAAGCATGATTTTTTCTCACTGTAACCAAGGCTGTCCAAGGGCTGAGATACACCAACACTTTTCTCAGCCCCCGGAGCATGCTGGATAATCTTACTCTCACTCGGCACACCGCGCCTGCCAACCCAACCGGCATCACAAGAAACCCCAAGAGCAGCGTTCAGCAACAGCGAGTGACCAGCTTACACTCCCCGGCTCACATCCCACTCGGGCCGCCTCCCCCGGGACGCGCCGCTGCCCCGTAGCGCTCGGCTGTCCACGGCCTCGGTCCTCCTTGCCGAGCTCCAGCACACCCTGTCCCGTCCCCCGGCGTCCCCCCGGCCCGTACCGCCCCAGCACCGAGCGTACCTTCGCTTGCCGGGCTGCAGGACGGGCAAGGAACCTCCGCCTCCCGGCGCGGCGCAGCAGCTCTGGGGCGGGCAGGCGAGAGCGGGGCGAGCGAGCGGCGAGAGCAGCAGGGCGGAGCGGAGCAGCCCTGCCTTGATCGGGCAGCCCGCCCCGGCGCGGGGATGACCGGATGCCTGGGGGCGGGACGGGAGGGGACTGGACGGCACGGAATGGGACGGGATGGTTCGGGTCGGCTGGATTCCTTTCTCTCCGCTCCTCTCCCTTCTGTGGTGGCAGAAAGCCGGGCTGGGGGCTGCCGCGGCGCTGTCCGCCCGGAGCTGCCAGGCTGGGGGTCAGCCGGGCGGGGGCAGCGGGCTCGGCACGGAGCTGCCGGCACGGAGCTGCGGGGTCGCTCCCGGGAAGGAGAGCTGCGGCCCCGGGCGGCGGTGAGGACGCTTAGCCCCCTGGGCTCCTGGCTCAGGCCGGAGAAGGGTCAAAAGCTCAAAAGACGGAGCACTTGGTTGGGCGGAGGCCCTCCGGACAACTCCCCCTCACTTTCCCTAGGTTACTTTTTGTCGTGTTCGGTTTTTTTTCCCCCCTCAAAAGGAACCACAAAAACAAACCCACCTCCCGTATTTATACACATGAGGTGGTTATCACTCCATGCTGAGACCTGCACCTAAAGGCATGGTTGATGTGAAGAGGTCACCTGGCCTGTGTGAAGCCATGCTGCATGGAAGGGGTTTCACCGGGTGAGCGTGACCCTCTTACAGGTGGCATCCTTTTGAGGGAATGAAGGACACTTCAGCTTAAAAAATGTGTTCTGGCTGTAGTCAGAATAGAGTCTTGGGTTTGCTAATTCAGTGAAATGCTCTGCATTTACTGCTATATATACATAAGTCCCTTTGGGCACCATTGTTTTGGAGGGCTTTTTTAACCAGATGCTCATCATTAGGCAGCAGAACTCTGAAACTGTAAGGTGCTGAATATTCACAACTTCAAGGAAAGTTTGTATGAGGAGAGAATGCTTGGTACCACCAGAAAAAATATGACTGATGTAATTTGCTTGGCAAATCCTTGTCATGGTCATTAATATGCCTGGTTTCCAAAATTTTTTTATTAAAGCAATACATTCAGGAGGCTAACGATAGCCAAACAGTGACACTGGCTGCTGCTTTCTTTTTGTGGATTGTATTGTTTAAAGTGGCTCACTTAAAACAAGGAAGTGTAAAAAACCCACCCCATTTATTTAATTTTAAAAAGTGTTAAATATCTGCTTTGCACTAATACTTGGGAATTAATAGCATTTAACATTGAGAGTGACCTTATGATTGGAGTTGGAGGCTAGAAGGTGGGAGACACATCCCCTTTCCCCAGCTTGTATAAAGATTTCCTACATGTAAGAAACTTACTGAATAAAACTTGCTGAAACAAATAGCAACAAATAGCAACCAGATAGCTTGACTTTACTAGTCTACATTATGAAAGACTAAAACTAGTTTGTAGAGAAACCATTTTGAGACTGTCAGATTAGTGTCTTTCACAGTCTTGTGTCAGAGAAGACACAAGCAGAATCATGACTGCTGATTCTAGTCTAGAAATGGAACTACTCTAATTTGTATCAGATGAGGATGCCTCCCTCTTGCCACATGTTACTTTTGGACTGATTTGTGAGTGTTGTCAGAATTCCGGGAGTGTAGAACTGGGACTGGTGTTGTTTGTTTGTTTTGTGTAACATCCTGCTGGATGTTTTCAAAGGAACCCAAGGTCATTCAAGTCATATGAACATGTTTGAGGAGCTTCATAAGTGCTGTCACTTTTGCTTGTTTGTAGTACTTGTGCTGTGTGAGTGTACTGCTAGTCTGTAGCTTTTTTTTTTACTGAGGGCTGTATTGTATTTTGGCCTGCCTTAACTTCAAGAAAACACTTGGCATTTGCTGTCGGGCAGATATTGGCACTTTTGCTGAAATAGTGAAACCAGTAGCATACCAGAGTGCTATTTATGCTTCATATGAATCTGTGGTAGATGTTTTGTTATATTCACCTGACTTCACCACTATTTAATCTTGATTATAGATGTCACAACAAGCATGGATAAAGCAAATATTGAGTAAAGGTTGGTCTAAGCTGGATAAATGCAATTGCATGGTGATTAGGATTGCCATCTTCACTTTAGAGTAAAAAAACAAACAACAATATCCTGTCATGCTGTTAGAGGCATATTCTCTTAAAAACTCTCATATGATTTTTTTTTTCCTATCAGAACACTCAAAATGCAATAAATATTTTGGTATTAAAGCATCAGTTATCCTCCATGTACCCCTGCTGCTGAAGTGGAATAGTGTAATATTGTAAACAGTCTGATCTTTCTTCTTTCTTTGAATGCTTACTGCAGAATCCTAAAATGACCTCACTGCACTCTTCAACATCCTCACGAGAGGAAGTGGAGGGGCAAGTACTGATCTCTTCACTCTCATCAGGATTCAAGGAAACAGCATGAATCTGAGTCAGGAGAATTTTAGGCTGGATCTCAGGAAAAGTTTTTTCACCCAGAGGATGGCTGAACACTGCAACAGGCTCCCCAGGGAAGTTGACACAGCATCAAGCCTGACAGAGTTCAAGAAGCACTTTGATAATGTTCTCAGGCTCATGGTATGACTCTTGGGGTGTCTGCACAGGGCTAAGAGTTGAAATCGATGATCCTGATGGGTCCTTTCCAACTCAACGTATTCTATGATTCTATGATAAGTTTTCATTGGCAGTGTCAGCTGCTTTAGCAGTTGCAGGTATGTCACTGCAATTGCAGCCTACACAGACTTGTCCTTAGTCACACATTGCAACTACCAAGAGAGGAGTGGGTGTTCGTAGAAACTCTAGTGCCTTGCTAATAGAAGGCAAATGTCTCCTGTGTTGCCTCTGAAGGAAACAGGGCAAACACCACTTATCTGAAGTTCTTCAAAATTGACTTTTTCTTCTTATTCTGGCAGAAGAAAAACAGCTGGGGCAAAGGAGATTCCAGTCAAGAGGAAAGATCATCACCCTGAACACAGAAGGCTAAGTTACATTCTGAATATTCATTTACTATGTGCATTTTCTTTGAGTGATATTTACCATCTAACAGAGGCTTATTGAATTCTAGTTCCCTCTATTAGCAGATTTGAAAATACTGGAATTGTAAAGTGACAAACTATTACCCACGGCTGCCCCATTCACTTCATATGGGAAAATTGCTAAGTCCTTTTTAATGAGGGTAAGGGGGTGAGATGTGCTGCATTAACATCTGTTCAAAGTATTTACTAACTACACAGCAAATATAAGCAGCAGCTTGGTACACCGATTAACATCTCTTGCAAATAAAATTAAGAGAGGGACAAATTCTCATTGGAAGAGGAATATGCCAGCACCAAGAATCACCATGACTTAGCCATTGGATGCCCAGGTCCCATAGTTCACTGCCTGTTAAGATATGTTTACAGTGTGAGGACCTGATAGATTGTTTTTCATTCCTCGAACGTTTTCGGCAGTGTAGTGAACCTCATCAGAATGGGTAACTAAAGACCTGCAAGAAAACATCTTGATATGGGCCAGCTCTGCAATGAAATGTATCATATGATCACACAGCACAGAGGATTGTGTGGCAAGAGGAGTGAAAGCTTGCAAAGCAGAACAAACTTAATTGGAGCTCCCATGCGATGAGAAAGTGTGGTATGGGTGCTCTTGCCTCTAACCTTGGCATCAGGTAGTATTATACACAGGGGTGTGTGTGAAATTACATTCTTTACCCATACAGGAATGCCTATTATGTCAGTTCAGTAATCAGGCAGTGTTGGCTGAGCTCCCATCTGCCTCCAGAGTCAACCAATTTTATTTAAAACAGTGAGATGAATTACCAAAAAAAAAAGGACAAGAAAAAAAGAAAAAAGGGGTGCATTCTGGAATGATGCAGAAATGTTTCAGCATGTGCTCAAATATTAAGTGTGTGTCCCAGTGCTTTTATAAGTCAGCTTTGTTTGGCAGTGTGTGTTTTCTGATCCCACACTAGGATTTTATTTACAAATGCATAAGCTGTAACTTGGATGTGCAATGAACACAGATGATCAGTCAGCTGCCACAGTCAGCTGCAAAGAGACTGCTGCTGTGTAGCTCTTTGCTCAGAGTTTTTGCATGCTCCCCTATGTGCCCACGGTGTGTTCTGCATAGTATCCTTACTTATAAGAGTACCTGCCTGTACTTCAGGAGGAAGTGTCCCACAAGAGATTTTTCTCCTTTCTTCGTGGAAAAAAAAAAAAAAAGTGAATGGTTACTGGAGGAGTTTGGGCTAAAACATTGTTTACAATGCAGATGCGTACAGTCTGTCAGAAAGGATTTAAAGGGAGAAGTTGAAAATAAAAAAAAAGGTGATTCATGATCCTTGCTGAATAGTAAACAGAGTGAGGCAGTTTTCTACCATTTGGGACTTGAAAAAATTCTGCCTAATAAAGAGTAATGCAAGGTTTCCGACATGGAAAAATTAGAGACACAGCAGGGAAGCAAAACCAGCAAAAATGCTGGAGGTCTGGGAAATGAGGCAGTAAGGCTGATATCCAGTTAACAGAAAGAAAAGTTAGCAAGGTTTTAATTAATTAATTGAACATATAGGAAAGCAGTGGGTTGGAGAGTGTGTTCTAGTACAGGAATAAGCAGGGATTGGAGGAGAACATGGAATGGAAACAGCAGGGTGTAACCAAAGAATTATTTTAAACCTCCACATGCTGGAGGGAAGACTCCAAGTGTAGTGGTCATGAATATCTCATCTGGGCTTGCAGATCTGCGCCCTGATGGAAAGCCAGGGCAGCCTCCCGTGCATGTAGAGGCTACAAGTGAAGATAAATGAAAGGGGCAGAAAGAAACAAATAATGATTCTGTGCCAGACCTAATCTTCATTTCTCTGCTTTTCCTTCTTTTCAAATTCTGTTGCTTTTTGTCTCGTTTTAAGTGTTAAACAGCCTGAAGAGAGTGAGGTGGCAACTTCTAGTGTATTCTAATGCACTCTATAACATGTGGCCACTAATTCTCTGAGTGTTCAGCGTTATTCTGAGTTGTATCACTGTAAGCTACCATTAGTAAAAAAGGAAACATTCTTTGCTCCTCTGTTCTTTTGTTACCTTGTTTTTGACAGGCCTAAAGGAGATGGGAGTTTCCAGCTCTGCACCTTACTTTCTAGGGTATCAGCTGATGTTAAGTATCAGGATTTCCTGCCTATTCTCAAGTAAGTACCTCTCAATAAGACAGAAAGTACCCTCTGTCTCTCAATGAAACTTTGTGAATGCCAGAACATACTTGCATGTCTTCTGATGGTTGATTTTGGCTTGTTGTGTAGTTCTCAGAAGTTGAGATAATGCTGCTAATGTCTGTGAGGAAAATAAAGGCTGATACATTCTTCTGCATTGCTGGCTTGCAAATTGGAGAAAAATGCTGTGAAGGGAAAAAGTTCTGATATTTTTATGCTAACTTTAATGTCCATGTTATCATACTTAGCTGCAAGCTGCAATGGCATTAACCCTCAAGTCTCTACTATATGCAAAATCATAGCATTGGTGCTTTTGGATTTTAACTTGCCTTTTTATCTACAATTTCTAAGTTATTAGGGTCTTCAGCTACAGAGGAAACCCACACATTAACATTTTGGTGAAACTATTTTCTCAGAGAACATATAAATTCATGAACATTGAGCATGAAGTATCTACAGGAGTGTACTGGCTTGGACAAGGTTTCACTGTGTTCCCCTGGTTGCTTCAGAAGAGCCCCAAACTTGCTACTTGCTGAGTGATCCAGCTGGTATCTGAGGGACCAGAGATTAAATCACCTCTGCTTTGCCAGGTTTGATTCAAACTTAAATGTCAGTCTCCCTCATCTGTAAATCTGGATTTCCAAAGTCCAATTAATAGTTAATTTAAGTTGAACAACTCTCGAAAAGAAGCTAAGAGTGTACAGGCCTGATTTCCACATGATGCTTTTGGTCTCGGTGCTATAGGCTTGTGCTGCATGGTACACATGACACAACATGCAGTGCAAACTGCTGTTTTCCTCAAGTGAAATCCTGATCTAAACCAGGGAGATGATTTGTATTCAGGACTTCGAGGTCTTGAGTATTAATTAGTCTACTTACCTATGCAGTGCTCTGTAGGTTAGAAAGTTAGAGAGTATAAGGTAAAGACATTTCAAATCTAAAAGCAGATGGAAAAATCCTGTCCAGTTCTTTTAGTCACATTTCTTAACCCTTTTCTAAGTTGTACTACATTTTGTTATATATTTTTTACTATATTTACACTTCAATGATTTTGTTACATCCATTTGCCTACATTTGTTTGAAATGCTTCCAATGCATTTGTTAATCCATTTTCCCTGAAATAAGACAGTTTTATCTTTGAGTATTATATAAAATATTCCTATTTTAAAATTCAGTGTTGTCCTATTTCAGCTTTGATTGTAATGCCTACAGCTGGCTAATGGATGAAACTGAGCATCATGTTGGTTGGTGGCAAAGGGCAGATGCATATGATGCTACAGCAGCACAAAGTGGTATGATGAAAAAATCTCAAGGAAGTTTGTGAAGAAAGGAAACCTGTCCAGGAGATCTTTACTCTAGACTAACCCCAAGGAAGTCCTTATCTTTCACTGTATTTTATACTAGAAACTGAGAAATTACAACTTTTTTCCACAGCTGACTTCAAATAGCCACAGGATATTTAGTGATTTTTTTTTCCCCCAGACATCACTTGCTAAGTGTGAAACCTCACCCACAGAAATCCTATGAAATCACCTCAATATTACAGAGAAAGAGGTGATTCCCACATTTTGTTCCATTTGAATGCAGCATATTATCTTAGTGCTTACAGTGTCACTTCTCATCTATCTGAATATAAAGTAAGTCCCTTATATTTTCTGAAATTTCTCACTATTGCTCACCTAAATTCTGAAATATTTTTCTGTACTAGACTTGAAATCTATAATGTGTTAATTCCATAGCTCAAAGCCAAAGAAGGCCATTTTTAAAATGCTTCACTGTTGCTCATTTAACTTCCTGTGGTTGAAGGAGGGTTCCACCAACCTTATCTTCCTCAGCCTCCTTCCTGTTCCCTGAAAATTACTCTCGGAGAAAACAAAACCACTGGACCTAGTTTTAGACTGGATTTTGTTTCAAAATCTGTCAGACTGACAGCTGCTTGCTTTTTAACCCAAATCAATGGTCTCTGAAGTAGTGAGTTTGGAAAGCATTTGGAAGTATATCAGAATAACATGCAAAGTGATATAATAGATTTTCAGTGAAGAAAGGGTAAGAAAATATAAAGTAATAATCCCACCATGATGAATCCATCATGCACCCACATCTTCCATGCTGAGTGAGGAATAATTCCCCTCTTTCTACCCCTGTCTCAGAAAGGATCTAGAACAACCTGGAAAGTTTGCAGAAGAGTGAACACGCTGTCCCTACTATGCAATAGCATTTGTTCAAGAGACATTTCAACAACTCGGAAGAATTGAGAGGGGAGAGGTGTGATAGAGGAATATAACATCTCTAATGATGTGGATGAACTGAATGATTATTCAGTTTCTCACAATAAACAAGTAGGTGATAACAAGTGACTGTCATCCTCAAGGTATAAATCAAAGAAAATAAATTGCCCTTTCCCTCTGCACCCTTAGTCCTGGAAATCAGACAGACTTTCATGCTGAAAATTGTAATCCTTTTACACAGGTTGTTTATGTAATACGTACAGAAGAAAAAGTGTATTAAACCCCAGTCTTTTTAGTAATTGCCTACCAGAAGTCCCATTTCAGAGATTCTACAGTCTTTTATATACATATGTGATAAGTATTGAACACTTTGCAAAGTGATTGTGGAGAATGTTCTCACTCAGAGCAGCAGTTCAAAGAAAGAAGTGCTTTATTTCAGAAAGCTAAATTACACAGCTGATCTGACACGACTGATACCTATACAGCACTGGCAGTGACGTTGTTCATTGCAGAAGAACAGCCATACTGTGTTAGTCAAAACATCTATTTAACCTTGTATTTTACTCCTTACATAGCCAGCAGCAGTACTTAGGCAAACAGTCTAAGAGCAGGGAAAGCAAACAAATGCTCTTTCCCTAGTGTGTATGGAGACATTCAGTCAGGGACATCCTCAGCCACAGAAAATAGTTTTGTGTCTAGTGGTACTGATGGATAAATGGAGAAAATATAATCGATGTGCTTGTGCATTACAGAAGCTTCTGAATAATTATGTAAATGATGCTTCTCTGCCTTTTTATCTCTGGATCATCTGTGTGAATTTTCCCTTAGGAAAAACACCTTTTGAATGTAAGGTTCATGGTTTTGGTTTGTCCATGTTAATATGTCACACACCTATAATTAAGGTCTTGGGGTTTTATCACACTTATCTGCCTTTGTAAGCATTAGAGTATAGGCACATGATATTTATATTGTGCAATTAGGGGGAACTATTCATTACTGAAGGTACCACTGAATTGGAAAACAATGTACATCTGCCTGTCTGTTGCATTTTAAACTGTGATCCACGAATTGTTTTATCTGTGGATCATGCCCAACATATGACAACAGTAACTAAAATGCAAACCTCTTCTCACTGGGCTTAAACTTGCCATATGGCCACATGTAACTCCATCGGAAAATTTCTAGACGTCTGAAAACTGAGATTGAAAAATATATTAGGAAGAGAAGGTCAATAAAGAACGTGGGGAAAAGCTTTCCATCATGTTCAACAGAGACCTCAATTTTTTATTTTCTTTTTTAATTGACAGATCATCCATAGCTCTTGAAGAAAAAGCAATCCACTAACTTTCGTAGCAAAGAAAATGCACAGGCCAGCTTGTGCACCGATTTTCAGTTAGAAGCAACCAAAACCAAACCTGAGCTTGGAAGATTCTGTTCTTGTTTTCATGTTTTCTCTATTTGTTTGTTTGCACTCCCAGATACTGGGGGGGTAGAGTTTTGTTTTGCACGTTTACATAACTTCATAGACTGCCTTTTTTGCGCCTGGCATAACATTGGAAAACAAAACATTGGTCAGGAAGGTGTGGCCAAAGAGATGGCCAGATGCCAACCTCATATTGCTGGTCTTTCCTAGAAAGGTGTACAGTGGTGTACAGCCACAGCCTCGCAGGGCCTGACTGTGCTTTTGGAACAAACACCCACGAACCGTCCCAGCCCGTAGGCACCACCATCCTCCAACAGCTGTTAGTCTCCAGGATGCTTGCGAAGTGATGATAGAACCCATACATTAAACAAATTAGTTTTAAACCCGACCTCTGAAGTGCCACAAGCCCCCGGAGGAAGAAGCCGCTTCCCCAGAAGGTTCCTCCAGAACCACCTGGGAACCGGCTGGACACTTCCCCCCACCCCCCACTGCCGTTATTGGTCCCTCTGCGAACGGAGGAAGCGGTCACGCTTTTTTTAGGCTGCGGGGCTTTCCCCTTTCGGCTTGCACCTACAGTAGAACACCCCCAACAAATCCACTCCTTCCAGACGCTGCGGGAAGGCAAGAGGCCAGGCGGCGGCTCTCCCAGCGGCCCCGGCCGGGGCGCTGCCGGGAAATGTAGTGCGGGCGGGATGGCGGGCGGGGCGGCCTGCGGGGCCCGGGCGGCGGCGGCGGCGGCGGCGGAGTGCAGATCCCCGCCGTGTCCAGCTCGGAGCCCCCTCGGGGACGGGACAGTCCCGGGGGAGCCTGCTGCGGCCGCTGGAGCGTTTCGGGCCTGTGGTGGCACAAAATGGCACCTGCCGGAGCGGGCGGGTGGGTGCCGCGCTCGGCTCTGCCCGTCCCCCAGCGCCGTGGGGCCCGTTGCGGCAATGGTGGCACTCGAGCAGCCAGGGCTGATAGAGCAATAGGCAGCTGGTACAACAACGTGGGTCCCGAAATGTTTTCTCTGGGCCTTGAGCTGAGGTGTGCCCCTGTGATGACGCTTAGATGGGTAGGAAACAGAGCTGGGTGCTTCCATGTGAGTGGATTTGCACCCGGTGCTCATGTGTCAGGTGGGCCGGGTTTCAATGTTGCAGGCCGTGTTACAGCCAGGCCTGCTTCTCTATGTCATCAGAGCTGGAATCTCTTTTTGGCATGTCCATGATGCTAAAAGCTCAAGTCATCCACAATTCCTGGCTTGCTTTGTCTTCCCCACAGCCTTTCTTTTGCTGGTGGTCTACTTTCTTTGACTCTTTCGGGATCAGAAACAGATCACAGTTCCTCCTCATTTAGGAGACTCTTACCTAGTTCCACTGAGGAGAGCCTTAGCCAACCTATATTTACTATGTGTTGTAATCCTATCAGTCTCCCAAGAATCACCTCTTTGACATTTGGATGTATCTCATACACACACCTTTCTAAGGCCAGATTCTCGGCTCTTCTCACTACTCCCTTTTTGTGCTTTACTAACTTCAACACTCCCAAAACTCTACAGAACTTCCTACTCAGCAAGCTGACCGCTGTTTTAGTCTTTCCACCCTTAACTATTCTCTTCAATTTTGTTCTTACCTCATCTCTTTAAATCCTAAAAATCAATCCTTTACTTAGCTGTTGCATCACTAAAATAGTATCTATGTTTCAGTCATTTCCCATTGACCTCAGAAATCTAAGGAAACACTTTCCACAGAGGAGGTTGCCCAGGCCTATCTGAACTTGATTATCTGAACATAGAAATGTGTTGAAGATTATGGGAGATTGGTAGCAGATCGGTTTCCCATACAGCAAAGCCAGAGAACCTCTTAAGATCAGGGGTGTAGGAATGGAGAGTGTGTTGTTAATGACCCACAGGGTCTTTTTCTTTTTTCATTCCTTGTCAGGTCTGGGAAGCAGGGACAGGAGAAGCTCTGATGCACAGACCAGCTGCTCCCTTAGAGAAGCCTCTTCTCTGAAGAGGCTTTGTAGTAGTCTTTTGACTACTGAAACTACAGTGGTCAAAGCTGGGGTAGTGAAGCACATGTGAACGTGCTTTGCCAGCCAGACATACACAGGTCAGGACTGCAGTATAAGAGAGCTTTCTGCTGCATGGGCTGGAACAGGATCTAGTGGGGAACACTCGTGCTCCTTGACTTCTTTTCCTTGGCACTAGGAAGGTGCTGGCCTGAATGATGCCAACCATGAACTCAGTTACCCATTGTAACTTACTAAAAGGTTCCTGTAAACCACAAGGCTTCTCTCACGAGAAATTATGGGAGTACCTTGGCCACAGGCAGAACTCTTTCCAAACCCATACAAATAGTGTCTGACTTAACTACTTTCTGCATCTTGCTGTATGTTCCAATATTTAGGTGTCTCCACAATTTGCTGATATTTGTTGTCCACCTCTTCTTAAGTTCTGGTTTTGCTGTGTCTACCATATGACTGTTTCTGCATGTAATGAATTGTGAGTGAAATTTGGGTAGGAGGCAAAGTGCTCAAGAACAATTCACTTAGTGGCTTGCTGGCTTTGTTTGGGTGTTTATTTGGTTGGTTTTATTTCTTTTTCAGGAAGAGACCTGTGTTTCCTTGTCTGCCAGGTATTTATTCTGCCATCCAGGTGTTAAGATGTGATAGAAAATGAAACCCACGGGGGTTTATTTAATATACTTCCCTGTAAACCTCCTTCATGTTTGGCAGACCTACTTTGCATGTGGAAAATTGAACTGTAACCACTTCGAAACTAGATTATGTTTCTAATTTTTCCCCTGAATTTTTTAACATGCTCCACAGAAAAGTTTGTAATACTGAACATCATGTCCGGATGGCCCTATAATTAAAAAAAATACTTTCTGAGTGTCATAATTCAGACATAGTGGATGTTTGAAGAGGTGATGGCCATTAGATGTTGCTGTAAATTACTGGACTATTGAGTATAACAACAAAGGTTGGTACAGTACAGAGGTTTCAGGTTTAATTGGTTAATATGATTCACAAAACAGTCTCATTTTAAAGTAGATATATTTATGCTAGTGCAGAGAAATTTCTTCTGTGTAATTTTAATGTTACTGCTAAATCTCTATGACCATGAAATCTTAAGTGAAAAACCTGTGCAATGAAGGGCATGTGACTCCCTGAGCAGTTGAACCAACAGTTGTCTGTCCTGAACAGCTGAGTTCAAACCAGTGCTGCCTGGTTTTCAGATCTAATGCCCACACTAATCAATCCTTCCAGTGGAGCCATTATTTTTCTATATGTTCTAATCGTCTTTTTTCTGGTGTCCCTTTGTAGAAAGTCCTTGAAGTAAATTTCCACCTTCCTTCTGTGTCCCCTGTTTCTTCTTTATCACTGTATCCTGTGAACTACTTCTTGTGTGTCCTGCCAGCTCCTGCAAAGATGTAATAATGCATGCCATCATTTGTTTAGGACCTGTAGCAACCACGGTAAAAAGTACACACCAAGATATTTGATACATAATAAAATGACACCCTAATTTGATTTATTACCAAGAAAAATAGGACAACTGTAATAAGGAAGTCCTGGGCTTTCATAGTTGAGAAATTACATGTATGTTGAATGGAGCAGGGACGATTTTCATCATGCTGTGTTCAGTCTTACCTAAGCTCACTACAGTTCCTGTTGTTGATGACCATCTCTCGAGGCCTGGCAGATCTGGAGTTGAGTGGACATCAGAAATGAGAAGACTCAAAAGTGGAATATGAACTGGAGCTTGCTATGAGAAGAAGTCAAAAGACCACCTTAGATTTTAAACAGTGAGTTTGTTGCCTCATACAAATAAGATAATTTTGTATCAGCAGTAGATGGATTTATTTATCTCACAAACTTCCCAAATTTATCTATGTCTGTTCCGGTTTCACTTTGTCTATTTTGCAACACTTAAAAACACAGTTGCAGGTCAAAACTAAAATATACACCATCTCTGTAGGATGTTATTTTCCAATATTCCAGGTCAGTTTCAAATGCAATCATATTTCTTTTCATGAAAAGAAAATACACATTGTTCATACTCTACAGAATAGTTTGCATAGGTAAAATGCAAGCTTGTTAGGCTTATGACTAAGTTTACAGCTCACAGTAACACAATCCATAAGCTCTTAAACCAGGAAAACAGGGCCAACTGTGCATCAAAGACTCATGAGAGATAAACTGTCTCAATTTTTCTGAACCTGACGATCACAAGACAGAAGGAAGGATTACATACAGAAGGATGAGGAAGAAGTGCCTGACCTTGTGATTTAAAAAGCTTGGCCATTAGCTCAATAATCCTGCTGGTTTCACCACATAGAAGTGTGTTACTGCATTGTCAAAATTGTTCTGTAATGTCTCATGCTCTTTTAGGATGTGCATTTCAATGACATTCTCATATCTGAAAACCAGAGTGAGGAATCAAGGAACATGCTAATGCAGCTTTCACTCTTCCTCATTGAACAGGTGATAATCATTTGGAGTTGCCTGATGGTGTCCCCATCTTTAGATGACGCTGAGTTGAGGGGTTAGGGGATTAGCTGGAACAGCTTGAGAAAGCTGTTAATTAGACATGAGATGATTCATCCTTCAACACAGGATGGAGGATTAAGGCTCTCTTCTGAACTGTCTCCAACTGGAGATCACAAAGTTGACTAGAGGAATGTAACATCTCTCCTATGAGGAAAGGCTGAGAGAGTTGGGTTTGTTGGAGCCTGGAGAAGAGAAGGTTCCAGGGAGACCTTATTGCAGACTTTGAATACTTAAGTAGCACTTGTAAAATAGATGGGGACAACCTTTATAGCAGGGCTTGTTCTAAGGTGCAACAATTTTAAACTGAAGGAGGGTACATTCAGAGTAGATATAAAGAAGAAATTTTTTACGATGAGGATGGTGATTTACAATGAGGATGATGAAACACTGAAACAGGTTGCCCAGAGAGGTGGTGGATGCCCAGTCCCTGGAAACATTCAGGTAGGACATGGCTCTGAGAACCTGATCTAGTTGAAGATGTCCCTGCAGGAGAGTTTGACTAGGTGACTTTTAAAGGCCCCTTCCAACCTAAATTATTCCATGATCCACCCCATTTATATGATCAAAAAGAAGACGAGAGATTCCCAAGATTCCTTAAGAGACCCAGAATGGCCAGAGCCAAGTTTTATTCCATGTATTACTGGTGGATTCTTTGTGTTGTTGTCAGGACTGCTGATGTACAGGGCAGAGTGTGTTGTAGGGGTCCACTGTAGGCCTATGAAAGGATAACTTTGTGTAAGCATTGTTGGCTGAGAACAAAATAACAGTTTATAAAATTTAACAGTATTATTTCTAGGCACTAGACTAAAAGTTTGAGTGCACAGCTGTGTGGGATGCTTTAATTTAATATGTCTCATGTAAACATATGCTTAGATTTAGAAATGAGATGGAATCAGTATCAGAACTTCAATTCTAGAACAGTATAATCTTCACAGGCAAAATATATTTATGTTAGTTAAACTACAGATGCTCAAAGAGCAGAATTTAAGTGATTTTGGTGTGTATCTTAACTCATTATTGCTTATCTTTAGAAGTCTGAGTGACATGGTGCATGGTTGGTATATGATCCTATTCTGGTCCTTCATCTTCCTGTACATCACACTATAGAAGAACAGATCATACTTTAAAATAGCTAAAATATGTTTTGTTTGGTGACAGAAACAAAAAATTTGATTTAACTGCCAAATTCGTAGAGCATATTGAGGACATCCTTCTCCTGTCCACTTACCTGCTCACCTTTCCCCCAAATACACCATCTTTCTACCAGGCAGCATTCCCAGCTCACCCAGTTTAACTCCTGTTGAAGTCTTATAGGTGGCAATGCAAGTATGTAAAAAGCTGGTGCTTTCCATCTCACATTCTCTGTTGCTGGACACACCATAGATGTCAGTTTACTTTGAGGTTCAGGAGTTCTGGGTTACCTGAGGTATCTGATGTGCTGTGCCTGGAGGAGCCTCTTTATAGGGGTGTGATTAGCTTAATCATTTTTCTTTGAGAAGGAAAGATTGAGACTCTTCTCATATTCAGCCGAGTGAATTTATACCAAGATCTGATTGAAACAGAGAATGCATTGCAGCAGTTAAATGTCTGTGTTGATCAGGATAGATCAGTGCCTTGGGTGGAGAAGATCAGCCCAGGTCATTGACTCCTCAGCAGTTTGTGCACAACACTGGTATGTTAACAAAGAGCTCGTGATTGCTATAGTCACCCAAATCATGTATAACCACATGGTTAAAAGAAATAAGAGGTCAAGATTTTCTGGCAGCAGCTTCTGGAAGGAGCAGAGCTGAGATCTGCGATTTGCTTGTAAGAGCTTCATTTGTCTGTAGTGGAGAGACTTAGTTAAATCTCATGAAAGTGGAATGTACTGCAGATTTGCCCTTCCCAGTCTGAGGGTTAAATTTGCATTTCCTTCGATGTCTCTCCAGCTAACATGAAAATAACTTCCATGTGTCACTTGCCTCCTTAAAAATAGTTGGAGTGCCTGCTAAATTACATTTGGTATTCAGAATATACCCCCAAACTACAAATATCCCCAAGCACTTGAATGTAGTTTTAATTTCTATATTTCAGTATGTTCTTGAGAGCTACAAGACCTGTTCTTCCATCAGTGCTAAAAATGGCAGTATGCCAATGTCCAACCATTGTCTTAAACTCCCAACACCTTTCTGAACTTTAGTTTTAATAGGCTTTTTCATGTTTCTGATAGTAGACAAAGAAACGAGGAGTGAGGTGAAGTTCCTTTTTGGGGAGCACAGTGAAAGCTGGTTTTTAGTATGTGTTGAGACCCCAGGACCTTTTTCCCATGGGCCTGTTTTCTGACCACAATGACACATAACTAACCAAGATGTCTCTGCCGGTTATGTAATCAGGAACATTTGGCAGAATGGCATAGAAGTTACATTTCCATACTTTTTGTGAAGAGTTGTAGGAGAGAAGAGAATTGAACTGAGAGAAATGTAGGAAGAATTGAGTCATTGCCTGCTCAGAGGCAGCCAATGCTTGGCCAGTCCTCCAGTGCTGTCTGAACAGGGTGCTCTCAGTCCCCAGCCAAACCAGCAGGAGGTATGGAGTAGAGATATCAGTGGTGTGAACCAAATATCCTCAGCTAGGCATGCAAGGGTGGACTGAAGGTGTGGCAGGGTCCTGCCTTGATGGGGAAGAACTGGAAGAGTTGGGAAGGGATGTGAGAAAGTGGACAGGGGGGCTATGATGGTGCTGGGGGCAGGTAGAATGTTGTGCAGGGCCCATTAGTAGTGTTGGGCCCATGGGCCCAAAAAAACCCCATGGAACAATCTGGGAGCTCTGATTACTGTTCATAGAAAGAGATGAGAAGAAAACAAGGGTGGCAGAGAATAGTCCTGTTTTCTTTTGTGATGAAATGGGATTTCAGTGAACATTTAGGGCTAATAATATAGCTTTGCAGGCTTTTTCACCAAGAATGTTTTTGTTTCTTTGAAGGTGAGATTACTAAATATGACAGAGCTGTCTGTCTCCATGGTAGCAGAGCAGGCTATGGAAGGGACAAATGCAAACCCACGTTTTCATTCCGGCTCATGTTGTTTTCTCAGGGCTTGCCTGCACTAGGGCACTTTGGAATGTTAAAATGAAATAAATTACTGCACATATGCTAAGTTGCACTGAACTTCTACGTGGATGCTCTCAGTCATTGTAACTCAGGTTGCCGTATCTTAGACCCCTAAAGCCCCCTGCCTTTCTTCTAAATAAAAATGTAATAAAGCCTTACTTACATAATTCATCTGGTTACTTTGTCTTGTCCAGACATTTTTCTTAGTGCCCCATGTGAATTAAGCCTTAAGTGAAGACAGTGCTGGAGTCACATTGTTGGGCAACAAAGGTCGCAAGCTTAGTTGAGAGTGGTGTTAGTGTATGATAGGAACAGACATCAACTTCTCCTTAGGAAGCCCTTGTTAACACAAATCTAAAAATATCTCCTTCTTGATGCAGACAGGCACATCTATTATAGGACATTTCAATCTGCCTTTTTGAAGAAGTTTGTAGTGAGGCAATTCCAGAAATATTTGGAGGCTTCATATTTCCTTGATCCCCGCCAAATTGGTTTCAGGCCTCATTATGGTAGGGAAACTATAAGACTGTCTGTCTTATTAGCTTACTAGCAATAGTCAAAGACTGAGTTTACATATAAATTATCTACAAAAATCAGGTCAGAAAATTTGGGGACATCCATAGTAGACAAATATACTTAATTGACAAATATTTTTCACAAATACATGGGCACTTCTTTCAGGGTAGGAATTCACAGTGAAAATGCCAACTGGTCTTGTCTGCAGGATGCATTACATGATGTTTAACAAGGCAGACTGAATATAGAAACTTGTGAAAGTAAAATATTATAAAAGTGACCCCATTAACTGGCGGAGCTCAGTATTTCTTATTTTGTGATAATAGATAGATACATGAATTTCTACATGTCTTAAATGCTTAAAAATACAATAAATAAGATAATTAAGATATTCGATCAGTTAGGAATTCACATTTTTCATACTGAAAGAACCTCCCTCTCTTCATCTGAAAGGGCATTGCCACAGGATGACTTATGTAGGTGACACCCTTTTCATAGTCAGGGGCTGACTGATCCCCAGAAGTCAATTTCATTCTGAAGGTGAAGATGTGGGAGAATCACAAGAGTCAGCAATAGTTCTTTGAAAGATCCAGAGCTGAGGATTCCAAAGATCTGCTGTATTTTTCAGCCCATATGATTGTTTGAACCTGGATAATATTCATACTCTCTAAAGGAAGTATTTGCTAAGCCCCGAGGAAAATAAGGTATAAACCCAGGAGATTCCACCTAAGATAAAATTATTGCAATGAAAAATGCAAGGGAGAATCACGGAAAGCAGTAAGGAAATAGATTATACACTGAGGCCACCTACTGGTGTCGAATTAGCAGAACAAATGGCAGAAAAACTGGAGACTTCGTTGGCAAGAGTCCAAAACAGAATAAGGGAAATAACTTGCTCTTAAAAACAAAAGCAAAACAACAAACTAACACCAAAAAAACCCAAAACCATAACAAAACAAAAAAAAACCAAAACGAAAAACCCCCGACCAAACAAAGGAAAAAAACCCCATACAACAACAACCAAAACCACCCCCCCAATCCCCCTCCCCCCCAAAAAAAAACCAAGGGGGGGGGAAGGAGAGGAAGACCAATTAAAAAAAAAACCGAGGGGGAGAAAATTTTTTTCTCTCTAAGAAGTTTAAGAAAAAGAAACTGAACTTTTAATGTGGCGACTTCTTGGGTTTTGTTTTCTTTTCTTTCTTTCTTGGATCTGGATTCTTCTATCCTAGCCATCATCTATCTTCATCTTTCTCTTGTGTAAAATCAAAGCAGGCTGTCATGAAGGAATCTAGAAGACCATTTGCAAGAAAATTAATTCTGGTGCTTTAAACTAGTCCTTTTCAAACCAAATAGTAGAGGATATCTATGATGGTGTGGTAGGAAAAGTGCATTTTTATCACTTAAGTGTGATATTAGAAATTATGACTAACAGTTAAATATCCATATTATTCCTTTTAACTTATTCATTACAATGAACTTAGTATCTGGATTTGTTAATTTGTTAAGGCAAAGTTGCTTTGAGGAGAAGGTGGCAGTAAAATTGGCATACTAGTACTTCTTAGGCTTTGTAAAAAGGCATTGCTCTTACCTAATTCTGTTAAAATGAAATTTGTTTCTCAAATTTAATATTTATTCTTTGGCTTTAAGGTACCACTGTTTGTCAGCAAATCATCAGTCCAGGGAAGTCTTTGCACCTTGCAAATGTCTCTGCAGTCAAGGGAATATGAGCAGCTGTAATACACTTTCAGCAGTGGCTTCAGCAGAACTTTGTATAAGTGTAGCCTGGTGGTAAACCTAAAGATTTATACAAGCTGAAGGTTCTTGATGTTTGATCTTTTCTACCACCTCACTTGCAGAAACCTTTTTAAGAAGTGAACTATTTTTGGAAGATGGAATGCATCACCCGAAGATACCTATTGTTTGGGCGCTTCATTCCTTTTCCTTTCCACAGCCCTTCCCTCTGTTGGTATGGAAAAGTGGGAATGACTGAAGAATGTATAGAAATTTGGCCACTGATTTCAGTGCAAAATTCACAGTGCAGCGTAATCTAAGCAGAAAACTCTTTTTCTACCATCTGTATCAATACAATCTGTCCCAATTAATTATTGTAAATATCTTATGGTAATGATGCTAGGTTTTAAAGGAATGGGAAGCATCAGAGATGGGCTTTGGTGTGTCAGAGGGTGAAGCAGAAGCAGGCAATGATGGGTAGGGCTTGAGAGAAATGATTTTGAGTGGGATGAAAAGGAGGTTAACTTCCAGACTGGCCCATTGCTGAATATATCAAAACAAACTGGGTGATGGAATTTAGAAAAGAAATAGAGCTGAACTTCGTGGAAAATAAGAAATTCCAGCCTTCCTGACAGGGTTGGCTGAGGCCTACCTGGTGGGATTGCCACAGGTAATGGTACTGGAGAGAGCACAGTGCATCCCCCTCCTTTCAGCCTGTGTGCACAACGCAGTCAGACATGAAAAACTCAATTCAGCAGGAGGGCTTTCCATCCAGTAGGACAGGGTAAGAGATCGCCTGGTTTTCCAATAAGAACCTGGACAGTTTTGCTCCCAGTTGTTATGATTTCTGCTTCTAGTTGTTTTGTAATTAAATGGAAGTGAGGAATACAGAGCTCAAGAGCTTATTTCACAATTAAATAGAACAACATGGGTATGATACAGACATGGTTATATTAATGAGGAGAAGTCTGAATAAAACACATACTGTCTGGACAAATGATAAGGGAGAGGGTCCATTTTCCACTTGAAGTATCAGAGCAGTGTCCTGTGCTTGCTGATGCCGAAGCATCAGAATCAGGGGAAAGCACTGTCAAGGCTGAAAGTCTGCTGTGTGGTTTTCCAGGCATTTCACTGCAGATTTATGGTCGGTAAACTTGGCTTCTGAATTGCAGGGATGTATTCAATTTTTTCCTGGCTGCAGTATGTTGCTGATCCTTCATGCACTACTTTTTCTTCAGAAAAGTTTCCAGTTCCTAGTGAATGGATTGTAGATTTAAGTTCTTCTGTTTTCTTTCCTGCTTAAAACAATGTGCTGATCTTTGACTGGTGTGCAAAGAGCAAGTCTAGCTTTCATCAGAGGTGTTACTTGGCGTTTTCTGGAACCAGTTATTAATGTGATAACATAGTCACAGCCTCATACAGTATAACCAAATATACTCACAATATCAAAGAGTGGCTTTTGTCTTTCTGAATTTGGTGAAGAGCACATATGTCATGTCATGGGACAACTATCTGATATCTCACAAGGAGACCAGCAATCTGTGCACTTTGAGAATATCCCAGTTCACACAGCTTATGTAGTAAATTCATTATTTATTTAAAAATACAGTAGTAGAGCTGGATTAATATATTCCATGGAAAATCTTCAGAAGCTCGGGAACTACCCGTTGAAACTGCAAGTAGTATTAAGTAAAAGTAATGCAGACACTTATGCAGGAAGGTTTACCATCTAAAATATCTTAAATTACTGTTGTGGGTACAAAGTCCAGTCATGGCAATTTTTTTTACTTTTAGTGTTTGTATTTGATTAATTGTATCTCAAAATGTTTTAGTTAAGAGATAATTTTCAGCACTAAAATATAGCATTTGCATGTCAAATGTGAAGCATTTTCATGAAATGATATTTTGTTTTGTCTAACAGGCTTTGATCTCACCTGTAATGTGTTGGCTCTGATATGGAGTCAGTTTTACAAAAAAAATAAAGCGTTGATGGAATCAAAAGCTTTTCCCTGATATGATCTCCCAAAAATGTACTTAACAAAAATAAACTTTTACTTAATTAGAATAGCCCTTTTTCCTCATGCCATTGGCATAAATATTTTTCCATAAAAATAGTATTTATTAGGCCAACTTTCATGCATAAATCACAGAAACTCATTCCAAAACATATTATGCTTTTAAAAGATGAATGTTGAGGTTGAAGTATTGTTTTCTTAATTTAAAGAAGAATCCCCATGTAAAAGTAAATTCTCATTCATTTATAATACACATCATAATAATGTGTATTTTTGGATTAACCATCTTAAAATTCTTACAGGAATACTAGAATAGAAATAATACTGTTAAGTAAGTCTAATATTATTCTATCTTGCCATGCACTCTGGTGTGTATATATATGTGGCCTAAAATAGCATGTGACTAATAATATCTTCCCAAGAAAATAAAATTCACAGGTTCTGGTTTTAATGCCACTGTTAACGACCGCTGCTGAATCCCATTCATTGTTTGAATATGTGGTGGAAAAAGCAACCTGTCCATTTTTATGGACACAAAGACATGTTCCTCTGTCAGCAAAGGGATGCCTAAAGGTTGAGTAGCATGGCAACTGCAAATTACCTGGGTTACAGGGGACCCAGGGGACAAATAGGAGTCAAATTTGGACCAAGACTGTGTTCTGATACATACTAAAGCAAATTGCTTTACTTTAGTGGGCTGCACTGAGAGGATCATTGCCAACAATTTGTGGGAAGTTATTTTCCTCATCTAATAATAAAGAGCAATAACCACAAGACTGTGGCCTGGGGCATTCAGGATGGACACTAGAAAAGACATCTTTATTATACTTACAGTGCAACACTAGAGAGTGAGATGAGGGAGATGGAGATATCTGTTTCCAGTTTTCAAATATTCAAAGCCCTGTTTGACTCTATAGGGCTGTGTGGAAAGTTGTGTTAGGAACTCTCACAGACACCTTCCAGTTGATGTGCTTATGATTCTGTGATAAGTTTTGTGAAAAAGAAAATTCTGCCTGCCTGAAATGAAAGCTGGCAAAGTTCAACCGTGCTTAGTACAGCCCATGAGTATTTTTCATGTGATTTAGGAATTACTCCAAACACAGTGACATCATTCACACAGCTCTGGGTTGTACAATGGTTACAAAGAATCTCTGCTATCATTCTTTGGCTGTCGGTAGATGTCTATATGGCACAAATTTAAAACAGAAATATCTATGAAGCCCCTACAGTCCTCATCCCAGGTCACCTGTGAATTTGTCCTCCATAAGTATAGAAAGCCCCTCTGTACTGTGAGTTTTTTAAATGGTTCTGCAGCAAGTGGCCCATGAGTCACAAGAAGGAAGTGATCAGTCACCACAGACTTCCCTGGCTCCCTTGGGACTGGGAGAAGATTCATCATATCCTTGGTTTTCATCTTCATCCATCAGTGTCTGTCATTTGTACTAGTAAAGAAAACAGCATCAGAGCCTGACCACTCTCCCATGTTTATCTCTGCTGCCGCATTATTAGTGGGTTTTGTCCTTATCAGTCAGCCCATCCCTTAACAGTGCATGGTCATGGTTTTGGGGACGGTCCAGACAAGGGATCATTCACTGAGACCAACCCATTTTTGAGAAGAGAATTTAGGTTTGTGGACTTCAGTAACTAGGCATTCTATTTATTATTTGTTGCAACATAAAGACGTCAAAACTTTTATGTATCTGGGAGGAGTCAAATAAGAGAATGAGGTTTCTCAGGTGTCTGACTAAACATAAAGAAGATCCAGTCAGTGGCAAACATTGAAGTGTTGCTAGTGGATTCAAGTACCATAAAAACTGGTTTTTTAGTTCATCCAGTGTCTAAGATTATTTAAGAGCTTGCAGCTGTTCTTCTGATGAAAAGAAACTGTAATGATTTACACATTTGTATCTACAGTGGATTTTGTTGCTAGTACCATTTGATGTCTCCCAGATGTTTTAGTACAGATTCTTTATTCACCGTTTTTATGCCACCCTTGATTTCTTGACCTCTTATATTCTCAGCTGTCTACTCACCAAGTTTATTAACCCTAATCTATTTTACCTCTTCCTTACAGGAAGGCTACTTTGTGGTTCAAAATTACGCTTGCTAGGTTTCTCTCTACCTTTTCATTTCTGCTATGCCCTTTCAGTCATGGTCTTGGTATTTATAATACACATAACTGATTTTATCCAGTGTCATAAAGACATTTTTTGTCTTTTTCAGTATTCATTTCCTATTAATTCATAGCATTTTCCCAAGCTTTTATTAAAAAAAATCTTTATTCAACAGTGATATCTGATGTTTATGTTGATATTTTTACGAAACCACATATTATATCTATAAAATCTCACTCTAATAGTAATAGCTAAGTTTGGGTCATAATTAGATTTGTTTGCAAAGTTAAGATTGTGTTTTCATGTATCATTTTACATTTGTTTACATAAAAGTGATTTCCTCCGGTATTTTTGTACTTAGTCACTAAATCTCTTGAGGCTTTTCTGTGGTTCATTTTCAGGCCTCATGATGCTGAATATAACTGCATCAGCAGCACACCAAGTCTCCTTCTGAGTCACACCTTTTGTGGTCATTTCGGATATGATGAACACTGAATCAGAACACCATGTAGTTTGTGGCAGTTGGTATTTACTCCTTTTTTTTTTTTAACAACTGTAGTAGCACAAGGGGTTTTCCTGGTAGCCCATGTCAGTGTAATTTTTAGAATCTTATCAAATGTCTTTTTGAATCTGTATTCACTATGTTAAATTTTTCTCCCTTGTCTGTAGGCTTCTTGATTCCTTCAGAGATATATCTGTGAGGCAATTTTAGCTTTACTAAAGTATATTAAGTTCTACCTTTATTCTGTATTTATGGTGTCAGTCATTTGCAGAAAACAGATAATTGCTTCCGCTAAGAATAGGTAGAGATATATTGAATGATATGAAAGGAAATGGACTTTGAAACTATGCAGAAAAAAGGTATTTCTGGAATATATAATTTATTTGGTTTGTTTGCACTGCTTTAATGATCTTCTGACAGAATTGCAGCAATGTATACATGGCACATCTACCATTCACAATTTCCTCAGTCAAGGAATATTGCTGATGGATGTTATATTTTACCAACAAAAATTTCCCGAGTGCTTACGCAGAGGCAACTACCCATTAGTAAACAGATATTATTACTTTTTCCTACTCCATTGCAATGAAGATGTGCAACATATAAAGCAATACTACAGAAAATCTGTTTTGACCAAGCACTAGTTTGTTCTGTGCTGTGAATAAGAAAGTAAGGCCTGTCATGGCTGGAAAAGAATTAGAAAAGAAAATACTCACAGTCTCATTGGATTTAAATACTAAACCTTCAGTCTTCATTATGACCAATTAACTAAAGAAAATGAAATGTCAGACATTACAGAGCTCAGATGTGGACAACATCTCAACCCCCGGTGAGTTCCTGCAAGTAAGTACTTATTCCACAGAAGAAATAAGGTTACTTGATCTCAGGTCTGGATGCTGACCTACAGAGCCATTGAGCTTGAGTGGCTAAAGGCCACTAACATGAACAGAAAGAACTACTTAGAGCTAGCATGTTCACACCCATCCATGTCCTTTGCATATCCATGGCACTCGAGACGGTCAGCCATGAAAATAAGCTGTTTCCTCTGAAAGGGAAGGATGCTGGAGAATGTATTAAGTTGCTTTGAGTCCTTTCTGCAGGTTCGCACTGATGAAAAATTGCTGAGTACTATCAGGCTGGTCACATGTGGTGTTCAAGAATGATGTCTCTTGGGTCTTTATTATCATGAAGTGAAACTCATCAGGTGACATAAACTCAAGTACTAGGAAAAGGTAGATGAGACACTACTCTGTTGCTTACTCCATATAGCCATGCTGCTGTTTCTGTCTTGTCTGCTCTGTACTTGGACAAAGTTAGCCCAAGGATGAAAAACATCTGTGTGAAACTGAACCCATGCAAGAATCATGATGTGAGGAAAGCCGTTCTGAAGAGTGCAGTCTACTTTGGAGTTAGTTGTTGCACATCTGTAATTGATCAGCTGAATCTATAATTTAGAAGTCCTTTTGCATTCCTTGATTGTGCTAAGTTTGGACATAGCATTACCCATGAGTAATGCTTTCTATAAGCTTTGATTGGCTAGAAGACCCCATCCCATGCTGGCAGACGATGACACGTTACTCAGTTATTCATGCTTCGCTGGCTTCCTGGCTGGACTACAAGAGTCTGATGTGTTTGGTCACCAGGCTTTCAGCACTTCGAACAATTCACCTACAATAAAAAGCCCTCAGCCATTCTGTTTATTTTGAGTGTATCATCAGACCTGTCCTCAGCTGTCTACAATCTCTTCCCACAAGAAGATGGTTCTACTCATCACAGTGGGGTTTTTCACAATGGCCAAAAAGTGTCTGGAGCTTAGTGTTGACAACTGCACTCATCTGTCCATGCAGACCATTCCCTTTGCTCCCTATATCCACCTCAGTAGGGGTAAATGCTGTCATAAAAGTTGTCTGTCTAGGAGACAGAATGTTCTTGGAGACTACTCTGAGATTAATGAAATGAATATCCTGGGATATAAGGATGGTCACAAACCTGACTTTCCATTCAAAGTTCAAGGCACATGTACTTGACCTCTAGCAAAAACATTGAGGCAACATAATTGTTTATAATCAAACCAACTCTACCAAGTAGACAAGACTTCACTGCCCAAGCATCTTCCCTTGGGAAGAAGAAGAGAGAACAAACAGCATGCAGCAAGCAGGAAGTAATGTATTTTGGAATGAAGCTTAATGTATTTTGGAATGATTCTCCAGTGCCAAGCTAGTGAGGTATAAAGAACTCTTGCAAAACTGAGCAGAAAGTTGCTCACAGCCTAGTTCCCATGCTGTCAGTTTTTTTTTTGGTGCCACCTTGATGCCTGCTTCTTTGGGCAACATGTAAATGACATTGAGGAAGTAAACACACCCTTGCCTTCAAATGCATTTGGTTCTGCTTCTTGAAGATTTACAACACTGTCATGGGATGTGATGTGCAAAGTTGGGATTTTTCTCTTGTTGAAGCTTTTATGATTGAGGCCCAGACCCTGCAAAAACACCCCGAGTTCTCTGTGCTCAGCCCCAAACTCATAACCCCCTGAACTCCAGCTTTTACTCCCTCTACCAGCTGCCAAATTCTTCGTTAAGCTTACAGCTTATCCATGATGAGAGTTCTTAGGCAGAGCTAACAAACACATAAACACACAAACTAAAAAAGTGATTATCATACTGATAAGAAAGTGCAAAACCAAATACTAATAGAGCAACAATACTAAATGAAGGTAGTGCCTATGTATTTGTGTTCTGCCTCTATGAGATTTCATCTTCCTTCATCTTCTACCTCTTGAGAATTCCGCAGAAATCTAAAAATACTTAACGCTTTAATTGTAAGATATTTTAGTGACAAATAATGTTATATGAACTCAAAACAAATACTTACAATGGAACCAGCATGTTAGAAACTCTGAGAAAGAGATTCCTGTCAAAGTTTCATGGCAGACATGACAGTAAATTCATTTCCATGTCTCATTTTCCATAATATATAAATAAATATGAACTTTATCTCTCTGCAGGGACACTTTTTTTACAGGTCATAGTAATTTTGACCATTGCAGACAGTGCCATGCAAACACCAGTTATAACTGACACCACATTTTCTCTAAAAAAACAAAAATATGTAATCAAGTCTAGCCACTGTTAATTGAAGTTTACTTGTAAATTCTAGAGTCACCGCTGAATCTTTCTTGGCGCCTTTTTTATACTTTGTGTGTTCTTGTCCCTTCCCAGCGGGTCTCATTATGAAGCCTGCACTTGCCTGATGTGCTTGGAGCTACTATCCCGTACTGACCCAATCCACTGTGTTTGCATGCCATCTTGGCTTCCCAGTCTCTTCAGCTGTGGGACTAAATTAGGGATTGAGAAGCAGAGGTGAGTTAGAAAAAGGCAGGTACAGCTAATCAGATGCCTGCTGCCCTTCACAGAGACAAGATTTTGCTTTTGCAAGGACCATTTTCTCCAGACATTCACTACTACAGTTTTCAGAGATCAAGAAAACACTGAGAAACTGCAAATATATTTGAGAAGTTATCTGGGACACTGGTTCTTTATTCTGGGGTGAAATGTGCATTGCATTGGGATTGTGTTCAGTAACTTTTAGAATACTCTATGACACGAATTATCATTCTCTCTATTTAAACGTGAATTCAGTGTGTGTGTTACTTGACCATGTGCATAAACCCGTACATATCTGCACACAATGATATGGAATTTTCAGCTGAATGACATAATGCAAGGAATTATTTTCGTGATTTGTTTGTATCACACTGTAATTTAAGAAATTACAAGTAATTAGAAAAAAAAGGAGACATTTTTAGATTACTCTTTCAAATTAAAAATATATTACTAAACCCAGGAAACTACAAGGCAATAGTTTATTTTTGAGGATGTGTTTTGGGTTTTTTTTATATTTTGTTTTACACTTAAATCCGTTGAGAAAACTAGTTTCTAGAGAGGAAACAAATTAGACCTGCTCCATAATAGCGTATCCCTTTAAAAACATTTTCTTAATTGCTCAATTAATTATAATCTTGTTTGTACTCAAGTATTTTCATGGCCTATTGTGTGAAGGCAGTTATCCAACACCCTCCACAGCCCCATATGTCATCAAATAGAGGGTTAGAAATTACAAACGGCAAATTCCCAACTATTTACTGACAAATAAAGCATAGTTTACAGAGTTTACAACAGATATTAATGAAAAATAATCTTGTGTGAAAGTACTTCCTTTCCTGTTTTACATGAAATGTGTAAATATATATTAAAAGAACTTATTTTCTTTTACCATTTATAAGAAAGATACGATTGTCCAGCTAGATATATTGTGAAACTCAATGTGTTATCTGCTTTTTAAAAATTAATGAGCAGAACTGTATGTGTGAAAGAAAGAATAAAGTGAAATTTTCACAACATCATTTTTTTAAGCAGACATTAAGAATAACACCCTGAAATATCTTCACTGTCATACAGAAAATATGACCTAAACAAAGATTAAACATAAGTAATTTATTAATTCTTCAATTGACTAAAGAAGTTTTATTCACTAGTAGCAATGTTTAAAAGCTGTCTAGTTTCAGTCCTTCCTTTTCTGAACAATGATGTTATTTAGGCAGTTGAAAATCCCAAAGTAATTAAAAATAAAAATTATTGTTTTCCTTAGTGCAAAAGTGAGGTGACAAATACAGACTTCCTGTTAGCCCATGGAACTGTGAAGTCACCTTCTTCTTCATCCCCGCTAAACTAATCAAAATGAATGGGGTTAAGTCATGGTCCACAGTATTTTTTTATGTCTCTGGGTTTTTAAAAAACATTTTATATTTACAAAGTTGCTCAAGAGGCAACAAAAGTAGAAGAATCCATATGACCAAGAATACAGGGTAAATGCAATAATAGAAATTGCTAAATTGCTGGCATTTAAGATCTTCAGAGTAATTTTCTATCATCATTTCTCTTCAATCAAGTGAACCTTCGATAAATTGAATAATTTCACTCAGTGAAAGATTGTGAGGTAAGTGAACAATATGAGCATCAGTTTTGGAGGTGCCAAACCAAGGAAACATTTCTAGTTAGCCCTGAAAATATTGTATGCTCCTCCCACTAATGATATTGCATTTATAATTATTGTATTAAATGTATTTATAAATACTGTATTTATCCTCCCACTAATGATCTCTGAAAACCCCTCATAATATCTACATCCTACCTCCCATTAAATTCACAACATCTATGTTTATATATGGTTATTGCAACACCATTACTGTAATGGTATTACTGTAATACCATCTTGCATTTACATTTCCAAAACTGTTCTTCATGACCTGGATGACCTTCTCAGGCTGCAGATGAAAAGGACCCTTACTTAAATCTCTCTCTGTAGTTGAGAGAACAGTCAGTAAGAGAGGCTTCAGAAACTGGGAATTGTTGATTCCTCCCACAGAGGGCATTTTGCCAGAGCATTCTCCTTTAGACTAATGGAAATTCTTGGACTAAATATATGCATGCATAGGACTGGAAAAATATATCCAAAGCATGTGTCTCAATTGGAATCCAATTCACCTAAAGCATAAAATTTGAAAATACTTTTTCTTTGTGACTCAGATGGAAAATGACCATGAGCTTGACAATCTGTTTTATTGCATGGTTTTACCATGTTTGTAGTAATAGATATTTGCTAATTGATATTTGGCAAAGGGAAGAAAGAGACCATAAAGAGGAAAGACACGTCCTTAAGTGCTTAAGTAAGAATGTGCTTGAGTTTTTCCACTTGAACTTCAAGCCTGACCTTTCTGACGGCGTACTTTGTGTCTTAAGTAGAAAAGGAAAATGTGCACCTGATAAAATAAGAAATAGGGATTTTAAAAAAGTGTAAAGCTTCACATTTAGCTTTCGTTATTTTAAAGCAAATTAGTTCAGTATCGATTCTCCAGTCTCACAGAGTTACCTCTCAATAAAACCTGTAAGAACAGCTGCAGACATTGTGAGATTTTAACAATGAATAAATAACACTTCTTCCAGAGCCTGGTGAAATTTATAGGACTTTTTCCCACAGTAACTGACTTGTTCAAATGTTTACTAACTCATGCTATGTATAAATATTCAGGGTTCTGTGCCTGTAAATGCATGCCTAATCTGGGCCAGCTGAAGGTGACTGCAGTTTCCTGCAGTGATATGGACACTTTTCTGGTAAGGCAGACCTAATTCGCACACTCACATGCACAAAGAGGCCACAAAATCTCAGTGGTACTTCAGACTACTTACCTGCCTTCTGTCTCCTTTTTTTGGTCTTTTCGTTGGCTGCAAGGGGAATACGTGCCTGCAATGCTGGTTACAGGTCTCAGCAGATTAATTAAATACAGTGTGTTAAAAGCTGAAGCTCATGGCTGATGAGCTGTACTGCTGGGACAAATCTTATCAACATTTCTTGGGATATCATCTTCGGTAAGTGGAAAGAATGCCAGCATTCCTGGGAAAATAGTTTTTTCTTTCTTGTGCTATGTTACGCTTCAGGACCTGTAACATACAGTGAAATACTTATGCTTTCCACTGGAAACTGAAGTAAAAGCATAAAGAATTGCAGTGCCATTTGATGGGGTGTTCAAACTGAATCTAAATTTAATGGGAAGAAAGCATTTCTTTTTCAAAACTGAAGCAAATAGGGAGCATACAAAGATTTTATCACAAGGGTGTGTAGCCATGCAGTGGGTATTTGTGCCTCAGAGAGCTGCAGATCATCTGAGTGCTCACTCTGGTTTGGATGTGCCAGTGAAACCTATCCACATGATGTGCAAGCTTTGCAGAGCCAGCAAGTGAGAGAGCCTGTGGGTTTTACACAGTTTTTACACTGTTTGTCTGCACCAGGACAAACTTTTTCATTTGTTTCTGAGGATATTTGCTGAGTACCTGTTCTCCACAGGGAGCTTCATCTGCTTCACGAGAAGGAGGAACTAAGTCTTCCTGAGTGCCAGACCTGGACCGCAGGAGCATCACTATTTTTTGACACTGCTCTTCATCTTGGATGTCCTCAAGTTTACAGTAAGTGAAGACCTTCATTAAGGACATCTCAGCCGTGTAATGCCAAAGGAAAACTTCATTGGAATGTCAACAAGAGCCACCATCTCCTGCAGTAACCTGCAAATACATGACTTTTCACTGTGAATTAGACCAGTGATTTATTTGCTTCTTTATCATGGCCTGGAGGACACTATTTCTAGTACATGCTCATAACTGTATCTTCACTACCATTAGAGTAGCCAATGTGCAGAGAGCTATGGCTCTCCATCCCCAAATCTTTGGCATTTTTCCGTGTTCATCCTTCTCTTTTCTCATAAACATCAGGCAGCATCATTACTGTTATTTCATGTTATCAGGGGTTTTGATATTTGGGTCTGTCTCATTTCTAGTCTTTTGGATCCAGCAGTCTTCTGTACACCTCTTTTTAAATAGCTTAGTGTTCTTCCACAGAAATTTGCTTCACAAATTTCACTCTTGTGCCCTGTCTTTTCTAATTGCTAGGCTTTCAGTTATTAAGTTATTACAAATGCTCTTGTCAAAAACCATAAAGAAGTGCCCCTGGCATATGAATGACTCCAAGATGTTTTAGAAGGTGTACATGGATTTTCCCACACACACAACAGTTTTCTAAAGAAAAAGCAAAAAAATTGTAGCTCAAAACCATGGCAATTTTTCTCAACTTCGAAATGCTTGTGGCAAGATATTGTTTTCAATAGACAGATATTGTTATTCAGTAGAGGGCACTCCTGTGTGCACAAAGCTTATGTGGCACAGTACAGTCAGACAAGATCAGCTGAATTTAGCATCTTGCAGTTTTATAACAGTGTTATGTGAGTCTGTTTCCTTCAAATTTCTTTCTAAATGTACAATTCTGTTGTGTCACTGAAAGGCGAACTTCTCATTCTTCGGGGATAGAAGAAGGAAATGACAAGAGGGACTGACCCCTCAGTCTTCTCCAGTGGTTCACCCTCCCGCCGTAAAAACACACGCCCCGGTGCGAGCGGGAAATATAAATCGCCAACGACTGGAAAAAGGTAAAAAATAAGAAGAAGCACCCCTCTGCCTTCCAAGTTATGCCCACAGGATTCGCGGAGCAAGTGAAGAGGCTGTGGAATTGCCCCTTAGAGATGCAGGACGGAGCTGCCGATGCTCCGCCCTGGCCGGCGGGTTCCCACCGGGGCGGGGAGCGCGGCTGTCCCCGGCAGCGGAGCCTTTGTCCCGCATGCCGCCCTCCTCTCTCACGGGATGAGCCCTTTTCTTCCTCCAGGGAATCAGTGCTTTCGCCGAGGGCTGTGTACTTATAGTTTGGCGAGCCTCGAAGATTTTTCTTTGCAAATAGTTGGTGCTTTTTAAGAATTATATGTTAGGGAAAAAGAATTTTAAAAAGTTAAGTGCTCATGTGGTGTTTCGTCAATAGGTGAAGTTCCTGGTGTGGAAGGTGCCAGTTTAAGAGCATTAAATAGCCATGAATACACCACGAATCGTGGGTCGGTAATACAAAGCGCCCCCGCGGTGCTGAAGGCAGGGAGGGCTGGCGCGGCATCCCGGGCACGGAGGCGCACAGGGCCGGTCGCCCCCGGCAGCAGGCGGGCAGAGGGGATGCCGGAAGGTACCGGGAGCCCCGCAGTGCTCGGTGCCGCCTGCGGGCCGCTGCCGGCTCGGCGGGGAGCGCCGCAAGCCCGGCGGGCTCGGGGCACGGCTTCACACTCTCTCTAGAGTGTCCCGTCCCCGCTAGGCACGGGGGAGAGGGCAGATTTTGGGCAGGTTTAGTTTCGTGCAGGTCTATGGTCTTTCCTGCTCCCGTAATTTCGGGAGCAGCTGGTGAGCTGAAGGAAAACACAACGAGAGCTGTACTGTATGGGAGAGAAACCAGGGACAAGAGGGAGTTGGAAAAGAGCCACAAATTGTGCCAGTGGAGGTTTAGATGGAGATTAGGAAAAAAAATTCTTCATCGAATGGGTAGTCAAGCATTGGATCAGGCTTCCCGGAGAAGTGATGGAATCACCATCTACCTAGAGGCATTTAAAAGACGTGTAGATGTGGCACTTGGGGATAAATGGTTTACTGGTGGACTTGGCAGTGCTGGGTTAACAGTTGGACTCAATGATCTTAAAGTAATCATAATCATAATCATAATCTATGTGAGTGAGGTGGGAGTTACTGCCAATGCCATCGTGCCAGGGTGTGCTCTGAAGTTTAATGCACTTGTTGGTATGTAAAGCTGAGTGAGTTAGGTCTAAGTGCCAGGCTTGCAGGGACTATGACACCTTTCCCCCTTGCCCATGTGCCTCTCTTTCAGAGTTACAATGGGTCACTGAGTTCTTCTTTGCTCCTATATTCTGATCATAGTGCAATTTCACCATCCCCAGAGAGTGATGCCTTCCATTAACTAATTTGAAAATGTTGACCTGTTTCCATTTGGGGAAAAAATGAAACCGAGGTTTGCCTTAGTTTAGCTGGTGGCTAACCAGTACCTCTGCACTGGGGATGCCTGGGACACAAAGGTAGCAAATGAAGAAGGGGACGAAATAAATGACTGAAGTGTCCTTAATATCCTTAATATCATCAGATGATTGTGTTCATCCTGTATTCCAGATCAGTTACAACTGCATGAAATGAGCACAGCCCACAGCACAGGTTTCTCTGGAGTTTCTCAAACAGCTCACTTCCACTCTGGAAATCAACTCTTCACTCTTCCCAGTTGTCTCTCCCTTTTAAGCCTACCTTGTTTACCTTTACAGGGGCCTTAATTTTCTGTTATATAGCAACTTAGTACTCAGAAGTGAAAACCTGCATTTCTAATTAACATATAATCTTACAAGGTACCCTGGAAATTTGTGTTATAATAAAGAGATAAAAACCATCATAACTTGAACTCAAACTTCATGTCTTCATCAGTGCATTTCACGACATGGTTCCCTTTTTGAAGGTATGAATAAGAAAGGAGAAGGAATCCTATTAGCAATTCACTAAAGCTGTTTTAGAAATGGGAACTACTCATTCCTAACCTCAGTAGCATTTTTGAGGATAATATTCTCTAAATTGAAAAAGCCTTTCACTCCATATTGATCTCCATGGGGAATGAGTGATATGAGGCAGATTTTACCAGAAGAAGCCTTTCACCTAAAGCACTAATTTGAACACCTATGGCTAATTCAACAG
Organism: Grantiella picta; assembly: GCA_013397955.1. NCBI lineage: Eukaryota > Metazoa > Chordata > Aves > Passeriformes > Meliphagidae > Grantiella > Grantiella picta. Next base: position 5,474 of record VZRM01006285.1, on the reverse strand, counting down.
TCATAGGGAATACATCTGGTTTTTCAATTGCCTGCTGCATCCAACTCTGAATCTATTGTTTCCAGCTTGCCCAATCAGTACAAATTTATTAGTTATAAGTAATTGTTAATCTATGAAGTGAGGAAAGAAGGAATAATCCAATATATCAAAGCATTGATGTTTTGGCATTACATATAGTTATAGTATATGTTATTTTTAATATATTTGAATTTGTGTATAAATTAACTATATCCTTCCTGTCTGTTTTGCGATGCATATTAAATGTCCAAATATTTGAGCTGGTGTGGCTAAGAATATAGGCTGGAATTCCTTTATCCTATTTTTATACAATTAAATGGACATCTCAGGATAGGAAATCCATCCAAATGTCCTCATCTGCTGGTAGAAATAAATTGCTGCTCTCAGAAACCAATCAAGCAAAGAAATTAGTAGCTTGGGTTGCCACTTCACCTCCAGATAACTAAAATTAAATGTGATGGATCACTTATTTACTTCTGCAGGATCATTCAGGTGACCAAATACATTTTAGCTTAAATAAGCAAGCATTGCACAGTTTGATCTTCAGTTTCAAGTGTGCACCAATTCTATTAAATGTACTTTGAATTTAAATGAGCAGCATCAGGAATATTCCCTCTGCTGTTCAGGCTCTAGAGAGCTCTTACATGATAGTTGGTGATGGAAAGGAAGATGTTTATGTGCAAGCAAAGCAAACGACATCATATTATTATGAAGTGAAAATTAGGAAAGATTAAAATAGATGTAATTAACATTGTTTCTTCTGTTTGTTTGGGGTTTTTTGTGAGGAAAAACAGGACATCTAGGAAAATGCTGTAAACACATTTAGAATTAATTAATTTAATCTGTTTCTCAATGATTGGTAAAAAAAAAAAAGAGCAACTGCCTCTGTATTTTTCCCACTTTTGGTTCAGTCAGAGAATTTTACTGGCAGGGAAGACAGCTTTTCTGCCTTTCTCAGTATTGTGAAGCAGTATTTTTCAGAGGAATTGTCCTTGCTTCCAAGCACAAGCCTGTCTGTGCTAAGAATGGTGGCAACCAACTTTGAACACACATTTTCTGAGTCACCTATTCTTTCCTTGTATCTTTTTTTTCAGGAGGGGAAAAGCAAACTGTGGATTAGCAGTAAGCCAGATATTTATCAGACTTGTAGGAGCACTTGTTGCTTATATGGAAATGTGCATTACTGGTGAAAAAGCCGTTGTTTTACAGAATATTTCTGTCAAGCATTGCATTGTTTGGAGGTAGCAGTGTTATCCAATATCCTTCTGCTATATGTTTCTCGAAATGACTGTAAACTTCTGGGGTTTTTTCCTGCACATTTATGTGGAAGCAGGAGGCTGCTGGTATTACAGGTGTAATTTATTCTGCCAGTACCTACTTTAGATAAATCCCAAATTGTTGGCTCTTTCTACCAAAATTGTGACTCATGTCAATAATTCCTTTCTGTCCTTTGCTTAAAAGCGTATTTCAGGGAAGCAAACAAAAATGCTCTCCCATACCTGCAAGTTTGCACACTGATTTGGCAAAGGTGCTGAAAATATTTTTCCATTTAGCTTTCTATTTTGTTTTCATTGCTCTTGTTGTGACTTACAGTTTTAGGCAAAGTTTTAGGTTAGTTCTTTCTGACTATGACCAAAATAGGCTGAAATAAATATAACTGGAGACAAACATTCCTTATAAGAAAGAGTCTTTGAAGTCTTTGTCTCTTGTAAATGGGCATCATTTAGGACCCATGAGAGTTTGAAAGTGGATTTTTTTTCAGTTTTGCAATCAGTGGAATATTTTTTGTCTGTTAGATTTTAGCAACGTTTAGGTCCCAGCCAGCAAAGCTGATGAGAAGTGCAGCAGAAGAGCCAAGTGAAGGCGGAGTGTGCTGGGTGTTTGTGCTGTAGCTGTGCTGAGCACCACAAGCAGAGCTTTACCCTGGCTGTGCCACCCAGGCAGAAGGCAGCAGCCAGGCTGGGAGTCTGTGAGAACCTAACACTGTCCTGGTTCTTGGTCAAACCCTGAAACCACAGTATACCAGGCTCTGCTGCTCATACAATACACATTTGACTAAACATAAAGGATAGAAACAGAAGTGAGTTTCCTGCTTCTTTTTCTTTCTTGGCACTCTTTGGAAACTCTGAGTCTCAGCTAGATAAAGGGAAAAACTTCAATTTTTACAGCTAATTCTGCTCTTTGACCAAAGCAGCTAATATGTTTCATGGGAAACTTAAGGTGAAGCAGGTTCCATAGCCTGTTAGGCTATTTGTTACAGACACAGTTTAAGTGTTTTTTACAGCTTCCTTGTTGAATTAGGAGAAGATCACAGACCTGTTTGTTTAATCCCCTTTCCTAAATGTCACCATTTACTAAACATGATTTTGGAAGATTTACTCTTCTAAGGAATAACAACACATAAATGAAAAATCCTGTCTTTCCCGTGGCCTTCCTCCCTAGTCCTGCAGCACTGTTGATAGGCAAGCATTCCTTACACGTTTTCTCTGGGTAACCTAAGTTCCTCTTTTTCTTTCTCTGTGAGTGACCTAGAGCACTAGGGTAGCTCCATCTGTGTTTCAGTTTAAGGCAAACTGCCTTTCAATCAATTTGAAGCTCTGGTTTTATTTTTTGGGGGGAAATAAGGATGAAACAAAAGCTTTAAAGAAGATTCCCAGTGATTGCACTGTCTCTGAGACAGTTTTAAAGCTGCACATGAAAAATACTAACGCTAATTTTCTAATAAGAAAACAGAGAAATCAGATGCAAAAAGCTGGAAACATAAAAAATACTAGGACAAAAAGAAGGCTCGTGCACTTTAGAGTTAAATATGTACAACTTCTCTCTTGCATGCAGTACCAGCTAATGTTAAAAGATTCTTTTTCGTATTTCCCCAGAAAGAGGATATTTCATATTAATAGTACAAGAACAGCATAGTGCTGCTAGTATAATATTATCTAATTCTTCTTAATAGCAGCCTTCTACAATTCCCTTCTAGATATTTTATCATGTTGTGTTAAGAAGTATCTGAATTAATCTATGTTGCAATAGTATTGAAGGAGGTATTTTAAAGGTATTTTGCATGTGGTGGAACACAGGCCACTAAAAAAAATTGTTATCATTAATGTTGCTAAATACGACGCCATCTCCAAGACAGAAACACACCTTTCATTTACAAAGCACGTGAGAGAACTTATCCCAAGAATGCATCAGTTGCCATTATGTGTGGTTGAACTGATTTAATTTTTCCATTGTGAGATGTGTAGAACGATTCTCAAATTGTGGTGGTTGTTCATTATGTAGGAATTCTCTCTGTTGCCTCTGCTGACATACAATAAACTTGTTCCTTATGTAAAAGAAGTGGTATTCATTTTTCTGATTCTTACTTTAGTTACTGCAGTGGCTTCTGACTTTCTGACTTCTTACTAGAAATGTGTTCCTTCTTTGGACAGAAGATTGTAAAAATGCAAATGGAAGGAAATAATTGATGAGAATGTCATTGTAAAATCTTTGCAAAACAGGAAATCAACTGCCATGAAATTATATATTAAAAACTATGTATATGAAATAAACACCACCAGTTTACCAGGTGGTAAACAGATGCATGTAAGGCAAGCAGAGTCCTATGTAATATAGCTTAAATATTGAAGAGGAATAATTTCCTTCCAATTTTCATTCTTGCATGGTCCCACAGTGTGGTTTCTCATCTCCTGCTTTTGAAGGCATGGTTAGAATCGTGGGTCTTCTCTTAATTTATGTGGGGACTCTCAGATTTGCCAGTTTAGCAGTCAAGGCACTACTATTCCTTTGGCTTCCAGGGAAATATAAGCTATAGATAATGAAGGACTTTAGATAACAAAGCAGACATTAGGTCTAGCCTGATTTCCTATTTCTAATTTATTGGCTGTCAGACTCTAAGTAGCTTTCAAAGATCTTTTCAGGGCTATCACACTCTGGCTTTTCCTGTTCTGTAGGAGTACCTAATTCCTTATCTCCTGTTACCTCCTGTCATATCATCCCAGGCAGACAGGCTGCTATTGGAATGGATGGACTCTTGAGCCAGCTCTACTCAGCCCATTCTATTGCAGAAAAGACTGTCTCTGTAGGTGTGTAAATGCACACGAAATGCATATTGGAACTATTAATGTGTCATTTCTTATGACATTTCTGAGAAAGAAGCAATGGAGGAAGCAAGAGAGCAACTGCTAGAATGCCCCTTCTACCAACACAATGCATTTGATCAATGAACTCCTGGGAAGTGTGGAGATTATGAAAGCATTGAGCAATTTCTTGTGACTCTTTAAATCACTGCTGCCTCAGGCAGTGCTGCCAGCTGAGATTAGTTAATGAAGTAGGAGGCCACCTGATAATTTATTTGGCTTCAGCAACAGTTCTGTGCAATGATAGAAGGCAATTAGAGCTGGATTAATTATTTATAAATTAAACAGTCATTCCTTGTTAGAAGTCTGTAGCATCCTGAAGAATCTGAAGTATTAAACAGAGGCTTTGTATTGACTGCAGAAAGAAACTAGAAAAATTCATAAGAGTAATCAATGTAGCATTTTGATCTGTTAATAACGGGGCTCTTTGGATTGACTCAGGCCTTCCTTCCTCACGAAATTACATGAAATATTGACAATCATCAGCCAATATAGAAAGTCATAACATTTCTCTCAGTGTAAGGGTAAAGAGATAAAAATTCTTTGTTTAATTAACATTAAAAATTGTATAAGCATGAAGCCTCCTTTTCCCAGAACTGATAATTATGAAAAACAGGGACATTTATACATGCTTTAGGCAACTTTCACTATTTATGTGTTTCTCAGGGTACAAGTAAGGTGGAACACAAAGATAGTGACAGAGAAACGGGATTTTCTGACTTACAGTGCCAAACCTATCCCTCCACAATTGTCTGTGGAGGGCAGACTCCATTAACTTTGGGAACTGTGAACTAAACATCTTTCCAGACAGAGGCTGAGAAAATACAAATTACTCATGAAAAAGACTTCAAACATTGCAGGATATAGAAATACATTCTTCAATTTCAGTATATAAATCTATCCTCAAACTAGCTTTGAGTATTCTTAGAATCTCTTCTGTATAAGATATTCTTTTAAAATAATAGAGGTTGATCAGACCTTTAGAAGGACTGTGGTTTTCCTGGCAATGTTTTAAAATGTAATGCAGTAATGCCAAATCAGGTGATCAAGCAGAACAGCCTATGAGAATTTCTGGGAAAGACCAGTTCTTTCCGTGATTTGCGGCAAGTTGCATCTCAATGTCTCCAGGCTTTTGTTATGTGCTTAAGTATGTGAATGAAGAATTTAAGCATATATGAGAAACTGTAATAATGACTTATAGGGAACACATAATGAATTTGGGTGGAAACATTGATATCTGAAGTAAAAGAGGAATTAAGAAATGTAGGAGAATGAAATTGATGAGAAATCAAAGTCTCATATGGTTGCTTCTAAGGT